>CM054115.1:33228981-33741757 GCA_028673005.1 Tanypteryx hageni
GAACTCAGCGGTTGGACGGGTGAAGAGGCGCTAAAGGTCGCGAAACTCTGTTTGGGCGGAGAAGCGGCCGAATTTGTTCGAAGCAAGCAAGAGTGCCGAGACGCCGTGACGTATGAGGACCTTAAGGTAGAGCTCGTCGGAAGATACCACACTAAGAAGAGTGCGCGGTTTTTCCGCGAGTTACTCACGACGCTACGTATAGAGGCGGCCGAGGACGTGGAGACGTTCGCCGATCGGGTGAGATCCATCAATGCGAACACGTACGAGGCAACGGGTGCTCCGGAGTACGTGGCCGCCGTGCGCTATAAAGCGGATCAACGAGCCCTGGACGCCTTTCTGACCGGCCTACCCGGCGAGTTGGGACGCCTATGCCGCCTAACTGTGCCGAAAACCTTCGATGATGCGGTGGAGGCTGCCATCCGAATCCAGGAGGTGGAACGGCGACCCAGAGCAGCGTCACCGGCCCGACGTATCTTCCGAACGCCGGTGGTACAGAGGTGTTACAACTGCGGGGAGGCGGGACACATGGCGCGAAGCTGCGAACGGGGGCGTCGCTGTTATATTTGCGGCGACCGAGAGCATCTCGCGCGGGATTGCCGCAGGCGCCCACGTACGGTGAGGCCCGGACCTTTAAACGCTTATGTGCCCGGAGAAACCGTCCCTACCGGGCCCCACTAGAAGTCACCCTTCCGAGAGTGGAGTCAAGGGAAGAGGCTGCAGACCTCGTGGCGGAGGCGAAGATAGGAGGGCGGAGGTGTCGGCTGTTGGTCGATACGGGGGCCCAAGTATCTTTGCTTACTAGAGCTGTGTGCGGGCGGACAGTATTGGAGAGGTCAGAATACAGGATAAAAGGTATTACAGGGGCTAGGATATGGAATTACGGAGAAAGCATGATTAGATTCGATATGCAAAGTGATTGGTATGAAATGCGGGTTCAGGTGGGAGGCTACGATGGGATCCTCGGGTTGGATTTCCTCCAGAAATACGACGGCGTAATTAACGTGGGCGAGGGAACGTTACGTATGGGACGAAAAAGAGTGACGCTGAGGGGGGCGTGCCAAGGGACGCGCGAAGCGGGAGAGGTGAAGCCCGAGTGTTTAAAGGAAGCAAAATATTTTGAGGTTCCCATGCGATTGCTCGAGGTCGAAATTATTCCCCCCATTGTGAGAAACGTTTTTCGGTGAAGGTGTGTGGGGAGGGGGTAATCAAAGGGCAGGAATACATTGTGGAACCAGCGGAGTTAGAAATAGGTAATTTCTTCATAGCGAGAGGACTTTGCTGTGTCTCGGATAACAACGACCTTGTCATACAAGTGGCTAACTTTGGGGAGGAGGAATTGATTCTGAGGAAAGGAACACGAATAGCCACATTAAATGAAGTAGCCGAGTCAGAAGGGGAGAGAGAAGGTCGCATTAGGATGGCAACCAAACGGCAGGGACGAATAAATTTTTGGGGAAAAATTAGGACATTTGAGGGAGAAAGAAAGGGGAAAGTTATTACCATTGTTGGAGGAATTCGAAGAACTGCTCACCGAGAACGGACTACCACCTGCGACGGATTTGACGTCATATTGCATCCCTACCGGTTACGCGGCCCCGATTTATCGCAAACCATACCGCGTTCCCCAACATCAGAAGCCCATAATCGAGGAGTTCGTTAAGGAGCAACTGCATGCCGGAGTGATTGTTCCCAGTGAAAGCCCATGGGCTTCCCCAGTGGTGATCGTGCCCAAAAAATCCGTAGATGGGAAGCCAAATTACCGATTGTGTTGACTTCCGGTCGCTGAACGCTGTTACCGTTCCCGATGTCTATCCACTCCCGAACATCACCGAGACACTAGACTATTTGGGAAATAGTTGCTATTTTACCACCCTTGACTTAAGCAGCGGCTATTACTAAATTCCCATGCACCCCGACGCCCAGGAGAAGACCGCTTTCAATGTCGACGCAGGACACTTCCATTATACGAGAATGCTCTTCGGTCTTCGAAACGCCCCCGCGACGTTTCAACATATGATGGATGGCGTGCTAAGGAGACTGAAGCCGTCCCAATGTTTAGTATATCTAGACGACGTAATTTTATTCGGAGCCACCATTAAACAACACGCGGAGCGATTGAGGAATGTGTTCGCTAAGCTTCGGGAGGCAAAGTTATCCCTCAAACTTGATAAATGTCATTTTGCTGTGGAAAACACCAAATACTTAGGTCACATAATCAGCAAGGAGGTCATACACCCTGACCCGGATAAGGTATCTGCCGTCAATAACTTCCCAAAACCCACGACCACCAAGGAACTACAATCCTTCCTCGGCCTGGTCAATTATTACAGAAGATTTGTGGACGATTACGCCGCTATCGCTAGACCGCTAACACGACTACTAAAAAAGGGAGCCGCGTTCGTTTGGACGAAGGAATGTGACGATGCTATGGGTAGTCTGAAAGCGGCGTTGACGGGGAGCCCTGTACTAGGCTACCCGGAGTTTAGCAAGCCGTTTATCGTCTCCACCGACGCATCATCCTTCGCTATCGCGGGAGTGTTATCTCAGGAGACCGAAGCAGGGGAGCGCTCCATCGCTTACGCGTCTCGTCAGTTACACGCGGCGTAATTGAATTATACGAATGCCGAGAAAGAGTTGTTAGCAGTAGTGTGGGCTGTAAATTATTTTAGATGTTACGTTTATGGCAGAAAATTCAAAATTATAAGTGACCACGCAGCATTAAAATGGCTGTTTGGGTTGAAAGATCCAAATAGCCGATTAATGCGATGGACCCCCAAACTCTCGGAGTATGACTACGAGATAGACCATAAGCCCGGGAAGTTACATTTAAATGCCGACGGATTGAGTCGCAAGGTGAGACGGGCGGAGACGACAGATGAGAGCGATATAAGAATTGCGCAGCAGCTAGATAACGAATGCGGTCTGTGGAGAGCGAAAAGGGGATTCGTCGAGAGGGATGGGTTGCTATTTAAAAGGACGCTGCAGGGAGACAAGGTCGCCGTGCCAAAATCACTTCGCGATTCCATTATCCATTATTGCTATCTTTCTTTGGTGTTTTTATTGATAGTAGTGCAAATTTACGCGAGAAGTCACCGTGAATATTCTACTCCCATGTCTGATTGCTCGTATGGTCCAACAAGGCATTTCCTCTGCAGTTATAGAGCTTTTAGTTTTCCTTGCTCTGCAGCTTTGTGCCGATCCCAACGTTACGAAGCCTACGGCGTCTCTGTGCCCGGTAAGAGAAGCGATCGACGCTGCCCTCCTGTGAGCCTTCGGACGGTTGTTTCTCATTCCCTTCACACTGCTTTGGTGGGTTATATGACTGTGTTATTATTATGTGGTGATATTGAGTTAAATCCGGGGCCTAATCAGGGCTTCCCCTTGTGTTTTTATTACCAAAATGTGAGAAGTATTAAAAACAAATTTTCAGCTTGTGACTTGTATGCAACGGTTTTGTCACAGTTGGATGTCTTAGCTTTTACGGAAACTTGGCTCAATTCTTCCGTTAAGGACAGTGAATTTGCATTTTCTAATACCCACAAAATTTATCACCGAGATCGATCCTCTAGGGGTGGTGGCGTGCTTTTAGCGATTAAATCAGGTTACTCCTCAAAACGAAGAAATGACCTAGAAACTTCCTGTGAAATCTTGTGGACTGAAATCTCTTTCGCACGCAATCCATCTTGCTCATCTGCCCATAAAAAAGTGTTCGTTGGCTGTTTTTATCGGCCCCCGTCGAGTGATATCAAGGTTTTAGAAAACTGCCTCACTTCAATTATGCGAGTGCTACCGCTTGGTCCTGTAGTGTTACTCGGTGATTTCAATCTCTCCATACAGTGGGAGTCCTCTTTTAGAGGTGAAACTAAATCTCCCCATGACGAATTCTTTTACGAACATTTCATTACCGCTCTTGGGGTGTCCCAACATAATCTTTTTCCTACCAGAGATCTGGCAACGCTGGACTATATCGTCTCCTCAGTTTCTCCGCTTTCTCTCACTCCTGGCTGAAATATTTTCGACCCTGACCATGAGTCCCTTGACGTGGACTTCCGCTTACCAGGCAACCTCTGGCGACCCAAGGGTCCCCCCACCCTGTCCCGACCGTTTCCCGCTTGGAAGAAAGTTTGCTGGGATGATGTCAATCGCCGTCTAACTGCACTTTACTGGGGCATATTGGATTCCTTATCTCCCGATGAAGCAGTGACCTACCTGCAGGATATTATTGCTGGAGTGATTAAGGACTGTGTTCCTTATGTCAAGCCCAAATCTAAACGTTTCCCTCCTTGGTATAGTAGAGACACTCTTTTGACCTTAAAAAACAAAAACCGAGCTTGGGAACTTTGGAAAACTCACCGCAGTTTAGAATCACGAAACACTTTTGTTAACTTAAGGCGCTTATGTAAGTCCCTATTAGAAAAAGACTATACTAACTACATTAACAAAATCTCCTCTAATATCTCCTCAAACCCCCGGCAGTTCTGGGCGTTCGTCAATGGGCGTCGTAATAATAGGGAAATACCAGATATAGTTTTTAATGGCCCTCGTCTAACTGTGGGACTCAATAGACCGGAACTTTTTAACAATTTTTTTAACGAATGCTTTGTTCTCCCTCGTAACATCTCCAGTGAGTTTGAAGACCCACACTTGCATCATGTAGCTTCTAATTTTACATTATCTGATTTACAAACTTCTCCATGTGAAGTCTATGAATTCCTATGCAAAGTTAATCCACATCGCTCTATAGGCCCTGATGGACTAAGTCCTGTATTTTTACGCAACTGTGCTTCTTCTCTCTGTATTCCATTGAGTATAATTTTCAACAGATGCTACTCCTTAGGTCTCTTTCCCTCTCAATGGAAACGTGCGAATATTATTCCGATTCATAAATCAGGTTCCAAATCGGACGTTACAAATTACCGACCAATTTCTTTACTTCCTATTCTTTCTTCAATTTGTGAAAAAATTATTTTCAACCGCCTCTTTTATTTTACTTCTCCGCACTTATCCACCAAACAACATGGCTTTGTTCCGGGCCGCTCTTGCTTGTCAAATCTAGCTGTTTTCCAAAAGCACTCCGTGGAAGCCTTAGAAAATAATTCACAACTAGATACAATATTCCTTGATTTCTCTAAGGCTTTTGATTCTTTGAATCACAACCATCTACTTAATAAGCTTAGTCACCGCTTCAACTTGCATGGAAATTTCCTTCTGCTATTACGTAGTTTTTTAAATTACAGATATCAGCGAGTCATTCTTTCAGGCCATACTTCAAATTGGTCAATTGTTCCTTCAGGTGTTCCTCAGGGCAGTGTTCTTGCCCCCTTTTTGTTTAACCTTTTTATTGATGACTTATCATCTCAATTACGTCCCTCTCAAGCCGAAATACTTATGTATGCAGATGACTGCAAAATATTTAGGCAAATTCAGCAGCTTAATACATCAACAGGCACTCAACATCGTAACCAACTGGTGTTCTGATTCTTCTCTTCGATTAAACCCAAACAAATCCACCGTAATGACCGTAACTCTTCGCAAAAATCCTCTAGAATTTAACTACACAATTGACTCTATTTTATTACCCAGAACCATTCTTCAGAAGGACCTAGGGGTATTAATTGATAATAAGCTAAACTTCACAGCACACATAACTGCAACAAAACGCAAAGCTATGTCCCTACTAGGAATATTATACAGATTTACGGACATAAAGGATGCAGCTTCCCTTAAATTATACTTTTCCACATTAGTCTTCCCAGTTGTGAATTATGCTTCCCCTATTTGGTCTATGGCTGCAGCCTCTAATCTTTCTTCTCTTGATTGCGTACTAAATTTCTTTGTTAGAATAGTTAAATATCGTATACCCTCTCTCCGGACTTCCTCTAAGGAAGCCATCCTAACGGCCTTGTCCCTAGACCAATTTTCGGTATCTCGACAAAAATCTGACCTCTCCTTATGTTATAACATTTTAAACTCTAATATAGACAGTCCAGAACTCTTGGCCTCTTTCGGTTTACGAGTACCCTCTAGAACAACACGCTCTATGGATTTACTCCACATTCCAACCACAAGGTTATCTATTATTAGGCGCTCTCTTTTTTTCCGTCTTCCTACCCTATTTAATTATCTACCTTCCCACATAGATCCGTTTATCCTTTCCTGTAAATCATTTATCAAAGGTTCTAGAGCTCATTTACCTCATTCTCACCTCTAATTTCTTTGTGCTCTATCCGCAGTGTTATTTTCCCTTTTCTTTTTCGTGTTGTATTCTTATTATTATTATTATTCTCTGTTTTTTTCCTGTTTTTTATTCGCTTTTATTTATACTCATGATGTTATATATTTCACTCTAAAATGGCGAATGCTGTATGTGAAATTTTTAATTAAATAAATAAATAAATAAATAAATAAATTATCCGGCTCCACCACGAACACCCCTTTTCGGGGCACTTGGGAGTGAGGGCTACGACGGATCGAATCGAGGTCCAATACTGGTGGCCGAATTTCGCACGCGATGTGAAGAGAACGGTGCAGGAATGTGTCTCATGCAACCAACGCAGCCCCTACGGAAGGACCAAGGCACCACTACAGGAATTGCCAGCCACCGACAGACCCTTTGATTTCGTGGCGATGGATATCGTAGGACCATTGCCCGTCACCGACCAGGGAAGTAAATACATTCTTTCCATCCCGGATCATTTCTCGCGCTTCGTGGAGATGGTCCCTATTCCTGATCAAACTGCTGAGACCGTGGCCACCGCCTTTGTGAGGAGATGGGTGTTAAAATTCGGGGTACCTGTTCGCATCCTAACGGACCAAGGGAGTAATTTCATGTCGGAGCTTTTCACTAACCTGTGTAGACTACTTAAGATTTCAAAGTTGCGAACATCGGCGTATCATCCAGAGGGGAATGGGAGGGTCGAGAGAGTCCATCGAACCATATCCCAAATCTTAAGTCACTATGTCAATGGGAAAAACAACGATTGGGATGAGTGGCTACCCTACGCTGTGACGGCATACAACACGAGCCGCCACGCTAGTACGAAATACACGCCTCACGAGGTGATTTTCGGCTACGCAATGCGATCCCCATTCGAGTGTTTTGAAAGGAAGATGGAAGGGACGGGGAAAGATTATGTGATGCAATTGGGTGATAAATAGAGAATTATGTGGGAAGAATGCCGGAGGAATAGTAAGAGGGCACGAATAAAGCAGGCGAGCCGATACGACAAGGGGAGTAAAGAAGTAAAATATAAGGTTGGAGATTACGTGTACCTTAGCGACCCTTGTGTAAAAGTAGGTAAGGTGAAAAAATTTCATAGGCCTTGGAAGGGCCCATATCCAATGATGGAAGTTATTCCACCATCCAACCCCCGATTGCAGCTAAAATTTAGGACAATAGTGGTTCATCAAAACCGCGTGAAACTCCACCGCAGCGCGGACGGTAGGCCTCCGAATTCATTTGCCGTAGGGGAGAAAAGAATACGCGGTCGTCCTAGGAAAAATCCGCGTGCGCAAGGTTTTCGTGAGGGGACAGGAGGGGCGGCAGACAGCCCGGCGCCGGAAGGTACCCCACCCCACTTGGGACGGACGCTGACAAATGAAGACGTGCCGATGGAGCGTGCCTTTTCGCCGCCAGATACCGCAGCAGAGCCGGCGAGTGAATCTCCCCAAACCTCCGATGGAGACACGATCCTAGTACCGGACGGAAGCGACCCAGCTGTGGATGAGACGAGACCGCTCGACGTAGATAAGGAGTGTCCGACGCCCTGCATTCCAGAGAATGACGAAGAAGGCCGCGGAATAGAACCGAAGGAAATACAGCCACCCCCGCCGCTACGCTCGGGAGATAACGAGGCGGATCTCCCTCCCCTCCCTCCACGTTCCCCGTATGCCTTGCGTCCTCGGCGACACCCCCTTTCAGACATTGTCGAGTTTCCCCTTTCCCATTCGTACGATTTAAGGCCTCGTGAACCGCGGTAGAAGAGGAAATATGAAGACGGCTGTATGCTTGTGTGTTGTGACGTGTTTTGTGTTTGTTGTGTTGGATGCTCAGCCACAGGTGACAAGACTAAGTAATGGTATTGTTTTCGAGAGACGGTCGAATGTGATGCTTTCGGAGCATAAGTGGACGATTGTTATTAATTTTGATTTATTAGCGATGGCTCGGGAGTATAAAAACTCAGAGACGCTTTTGATGGCGAGAACAGAATTTTGGATCAACTTACTGACCAGGGTCGAGGAGAAAATTACGTGGTGGCGTTGAAATGCATGCGCACCGAATATGAAGGGGTGAAAGGAGAATTGGGGATGTTAATTGACTTATTAGAGAAAAGGAGACAAAAGAGAGGCTGGATTAACGCCGGAGGAACACTGTTGAAAACAGTATTTGGAACTTTGGACTTTGAAGACTTACGGGCCATCCACGAAAGGATAGCACGCGTGGACAGTGAAGTAAGTAGATTAACGGCCGAAGCCGCAAATCAATGAACCCTGTTAGAGAATTTAGAAGAAATAGTGACAAACAATACCCATTTTATTAGAAGTATAGTGTTAGAGTTATCAGATTGTAATAGTAAGACTGGGGTATGTACATTAAGGCGTATGGTTAGAGCCGAAGAAAGGTTACGGCAGATTGGACAAGCGCTCGTGAATGCTAGGATAGATTTAGTAAATTTACGTCAGGCTTTTGAGATGAGCGCGCATGGCAAACTTAGTAGTGTTTTAATTTCCCCAGGGAGGTTTTTGCAGGTATTGAGGAGAATTGAGAGTAACATACGTTTGCCTTTTTACATGATTGCCCCTTATACACACAACTTCCTTACGAGATGGCAGCGGCTGCGGCGGTCGTTATAGGGAACCAATTAAGGTTAATTATTGAAATTCCTCTGGGAAAAAAGGATAGTACGTTCGAGCAGTATAAGATTATTGTTTTTCCTGCATATAACTCTAACCTTGGTGTGCATTTAGAGTGGAAAGTAGAGGATGTATTGCTCATTAGCGAGCGATTCAAACTTCCAGCCACCCTACACGGAATATCTTGCGCACGTAGTGAGCTTTCCGAATTCCGTACACCGGAAATAACGCTTACTGTAGAGGACGAGAATCCCTCCGCAGGAAGAGATGAACTTCAGGATCTGAGGGTTGAAATAGACCGCTATATTAATCAACACGGGAATAGGGCAAATTATGCCGCAATGATAGAAAAAATTGAAATGTCACGTCTCGAGGATAAAATGGAGACGTAAAATTGTTTGGAGGATCGGAATCGGTTCACCTGTGATGGTCATTGTATTGCTAAGGGGGCTGGTTATGTGCCTTCGTGAAGCTAGAAGTATGCGGAAAAGCAGAGCTAAAGCTATTGACGCCCGTAATGTAAGAGTAATACTACAAGACACGACCGACGGAGGACACCCATCCAACGGAGAATGCAAGACGGAGGAATGACGTTTTATGGTCCTTGGAAGCATTGGGGCTGCCATGTAATATTTTGCACTGTAGTGGAACATTATTTTTGTGTTTTTTTGGCTGTTTGAGTTATATTATGATATTGTAAAGATTTATTCTGTTGTGTTTTATATTGTGAAACTATGTAGAAATTTGTAATATGGTTGTTGGTGATTTTGCCCTTGCCTAAATTAAGTCGTAGTGAGTTGCGGTAGTTCGCAACTCTTTTTTTGGGGGGAGGATGGTGTAAGTAGCCAGTTTCCACATGCATTCCCTTCCCTGAAATCGCCGCGTTGCTCGTTCCACGTAGCCCACGCCCCACCCAGATATCCCTTTACATCCGGTGCTTGTCAACACATTCCAGACACCCCATCCCTCTGAATGTCCCTTCCTGAGCGTGGGATGAGCAACGTTGGCACTTTTGATAAAAAGGAAGAGAAGGAGCTGTAGAGAGCAGTTGTTGAGAGAACTCGTGAAGGCAAGGTGTAGACGAGGGATTAGAGGGAATAAAATGTAAAGAAGGAACGACATTGGCTTTATTATTATTGATTCCTCCTCCACGTTCCCTCACGGTATCCCTGCGGACCGGCGCCACTGATTAGGCAATTACATATATATATATATATATATATATATATATATATATATATATATATATATATATATATATATATATCTGTCAGGCACCGATGCGGTTCTTAAGCAGAATGAGGGTTTTTTGCACATTGGAACACCATACTCAACTCGTAAATCTCCCTTTATTTCCCATCGCCCTCTTACCTACGTCTTTTCTACACACTTTCCATCACAACACTCCGCTTCCCTCTATCCTCACTCCGTCCATCTGACGCAACTCCCTTCTGGTCATTATCCCGTCATTCACTTCTAACATTTCGGCCATTCCGACTTCAGAGTCGTCCCCGACTCTGGAGTCCTCGTCGTCTTCGGAACTGGAACAGTCCGACGTCACATACTCTCGGCACCACGGTTTCATCCGGTAGACTGCAAGCATAGAATGGAAAGCTCACTGGATTCTCTCGGCTCATGGAATGCCAACTAAAAGATATCGGTCAATCGGCAGCACCCTCTTTACTAAATACGGTCCCTTGTTTTTGAGGGTCAACTTCCTAGATGCCCACAAGCTGTTGCCGCTCTCAATACCAACACCAAATCCCCTTTACCATATATCCTCGAATTCTTTTGTTTATTGTCATATCTTTGCTTCTTTTTCTCTTGTTCCTTCTCTATCTCCTTCACCGCTTCCTCTCTTCTATCCCTCAAATTAATTTCTAGCTCTGAGTTCCTATCATTTTCTATTCTACCTGCTGCCTCTTTGTGATAAGCACATTTCATGCATGCTTTGATGTATTTCTTCACAAATCGTGTCATCTTCGGGAACCAATAATTTTTTCTCAAATGTTTCACTGACTTTTCCTCTACGTAATGACCCATTTCATCGTTACTTCCTCGCACTACCTTCCATCTAAATGGTTCATGAACTACCCACAATTGCTTCCCATCTACTTTCCTGCACACTCTCATTTTTAATTTCATAATAAGTGTGTACCTGTTTCCCCTCTCTAATCTTCGGCCCTCTCTTGAGTATCTCTCTTATGCTTTTCACCTTCGGGTCTTGAATCTGCATGGTGAGCAGCCAATCTTCCCTGAATATCCTTGCTGTCCAAACATTAAGAGTAGCTTTCTCTGGTTCGGTAGGTTCTTCTTTCGGTTGTAGACTAAGAGCGTCTACATTCTACTTGCTGCATATGTACACCCGGTTTGTACTGTAGCGCAAAATCAAATTCTTGTAGTTTCAACCACCATCAACCTATCCTCGGAATTATATCCTTCTTAGTCATAGTTGCCTTTATTGCATTGCAATTAGTGAATATTTCAAAGTTCTTTCCCAAAAGATAAATTCTGAACCTTTCCACTGACTCTACTACTGCTAGAATCTCCAATTCATTGCTGCTATATCGTGATTCTGCCTCACTTGTTTGTCTACTGTAGTAAGCCACTGGTTTCCAAACCTGTCCTTCTTGAATCAGCACCCCCGCTATTCCATATTTTCTCGCATCCGTATGTAGCCTATGTTTTGCCCTTGGATCGTACAATACCGGAATAGGTCTTGTGCTAAGTTTCCTTTTTATCTCTTCGAACACTTTCTCTTGATCTTCAACCAATCTGAATTCTTCTTTCTTGCGTAGCAGCGGCGTTAACGGCTTTGCTAACGCCGCGAAACTTTCAATATACCTTCTAAAATGTGATGCAAGTCCACAGAACTGGCGTAACTCATGCACGTTTCTCGGTCGCTTAAAATTCTCTGCCGCCGCTGTTTTCACGTTTCCTGGTCTAGCACCTTCTTGAGTTGCCTCATACCCTAGTTAATCCACTTTTCTCTGAAAATATTTGCATTTCTTCAACCTCAAATTTTAGGCTTCTTCTCTCATTATCCGTAAAAATGCTTCGGGTTTCTGAAATCCTTCCTCGATTGTCTTACACGGGATTAAAATGTCATCCTTGTAAACTGAAATCTTGAATGGCCTCATCTTCCACTGGATAATCTTCATCATTCTCGTGAATATAGCTGGAGCATTAACTAACCCAAATGACACTCTGTCAAATTCATAAAGCCCTTCACTGGTCACAAACGCGGTCAAATGTTTTGACTCTTCTGCCACTGGCACCTGATACTAAACACTAGCTAAATATAGAGTTGTAAATTAGTTATTTCCTGCTAACTGGTCAAGCTGTTCTTCCATCTGAGCTACCACAGCATGTTCTTTCTTTGTAATTGCATTCAGACGCCTATAATCTATGCAAAGTCTTTCATATCATATCATATATCATATCATTCTTTCATATATCTTATCATATATCATATCATTCTTTCATATATCATATCATTCTTCATTACTAGTTACACTGGGCTATCGTATTCTGACAACTGTGGCTGTACCCTTATCGGCAAGGAGGATGATGGTAATCTTAGTATGTTTAAGGGTAGAAATGACATGCCTTTCACGTCTGGTAAGATTGCCTGTGTGGTCGATAAGATCGGAAAAGTTGAGCTGGGAGATTCTGTAAAGGATATAATTGATGTATAGTTCGACCGGGTGTTGGGAAGGAAGCGTGGCTGGAATGTATTGGGAAGGAGGTTTGAAAATGGAAAATTTAGGTGGAGGGCCGGGAGGGAGATTTGGGTTGTTAGAGGCAAGAGAGTCTACTTTGGGAGGGTTGGTTTTTAGTCGTAGTGTGCGGGCAAAGGACTGAACGTCGGCAAGGAGGCGAAAATGATCAAATTTGGTAGTGGGACAAAAATAATGGATATATATGTGTGTGTGTGTGTGTGTGTGTGTGTACTTCCTAATTATATGATTAACATATATTTTATGGGTGAGATAATTATTAGATTTTAATATATCTTTAATATCGTATCTCTCTGAAAGATCTCACGTATCCCCACGGATATGCGTACTTGAGTAAAGCAACCTTTCTTTTTCAATGAGCACAAATTAAAAATATGAAACAAAATGCTCTGAATGAAAAATCAGTTAGTATTTGTGTTCCGAGAATTTTTGCTGAACACATCCAAAATTTACTGTTTCCCTAAGCCAAATAAGTGCGCTAAACTAACGTAAATAACATTTCTGTTGCGATGTATTAATGGCAGTATTGAATATTGTTCACTTGTGTCTTTTTCAGACATCTTTATATTACGCGAAAAAAATGTCTATTCCATATTGCCCGCAAAAATCATTTTCATTGGTTGGTATTCCTGTTATACGCCCACTTCCAGGCCTTGACACATCGGGCAATAGACGTAATTTGGTAAGAGCCTTCCTTTTCTCTTTTTCTCTCGTTTTGCTTTTCTTCTAAGTTATACCCCTATCATTGTTCGCTAAGGCCAGTTCGCCGTAGCCCACCTTTATACAATTTTTATATCTTTTAGATTTATTCTTCGTTGCGGTAACACCATAACCATACCGTACACGCATAATTTCACTGTTGAAAATCATGGTTGAATTCAATCATGGAAATACCTTTGAGGAAAGATCAAAAACAGCATTAAAATGGACATTCAAATTGGTAAATATTTAATGAGTCCAAATTATATTTTAAATGTTTGAACAGACTTTTTTAGATAAAAAGATTATATTTGATAGATAAATCAAAATAAAATGAAAAATTCTTTAAAGTTACACAGTCGGTGGGCCGCATATAGTTGCATAGTGGGCCTTGCCTGGCCCTCGGGCTTAAGATTGACCTCCCCTGCTTTGTATGATCATACGAAAGCGGGATTTTTGTCAAAGAGGTCTGCAAAATCTGGGAACTAGATTAATTTGAGGAACGAGATGCATCCTCGAATCTGTTAGAGTCACCTGAATTCAACCAAAGTTATCGTAAATATTTAGTCCGTAGATATTAAGTAACTCTGCCGGACGCATCGAAAAGCACGCAAGATCGAATGCCGATAAGAACAACGAGTAGGTTCTCTTTTTCTTAGCAGAGGTCGAAAGAAATCGCTGAATCTGTTTATCCAGAATCGGAAAACTTATGAAAACACAGTGGATCATTCACTTTTTCCGATTCGGGGCCGAGTTCAAATTCTAAACTCTTGATCTTTTTGTGTCTCCGTATTTCTCCAAAGGTGTTTTTCATAGACGTCAGTTATTAATCTTGATTTGAGAAATACAGACAAGGTATAATCAGTCCAAACCCAAACAAGTGGTTCAAATAGCTGTTAAGTGGTTTTAAAGTGAGGCCTATATTGAATAATTTGCCTTACTCAAAAAAATAAAGAGTTTACAAACACTTGTACACGTTTTAGAGCCAGTGTTTGTCAACGTGGGGCAGGCGTACCCTCGAGGTTACGTGAGAGAATTTTTAAAGCACGGCAAGACGACGAAAGTTTTACCTAATAATGAAATAATATAACTAATCTTAATTTTGTGTATACAAACAGAACAATTACGCATATAGAATTCTGAGTAAAGCAAAATTGTTTAGTGGGCAGCTTAATGTAGATTTAACGATGGTTGGGATTTCCGCGCAATGTTATGCCCATCGGGATAGAATGAGTTAATTGCATTTTGCTTCATTACCCTGCAATAAAATTATGACTAGGGATTACGAAGAAATGATTTAATCAATTTATATTTAAACCAACATGGGTTTTTTAAATTACGCAAATTCAAAATCTCTCACCCATCCACTTTAATTTGTCAATTGTAATTCGAATAGAATTGAACCTGTACTGAAACGCACTACTAAAATGTTACCGACAAAATTTGCCTAATAAGCGAGAAAAAGCCAAGCAGTCGACACTGGACAATTTTCTCAATACAGAGGCTCATAGATCCTCATGTGTCCCAGAAAAGATGTTTAGATCATGCGTATTAATTACAAATTACCTTGTTTAGCCTACTTTCCAGTTGCTTTGTTTCTGTTTCTGTTAACTGTTCAACCACTACACCGATTTTCATGACACTTGATGGAAATCTCTTGCTACTAGAGCCGAGCTCCCGAGGATAGTTTTGTTGCAAAGGTTGAATGTCCCGGCTTCGATTCCAGGAACTAACCTTCCCATTTGGTTTCCATGAGAAATCTGGAATCCACCGTGCAGGGCAATTTTCTCTTGTACGTTAAAATATCTTAGAACTGTAATATCGGAGCGGGAGTTGTACTATTCTCTGAGAAAAGGAATGAAGATTTTTATGTTTATCGTAGAATTTTACTTATCGTTCGTATTTTTTCGAATTTCGCGTTAATACTGGCGCTTTTGCTGTTTTTATCACTCATTACGAGAGCGTGGCAATTGCAACGACTATTGTTGGACTCGGATTCAGCATAATCTAGTGTGTGCATTATAGTGGTCCTTATTTTTTGATCCTGGAATTAAATTTTTTCGGCACCCTCCAGAACAGTTCCATTTAATGAAATAAAATCTCTGCAATGTTTTGGCTCCCACTCAGAGTCACTGTACAGCAATCTCACCAATCCGATGAACTTAATCCTAAACCTCATGTGATCTAGAACAATATATATAGGTGTTGGTGTCGGATTCTAGGCACCTTGTTGGTCCAGGGATATAACTGCTAGTGGTTCCTGAATTTCGTTTTTAAATCTAATAACATCCCTTATGATAGAGATATTGTCCAGTATGGTGGGTCCTAGCACACAGTGACCTTGTTTATGGGACACTATTGACGGAATCACATTAGCTATCTTGACGGAGAGTGCTTTCGCCAATACTTTATAATCGGTCCTAGAGATGACGTTAGGTCTGTAGTCTTCAATTTGGAGCCTCTCACCTCCTTTGTGCATAAGGGCGATAATTGTACGTCTCATCTAGAGTGGCAGCCTTCCCTGCGCAAAACTGCCACGCACCATTTCAATAAAGGGGCCTTTTAACAACTAAATACTATTCCGCTTTTACCGAATCTCCTTTTTTCTGTCGCAATTTCCCACCACCAATTTCCCACCACTACATTTCCAAGTTCCTCACACATATTTTTAGGCATCCTTAACAGTAAGTAATAAATAACCGCCTTATGGCCAGGTCGTGTCCGTCCGTCCGCATGATTTATCTACGAAACATCTAAGCCAGGGGTTCATAACCTGGAGTCCGTGATTGGATTCAGGGTGGCCCGTGTACATAACCTAAAAATTCAAATTTTATTTTCACTAAAATTTTTATTGAAATTATTCACTAAAAAGATTTTGTACGCTAACTTTGCAATGCTGGAGGAAGTGTTTTATCAAGATGGTGTTGGGACAGAAAAACCTCGGTCGATTTCCTTGAAGGCAGAAATGTGTGGACACTTGGTTACTTCTGCTTTGACAACATTAAAATTTAACCGTGGAACCGCAATCCTTTCCTTGCATAGCTAAACTGTATTGATGACACAGACCTCGCAAAAGATTACCTTATTGACTTAAGGACAAAGAACTTGTTGCGACTTGAATTTAACTCAATTAGTATTGGAGAGTTTTGGTGTTCCTTGACAAAGGTCTACCCTTCTCTGTTAAAGCGAGCTATGGAGGCTCTAATTCCATTTGCAACCACATATCTTTGCGAGTCAGGATTTTCAGCACTTGTGACAATCAAGACAAAAATCGAAATCGTTTGGATGTCAAAGACCTCTCCGCAATTTGATCTTCTTATTAAAGACAAACAGCAACAGTCTACTCACTAAAAGGTCCTTATAAATGGAATTAATACTTAATTTTTAATTTATATGATTTTTAAATATATAATTTAAAGAAATATATTGTTTTTACAAATTGTTTTTATAATTTAGTATGGCTATATGTAAGTTTAAGGATTTTACTTTGTAATAAAATGTATTATTTGTATGTAAAATTTTTAATTAAGCGATTATGTACATTTTTTCTAAGAAGGGGTCCGTAGCCATCACCGGACAATCAAAGGGGTCCATGGCACGAAAAAGGCTAAAAACCCTTGATCTAGGCGGATGTTCACGAAATTCCGTATTTAGGAGATAAGAGGAAAGATAATAAGAAAAAGATATAAATTGTTCACGTAGCCTAATCGGGAGGGCCACTTTACTGGTGGCAATTAATGAGCTTTTCTTTGTGCCGTAAAACATTACTTACTAGTGGTACCCGAAAAATTCTTTGTAAAGTCAGTCAGAAATCTGTATGTTTAAAAGTTAAGAGAGGAAATTAATAATAATACAAAACTGTCATTTTTCAATGTTTTATTTTACTGATGCTTTCATATAAAATTACTTCAACCATTTATTTCATCTTTTACTCATTGATTATTAGCAATGCAATTGTTGTCGTTCAAAATGTGTTGCTTTTCATTTATTAATAATAACCTATATACTCCTTATAAAAAAGAAAAGACAACTGACGTATTGAATGCGATGATTGTTTTTATAATTTATATGTGAAATTTTTATTGCTTCACCCTTACGAAAAAGGTAACATTCGAGTATTGAAATAAAGAAAGAAATTTGTTTTTGGCGGATGGTTAAAGACGCCCACAGTCCACCCTCAGTTTAACGATTGATAATTATCTGAAATTATTAAGTTGCAATCTATAGTTGGACGTTACTACAACAGTAATTTTGATGCTTCATAAAAAACGCGAAGCAAATAATTTAATTCTTTCTTCTATTTGAAAGCTTAATAGAAGCTGCTTGAATCGGAGATAACAATGAGGGTCGTCTTCGCAACACCCGGAAAGAGTACAAAAGAATCTGATGCGGCCACCACATGACTTTCTCCATATCTGTAATATTTCTAAAAATTCGAAATAGGTTACATAATAATAAATATTTTACGAAACTGCGACAAAATTTTAGACTTTACAAAGAACAGAAATTAACTCAAACCATAGCCTTCTAATATTAGATATAGCCACAACGCTCCAACAATTAAGAAAAGAAAAAGGATCGTTACTAACGTAAGACGTAACTAAGCGTCAATTGTTATCAATAGTCGTCGGTAGGTGGCGTGGTGGTGGCAGCTAAAAATATAAGGTATCTCTTAAACAATGCGTTATATGGAAAATGTTTCAAACAAAGCTTGTATAAAATGGAATTTACTACAACGTTTATTCCAATACATTTTTACATTTATCAAATATTAAAGCAAATATGTCAAAATAACGGATAAATGACAAGAGCAAACATCCACTTCCAGTTGACCGATATTTACCAAAAAACTAATCTTTTTCTCCGACTTTTATAAAAATGTTATATATAAAATTTCGCGTTGACCTGATTAATAGAATTTCAGTTAGAGCACCCACAAAAAGCTATCACACACACACAAACACACAGACAGAGACATTATCGAGAAAATGGTCATAACGTGTTCAGGGGACCTCAAAACGTGTATATCCGTTGAAATCTCGAAGTCGATTTTTGCATGAATACAATACTTTCCCGTATGCTACGTACGTATATGGAGGAAGTAAAAAATAAAAAAGGATGAAAAGAAATATGTATTTCTTACAATTTCTTCCGTATGATATTTAAACATCGCAAGAATAAGATATTTTGTAGTTTAAGCCATCGAAAAAAGCAAAAACGGAGAAAATTGGTCCATATTTACGTATTTAGATGAAATCTTGTACCTTGAGAAATCTAAAATCGCGTGTAAACTTATGGAGAAAGTTGAGGCGCTGCCCCTATGCGCTACGCGCTTCAACCCCGCCCTGCGCACGTTCCAGGGACTTTGGCGCTGAAAATAACATTTCGTTATAGCTCTTATCAATACACACGTTTTTACTTTCTCCATAAGTAGTATAGGGGAAAGTATTGTTTTCATGAAAAATATCGATTTCGAGATTTCAACGGAAGTACACGTTTTGAGGTCCCCTGAACACGTTTTGACCATTTCTCGATGATGTCTCTGTGTGCGTATGTGTTTTTTGTGGGTGCTAGAACTCAAAAACTATTAATCAGGTCAACACGAAATTTTATAGTTAACATTTTCATGACAGTCACAAAAACTAATTAGTTTTTGGTAAAGTTTGGTGAAACGGGAGTAAGTGTTTACTCATGCCACATCCGTTTTTATTAATATTTACTTTAATATTTGATTAATGTAAAAATATTGGAATAAATAATGTAGAAAATTAAATTTTCTGCAACGTTTGTTTGAAACATTTTTCCATATAATGCATTGCTTAAGAGATATGTAAAAAACTAAAATTTTTAGCTCCCACCACCTATCGGCGACTATTGTTAACAATTGACTCTTAGTTACGTTTTAGTAACTATCCTTTTTATTGTTAATTTTTGGAGATTCCTGGCTATATCCAATATCACAAGGCTACGGTATGTGGCTATTTCTGTTATTTGTGATGTCTTTAAATTTTTCTCGCGGTTCCTTAAAATATTGGTTGTCATTTAACCTATTTGGAATTATTAGAAATATTACAGGTATGGAGAAAGTCATGTGGTGGCCACATCAGATTTTTTATTCACAAGGTATTTTTCTTTGATGTACCGTTTCCGAAAAACAATATTCAAGTATATTTATCGGCCGCCATTTTGATTGTTTGGCGGGTGAAAATGGATAGATTTCCTGGGGTCTTCTATCTTCATTAGGTGTTCTTTACCAACGAAGCGATAGTAGCATTATGGGAACCTCGCCTCCGTCCGCATGTTCCCTCTTCAAAACTAATGGGCGGATTTTAATTAAATGAAGTATTAGTGTTCCTTATTAAAATTTATCGCTCAATTGTGATTTCAATTATATAAGCACTTAAATAAACGTATACTCGTATCTCGTTAAATGGCATCCAACAAACTACAATTAAATACCATTTTCTTTGTCTCCCAAAATCTTATATCAGTGATTCCCAACGTGGGATGTACCGCCCCCAGTGGGCGTTTAAGAATATAGTGGGGGACGCTGGACAACAAGAGGGTTGCAGATGAGAATTTAAGACATTGGCATTATGCATCATAGTATTAGGGTATACGATGTTGATAGTCTCTGTAAGCTAAAATTGGTAATTGTACCCCCTATATATAATTACGAATGTAAGTTCGTACGTACGTACGTAAACTTCATGCTGAGGTCGTCAATGGGCCTTTTAAACGCGTTTTAAACAAACTTTCCGATTAGGTGGAAGGTTGAAATTTCGCAGGAACGTTTGATTCAGATATAGAAAATTAAATGACAAAAAGAAAATACCAAAAAAACCCGGGTTTAACTCGAAGGGGGCGATTTCCATTTCCGGTAATATTAAATATCGCTGGTGAAATAGGACATCCCTGCCTCACTCCCCTCCCTATTGAAGTACTTTCTGCTTCTTTTCCTTCCACCCTGATTCTAATCTTTTGATCAAAGTAAAGGTTTTTAAGCAGTCTTTTATCCATTTTATTCCTATTTTATTTAAAATACCCAACATTTTATTCCATTTCACTCGCTCAAAAGCTTTCTCCCAATCTACAAAACAAAAATACATATCTTTATTGACTTCTAGCGCTCTTTCTATCATCATCCTCATACTTCCTATAGTATCTCTAGTCCCTCTTCCTCTTCTGAAACCAAACTGTTTATTTTCCAGCTCCTTTTCTATTTTACCTTCAATTCTTTTGGTTATTATTCTGGTTAGAACTTTAGCTGTATGAGAAATTAAACTAATTGTTCTGTAATCCTTACATTTTTTTGCATTGTTCTTTTTCTCCAGTGGTACCATAACAACATCTAAAAAATCTTCAGGCCATATGCCAATCTCATATACTTGGTTAAAGAATATTGTGAGTTGCTTAACTGCTTTCGACCCCAAAACCTTAAGAACATCCACTGGTAAATCATCACTCCCAACAGCCTTCCTTCTTTTCATGTCATCAATATCTCTTTTAACTTCAGACTCGAGAATACTTGGTCCTAGTTGATCTTTTTCCACATCCTCTTTTTCATTTAATTTAATATTTCTTGGCCTTCCTTCTTTGTCATACAGCACCTCAATGTATGCTTTCCAGACATTCTTTACATTGTCTGGCTCCGAGACTATCTATTTCACTTTTGTTCATGATTCCTTTACGTCCTATCTTTCTTGCCTTTTTCTTGAATAGTTTCCTTGCTTTACTATATATGAGGTCTGTTCTACAAATTCTTTCACACTTGACAATCTCCTCGCATTTCTCATTTATTCACTGTTCTATGACTATATCTGTTTCCATTCTTAAAGCATTATTTAACTCCTTGTACTTTCTTTGGCCTTCTTCAGTGTTTATGTTCTTCCACTTTCCCTTCGCTTCCATTTTATGCAGCATGGTTGCTGTGACCCAGGGGTTTTTGTTTCTTTCACCCGTCATCTTTCCTACCTTCTTTTCCATTACTTTTAATCTTGCTATGGATGTATCTCCACTCTTCATCTACATTGTTCCTATTTTCTTCAGCTCTGCCCCCGAACCTTTCCTCCAGCTCAGTCATGATAGCCTCCTTGTTCTTAAGGAGTTCCTCTAAGTTCCATTTCTTGTTAACTCTTATGTTTCTCTTAACGTTCTTCAGTTTACATTGTGTATTTGCCACCAAATGGTTGTGGTCGGAATCGATATCTGCCCCTGGTAGTATTTTCACATTTTTAAGGTTATATCTAAATCCTTTATTGACTAATTTGTAATCGCCTCTTGTCTCCTGGGCTTCCCCATGTGTAAAGTCTCCGCTGGTGATGCTTAAACCAGAATTCCACAAGTTCCTCCCCTCTTTCATTTATCTTCCCTAGTCCATGTTTTCCTACTATGTTACCCTCCTCTCCCTCTCCGACTACACTGTTCCAGTGTACCATTACTATGGTGGTGATCCTTCCTTTAACTAACTCTTCCATAATCTCCGTAATCTTTTCATACATTTCATCTACTTCGTCATCACCAGTATTAGTTGTTGGCATATATACTTGAATTATAAGCCTTTCCACTGGCTACATCTGAAGTTTTACGGCTATTAATCTATCATTAACTGTCGCTACCTTGCTAATTCTTTCAGCTATCTCTTTTCTCATTATAATCCTCACTCCCCTTTCCTTTTTCTCTCCTCTCGGGTAAAAAATCTTAAATTCGTCTGAATTTATCTCGCCATCTCCTTCCACCGAACTTCACTAAGACCTACTATACCTACATTATTCCTTCTCATTTCCCTTTGTAAGTTCTCTTGTTTACCCCCTGAATTCATTGTCCTAACATTCCATGTGCCTATTCTTAATTTCTCACTACTTGCTTTATTCTTATTAATGCTACATTTCCTCTGTGCATCCCCTGGGGTAGTCCCCAGCCGGAGATCCGATTGGGGGCTATTTTACCTCCGGAATATTTTACCCCAGAGAGATCCATATAGGTATTTGCAGCTTCTTACCATATCATGGGAAATATAATGAGGTAGTTTCCCCTTGCTTTCCTCATCGCAGTTTCACAAGAGTGATTACCTATCTGTAACTGTTCAGATCCACATGATCACCACCTACAGAGGTACTGTGCAAGCTGCTTCTCTTGCACAGGAGGATGTAAAATCCCCAACACTGCTTCTTAGTCTGACTCTTCCCCTCCGACCTTTCCGGCCTGGATGGTCCTACCAGGAGAATTATCTCCCGCCGGCATAGCTCTTTGGTTCATAAGAGTACACAAACCCTCCTACCTCTGTAAGGTTATGCAGTCCTTAGGGAGGGTTGGGAAAATACGGGCTTTTAAAGAGGGATGTTGCCTCGCCAACCACGACTGTATTAAACTTCGAGAATCAATTGTTGTCTCAACCCGCATACGCGTAATGTATACGAGTGCGTAGATTGTCTTAAATAATCGTAGGATTTCTTGCGAAATTACGTAAACAGAGGGAGGGAGAGAGGGAGGTACTTGACTGAATTGTAACCATGGTTTTACATATAATCCTAATACATTAATTTTGAATGTAAATTCGTACATGCGTAAACTTGACTGAATTGTACCCATGGTGTTGTCCAATTGCGCGGATGGTCAGTTTTTACCCTTTTCCTTATGGTCGACTTGCGCGGCGGTCATACGCGGTCAGATTTCGAATTGTGCGGAGCTACCTGTGGTTGACCTTTTTCGGACCCCCGGAATGCACGGTCGATTCGGATAAAATTCAGCCTATAAATATTAATATTTACTACCGTCATATTTGCCAGGCAAATCGGCTAGTGTTACAATAATAATAAATAATAGAAATGTAGTGTATAACGTTAGACGGAGCTGATTTTAGACGGGTGTCCACACTGGGTGGTTCGGCTTTACAGCGTCTACTAAAAAAAGCTCTGCAGGATGGCATTCATAAAGGGTGCGGTGGAAAATATTTTCGGAAAAAGGGGGCGTTGGGCTGAAAAAGGTTGGAAACCATTGTCTTATATGATTTGTAAGGTATAGATTAAAAAATGTATTCGAATGGAGGACAACATTTACCGATATAAAGCTCGCGATACCACATAAAAATACGAATTAAGGTTTCGAAGATAAAAAATCGAGAAAATTTCAAGGATAATATAACATACTAGCGTAAAAGCCCGTTGAAATTCAACGGGAAAATTGGAACTTGATATATTCAACTGTATTGGAAGGAAGTGAGGTAAATCTGACACTTATACGAACATTAGATAAGATAGATGAACAGGTTTTTATTTTAATATATTTAATAGTAAGACAATAAGAGTATAAATTTTTTTTACTAAGTTAACTACATCTTTAACATTTTACTCCGAAAAAATTAGCTATTATGGAATCACCAGATATGTTGATTTTCTGTATGAACAACAATGCTGTCATCGCCAAGTAACGTTTCAATAAAAATGCAAAATTTTTACAAGTTTTCAATATTTTAGCTTAATGTGAGCGAATTCGATTTGAAAATAAAAATCGGCGATATGAATAAGAATTTTCATTTAATTTCCTTTAAAATGGTTCTTATCCGAAGATCCTGCGTCAATTACTTCTAATTTATTTTGCAAAAGAAAATAAGCCTGCTAATGTGAAAGATGTATATCGTATTTAACTTAACTAGTACTTCCAGGGGTCGCTAATAATTTCATATTATGAAAAGGGGTCGCGGATAAAAAAATTTTAAGAACCTGTGCTCTATCCGAATAAATGCCTTAATTTATACCTCACAGATTATATAATAGCACGAAAGAAAAATATATGATTTTGTAATTGTTGTTTACCGACAGAATTGTCATAGCGATCGATGTAAACAAAATGAAACTATTAATAAAAGTCTTAATCCGTTGGTTGGAACCAACGCCCTCTATAGAGGGTGTTGTTGGAACGCTATATGGGATTTCCCATAAGAGGGATCTTAAGTTAGGTTTTTTATTGTCTAATACAATTCGTGTAATAATGCTTGACGACGTTTAATTCTGCAATAAACTAAACAAATATAGAATGAAAGGTTGTAGTGTATAATAATTTCAATAGTTCTATAATAAATATTTAATTTACTCACGTTTATCAATATTTGCTGCGACCACCAGAATCTTTTTCGCGACCCCCCGAGGGATCGCGACTCACAATTTAAGAACCTGAGGGATAAAGGACCACATTTACCACACAAAAAATCAGCAAAGCCACATAATTACGACTTATAGTTTCGGAGATAAACATTCGAGCAAGTCCCAAGTGTAATATTACATATTTTGTTTAAATCGATTGCTACAACAATTCCATCGGTAAACAGTAATTAAAAATCCACATATTTCTCTTTCGTGCTATTATATAATCAGTGAGGTATAAATTAAGACATTTATTCGGATAGAGGACAACATTTACAACAAAAAATCAGCAAAGCCACATAATTTCGACTTATAGTTTCGGAGATAAACATTCGAGAAAGTACCAAGCATAATATTTGTTTAAATCGATCGCTGAGGTATAAAGTAACACATTTATTCGAATAGAGGACAACATTTACCACAAAAAATCTCAGCGGAGCCACATAATTAAGATATTTAGTTTTGGAGATAGAAATTAGAGAAGATCCCAAGTATATAACATCACATGTTTTTCCATCGATCGCTACGTCAATTCTATCGGAAAACAACAAAAAATAAAACCATATTTTTCTCTCCCAGGCTCTTGTAATATATCCTAGGTGTAGATTTAAAAATGTATTCAGATAGAGGACAATATTTTCCTCAGTTATAGTTTGGAGATAAACATGCAAGAGCAGCTTAATCTTTCGATATCGTTTTATACGCATTTTCCATAAAGAACACCTTTGAAGTCTCTGTGAACCTATTCCATCTATGGAGTATATTTTACTTTCTTTTGTTTTAATCACGGCAGTTATCGCAGAATCTCTCCGCTCCGAGATCAAAGTTTTAATGATCAACTTCTTAACGCAATGCTCTCTTTAATAATTTCCTCACACAACTATAACAACGTCGATTTAATTACGAAATAATAGTAGTTAGAAATTTTGATGGTAGAGAGATTGACAGCGCCGGGGTGTGGAGAGGATAGTAACCTTTAGGTGGCCCACCGTATGCTGAAATCAGCAACAATGCGATTTCCCTTGGCGACGAAAGATTATCCCGAAAAATATGCGGAATTTTAGTGTTCAAAACGAATCAATGGACCTATTCGACCTGTATTTAAAAATCGACGGTAGGAAACTACATTTTCATTCTTGTAGACGATGTTTGGTACAAAGTACATATTCTTACAACAATGATAAGCAATTTTAAAATGTGATTGAAAGTAATGCGGTGCAGGCTTTAAGACAGCGTTACACATGATGATCATGAGCATGATGATCATTGGTGATGATGATCGCCATTACGTTTTTATCTTATGCAGAGATATAATCATCACCTTGAGTCGAAGCTCGGACACTTCTGTAAACGAAAATATTTTTCCTGGGGTCTCCTAGTTGGCAAAACCAAAATGGCTTTTATAGCATTTCTCTGTGACAAACAGCTCAAGACATAAAGGAAGGATGGACAGATGGACATACAGACGGACAGACATTGAGTAATTATGTATCAAAGATAACAAAAAACTCTTCAAAGAGAATTAGTACAACTATTCAAAAATCATATGTGTAGTTCTGTACATTTTTATCGAAAGAGTAACCGATTTCAAGAAAATCAAACGAGAAAGTCGTAGTTCATTTTGAGCTTAGAAAAATTTTCCCGTCTTTTAATTGTTGCCAACTAAAACAATCTTCGTAGCAACTGAAGTAAACAACATTTACTATAAATAAGTTTAATTTCCTTTCGTGCGCTGACAGCTTATATAGTAAATGAAAGGAAATGGATTATCCACGATAAAAATGAACTTAAATACGTTTATTTTTGTCACGTATACACACAGCTTTTGTTAGTGAAAATAAATGGGTAACTTACTTCGATTGAATGGACTTGAACATCAGAAACACTACTACTCATTTCAAGTGAGGTATGATTAAAATTATTTTGAAATGTCTTATTGTTCACTAGCTAATTACCCGGGCTTTGCCCCGGGGTTACAGTTTCGAATTTCTCTCGCTCATTTCGATAGCTAATATTTTCATTCAAACTCAAGGCACTCTCGAGATAAGTGACCAACATTCCCCATTAATTGGTGTGAATAAATTAAATTTAAATTCAAATTTGATATTTTGCTAAGGTTATTCAAAACAATCTGTGTAATTTTACAAAAAATTAACACGGGGCTCTAGTCAGGGTATGATTTGTATGGCGGTCCTCTCCCCAAAAATATATCAAAATTTTGGTCCCGAGGTGCACATCCCAAAGGTCTTTTTAGTATGTGTGCCAAGTTTTGTCTCTAAGTTTCTCGGTCTTCGAGAGATGCTGGCCACACGCATACACACAGATGGACAGACACACACCGCCTTTTGTATTACGGATGAATTTAATTTTTTTTAGCATTTCAATTCTGAGAAATTCTCTATAAACTCATCAGTTTTCATTTTGCATTCCTCTTATATTTCTACTGAAAGAAGTGATAAATACTTTACTGTAATCTTTGGAATACAAGGCGGCCAAATTTCTGATCAGCCAATGCGGGACAAAATCGACTCCAGGTGGCTCAATGGGGGACAAAACACATTCAAATTTGTCAATGCGGTATTTAAATAAAAGCTCTGTGAAAGATAATTTGTTAGTCTCTTTGCAAACAGTTTAATAGTGTAATTTTTCCGGTAGTAGTTTTAAACTAATGTTTTGATCCAATTCTTGCCCATTACCGTACCACATGGGCTCTGATCTTTTGGTGAAAAGAGCAAGAACAAGAAAATATTTACGAGACTTATGCTGAGAGCCATCAATGGCGGCAAAGGATTGAAAGCGTTCCTTAAAGACCTCAATGTGAAGGATGTTGGTCGTAGTTGGAACGATGTTACACTAGAAAATTTGAAAAATCCTTGGAGTAACTTGTGGCCAATGAAAATGTTCCTTGATATTGAAGCTGATTTACCGGAGATTTGTGTATCAAATGAAAAATGTTTGTGTCCGAGTTAATAGGATACGCTTACTCTTCTTGATCAGGCAAAACTTGGAGAAAAGTGACATCGAAGAATGTCTGAATGTTGATCACAATAGGTGATGGCGAAATCCGTAAAATGGTGTTAAATTCAAATGATAACATAAAGACGGTGATGTTAATGATGATAAAGATGACAAGGAAAATTTTTCAATAGATAATTTAATAAGCTTTCTGATGATTTAATTAAGGGTATTGTGCAAATAAACTTTATTACTGAACAGGAAATTGTCTGTTTATAAAATTCAAGAAAAACTTATTTCAAAAAAGCACAAACTTACGAAACATACTAACATTACATGACATTTTCAGAACGAATCTGAAAATTACACAAAAAAACTATCCTAACTTGAAATTGAAATCGCTACCAGTTAAACCATTCACGACACCGAGAAGTAAATTATGTTCAGACTGTCATTTCCTGCGTATTTTACTGCTTAAGTGAAGAAGATTTATACGTTTTGGAAAATCAATAAAACATTGATATATTTTCATATACTATTTCATTTTCCTTACTTAATGTAGACTTTTCTGTTAATTCCTGGTGTGTGCGCGTGCGTGCGGGTTGTGCATGAGTATGTGCGTGCGGGCGTGTGTTCGTGTGCGTGCGTGGCTTGCGTGCGCGAGTGTGTGTGTGTGTGTGTGTGTGTGTGTTGAGTGTGTTTGTGCGTGCGCGTGCGTGCGTGTGTGGTAGGGACAAATATATATTAACCAAAATTCGGCATTCTAATGTCCAGATATTCACGAATTCTGGTCTTCGTACTCTATTAAGAGGGTCAATTCTGGATGATATCCAAAATATTATAACGTCAGTGTATCCGTAGGAGTCCTATTAATAAAAGGGAAGTAATATTTACCTTGGGCAGTATAGTTGATGATGGGGCGGATGGAGATCTGGGGATAGCTCGCGAACCTTTAACCCTCCGTTGGTCGCGTGATGTGCGCTTCGCTCACGACGAAAATGAACATATTGTAACTTATTTTCTGCATGAACTCCGACCTTGGATTCTGAGTTCCATGAACATTGTATGCGCCAAACAAATGTTGAAGTGTTTTATACTGTTCTTAAAATATTACTTTAAAACAGAGCAGCAAACCGAAACGCGCAAATTTACTTAACCGCGAACCAAACCGAAACCAAATATAATTTTTTTCTGAAACACGTTCAGTACCAGAAGTTTATGTAGAAATGGATTTGTTCAAGAATTTAAAAAATACCCGAATTTATTGTGACCATTATTTTGAAGCAATGCATAGCAATCTGCTTTCCATCGCAAGTGAAAAACTTTGAAAATCGATATTGGACTGTGAAATCAGATAGGGTTCTAGTTTTATTATCCTAAAGCGCTTGCTACATTTACTATAGTCATTTTGTATAGATTCTGCAGTACACACTTATTAAAGAGATTCACTCATTGGACGCAATTTGGTTCAAAGTTTAAAATATTGTGAAAATATTGAATTTATCGTGTGAAATGTTGCAGTCTGAACAGATCATTCCTTTTTCACTTGTTTACTAGTATACTGCACGTCAAAAATTACTGGTTCAAATTAATAAAAAACGGAATTAAAATTTTGAACTATAAATAAAAATATGTTAATTATCACTGTTTATACTGATGGAATAAAGCGATCTAAAGATCCTATGCAGACAGGCATAAGCTGTAATGTTGGGAATAATTTTGAAACGAGAAAAAAAGTCTGCTATGACCGGGAATCGAACCCGGGTCTTCCACTTGCCGAGCGGATATTCTACCACTGAACTAACTTAGCAGATCAATTTACTCGTTTCTGAACGCGGATGTTTTCTTGGTTGGGACGGAACTAGCCAAGCTAGTATCAAACTACCCCAACGGATGCCCTCAAAGAGATACACCGAAGAAAACTCCTCCCTCTCAAATAGTGAGATTGCCAAGCAAGAAATTGATGGAATAAAGCGATCTAAATATTCTATGCAGACAGGCATAAGCTGTAATGCTGGGAATAATTTTGAAACGAGAAAATTCATCTGCTAAGATAGTGCAGTGGTAGAATATCCGCCCGGCAAGTGGAAGACCCGGGTTCGATTCCCGGTTATAGCGGACTTTTTTCTCGTTTCAAAATTATTCCCACTGTTTATACTGATTTTATTTCTCACAGCAATCAGTTGTCAGGATAAACCAATTTTGAGGAAGGTTAGGGGAAAGGGGGAAGGTATTTAGCCTTGAGACATTAATCCGAGCCAAAGTTTTGACTATTTCATTGTTGTCGAAACTGCTATCGTTTAAATGGTAATATATCACCTAAATATGTGATTTATATGTTCGACATGAGGTATTTCGAACTGTAGGCAGAAAAGGTTGAATAGAATAATAAACTTTATTAATGTTTCTTTCTTCTTCTTCTTTTGTGCTCAATCCTAGGATTGGTTGGCAGCAGCTCTCCAAACTTCTCGATCTTCAGCCAGCCTCTTCAGTGCTGTGTAGGTGTGGCAGCCGGTATCCTCCATGATTTGGTTAATATATTCCATCCTCGGTCTGCCCCTAGCGTTCTTCCCCTCCACAGCACCTTCGAGGATCGTCCTAACCAGCCCCTCATGTCTTATGAGGTGCCCGACCCAGACGTCTCTTCTTCTCCGTACCGTATCCCACAGGCACGGCTTCTCCTCCTCCATCCTGTTCAGCACCTCTTTGTTGGTCACTCTGTCCACCCAGGAGATTTTTAACATTCTACGGTAGCACCACATTTCAAACGCCACTATCCTCTTCCTCTCTGCCTCCCCGATTGTCCAGGTCTCACTTCCATGTAATAATACACTCCATACAAAAGTTTTGACCAAATGTTTCCTGAGGTGCTTATTAATGCTGTTGGAGATGAAAAGGTTGCGCTTTTTGTTGAAGGCGGTCTTTGCGTGATTAATACGACTTATAATTTCCGTTTTTGACCTTCCGTCCGATGTTAACCTGCTTCCGAGATACGTGAAAGACTCCACGTTCTCCAACCGTTCCCCGCCCAATGAGCAGTGCGCCTGCGTACCATGCCTGCTAACCACCAAGATCTTAGTTTTCACTTTGTTGATGTTCATGTTGTAGGTGTTGCTGAGTGTGGTCTCTAACTCTGCCAGGGTCGCTATCAGGTCTTGTTCATTCTCAGCCAATACTGCAATGTCATCCGCAAAACGTAGCATGTCAACTTTCTCCCCTGAATACGAACTCCTCCTACTCCTTCAAGTTTCTCTCTCACCTCACCCAGCCCTCTCTGAATATAGCCATTGAATAGTACAGGTGAGAGAGAGCAACCCTGTCGCACTCCTTGCCTGATGTTACTCTCTTCCTGGTGTTCGCCGCACCTCACCACCGCTACCTCCTCTCTGTACAGACTCTGCACCACTCTCCTGTTCTTGTACTTCACGCCTGCCTCCCTCAGTACCTTGAACAACTGCCGCCAGTCGATCCTATCGAATGCCTTTTCTAGATCTACGAAGGCAATAAACGTGTCTTGGTCTTTCCTTAATCGTTTTTCAATAATTAGGCGAAGTCCCAGAATTGCTTCACGTGTGCCCCTTCCTTTCCTGAACCCGAACTGGTCCTCCGTGAGCATCGCTTCTATCTTCCCCTCAATCCTCCGCAAAATTATAGTGGTTAGGATCTTAGATGCATGGGCCACTAAGCTGAGGGTTCTATACTGCTCGCATTTGATTGCAGATGCTTTCTTTGGCAGTGGGACAATGATAGACTTCTTAAAATCTGATGGAAGCTGCCCTGTATCATAAATTCTACTTACTAGATGGAACAATTCCTTTTGTACCTGAACGCCTGCAGCCTTGATGAGCTCTGCTGGTAGGTCGTCGATACCAGGAGCCTTCCTATCCTTCAGCTGTTTCAGTGCCTGATCGAACTCGTCACGCAAAATACAGTCCCCTCTCTCTTCTGGATCGACTTCATCTTCCTTTTCCAGTGTCTCTTTTCCATCAAACCCTCCTCCTCCATAAAGTTTTTCGAGGTACTGCTTCCATCTCTCAGCAATGTCTTTCTGCTCATACACCACCACTCCTTCTTCAGTTCGTATACCATTGCATCTTATCCTTCGGTTACCAAAAAACTGTTTAATTGTCTTGTAGACTCTTTCCAGTTTGCCTTCCTTGGTCAGCTCATCCACTTCCTTACATCTTTCTTCTAAATATCGTTTCTTGGCTTTCCTTGCTTCTCTATTTATCTCATTCCTTAATGCTCGGTACTGCCTACTTCCTTCTTCAGAGGAATCATTTTTTAGCTTTCTTCTTTTCTCTATTTTCTCAACAATGTCTTCGGTTATCCAATCTTTTCTGTTCTTAACTTTCTGTCTTCCTATCACTTCACTCGCAGTTTCTAGCATAGTTTTCTTCAAAGTTTCCCATTGCTCCTCTACATTCTCTGTTCGATTTATCACAGCAGTGTTTGTTTTATCTTGATATGCTGACACTACCTCATCGTTTTTAAGTTTTTCTAAATTCCATTTTTGATTAGTTCTCTTTGGTAACTTTTTAAATTTGAGAGCACATTCACTTAATACCAAGTTGTGGTCGCTGTCAATATCTGGGCCTGCATATCTTCTGCAATCCTTGACTTGGTTTTTGAACTTTTGTTTGACTAAAATATAGTCGATCTGGTACCTTCTGCTGTCTCCAGGAGTCTTCCACGTGTACCGTCTACGTGGGTGGTGTTGGAACCACGTATTATACACCACTAGTTGGTGCTGAGTGCAGAACTCTACCAACCGATCCCCTCTCTCGTTCCTCTCTCCAAGTCCATAGGGCCCCACTACCGTTCCATCGGTTCCTTCTCCTACTGCCGCGTTCCAGTCATCCATAATAATCAAGTTATCCTCTCCCTTCACTCCTCTTATAACTTCATTTATCTCTTCGTAAACTCTTTCCACCTCATCATCGTCTTGGTTTGATGTCGGCATATACACTTGAGCTATCACAGTCTTGTTTGGTTTGGTATCGAGTGTGACTAGAATAATCCGTCCATTCAATTGCACATATCCACTGACTCTCCGTCCTAGCTCCTTGCTCCTATTTCTGACCTGCCCTTGATGCTGCCTGTGTGGATCACTCGGTAATCCCCACTCCGGAAATCTCCATTATCAAGCCACCTCATCTCACTCACCCCCAGCACATCTATCCTCATCCTTTCCATTTCTAACTTAAGATTTTCAAGTTTTCCATATTGTAGTAGTGTTCGGACATTCCATGTTCCGATTCGTCGTTTGCAGATATTCTTCTTCTTTAAAGCGAAGTCTCCTGCAGTCCCCACCCGGAGATCCGATTGGGGGACTATTTTACCTCCGGTATATTTCACGAGAGTACACCTCATAATTTCAACTTCAACCCTGAGCTGCTTGTACTAGGGATATCCTCAGGATCTTTAATGCGGTGGTTTCCCCTTGCCTTCCGCATCCTATGCCGTTGACCTCGAACAGGTTCCTCCGCCTTTAGAGGTGATTTCTCACCCCAAGGGCATGAAGGTGCCCTGACCCTCTACCCGCTCATCCACCCTCCGAAGAGGCTGTTGGCACTTGATGGAGGGGGACCACTTATACCGGTTGTCACTCGGTTTATGGACGTAGATTAACGTCATACCCGGGACTGAATGTTTCTTTAAAATAGTTTAAATCAGACGATTGAAGGTGAGTTATTTATAATTTTAATTTACACAGGAATGAAACACTGCACGCCGAAAAGTTCATTTTTACGTGCTACATTACGAGAAAAAGAAATAATGCCATGGAGTCAAACCCGGGACGTTTCCCCCAATATTGTTTTGTCGATCACTTTTAATATGTGATTGAAGCAATCCTAGATATTTTCGGACCATTATCTCTAACAGTTTTTGGGATATAAACGAATAACATAACACAACAAAAACGATCACCAACCAGCACTTGTGTATTATAATAGAGATATCTCTGCAAGTCAATTATTTCTATTTGTGCAGCGTGAAAGGCTACTAAATTTGTATATTTTTATGAGCACGAAGGTGTGGAAGTAAAAAAATACATAAATCGTAGTTTTGCTTAAACCAAACTGAATGGCAAAACGAACCTGTATCTAATCTCAACTGAGAACCGAACCACAAACCAAAACAAATTGCAGACGGGTTCCTGCTATGCATTGAAATATTAGGGGAATAACTTTGAAACAGAATAAATTCTGCTAAGACCGGGAATCGAACCCGGGTCTTCCACTTGCCGGGTGGATATTCTACCACTGAACTACCGTTGCAGATAATCTTCCCTGTTTCTGAACGCGGGTGTTTTTCTAGCTTGGCTAGCCCGGACCCAACTAAGAAAAACAGGGAAGTTTATCTGCTACGGTAGTTCAGTGGTAGAATATCCGCCCGGAAAGTGGAAGGCCCAGGTTCGATTCCCGGTCTTAGCAGATTTTTTTGTTTCAAAGTTATTCCCAAAATTACAGCTTATGCCATTCTGCATAGTTTCACATTATTTCACCAATTTCTGAGATTGAAATATTATAATGAATATGAGGCAGATATTGAGTGAATTTTATTTGATGTAGATTACTTCATTACTGAATTTATGCACATTTACATAATGAAATTTAGTTATTGTTATAAATAATGCATTAAAAGTTCCATTTGCATATATTTAACAAATACGAGAAAACTACAGTAAATTTGTATGGCAGCATAAAGTGGAAAACATATTACAAACAAGATTTTCATAAAAAATCCATCCATTTCCTACAGATATTTGTTCATAATATGCATCGATTCACTTGACTCCTTCGATTGCAAAGTGGTATTTCTTGAAATTGGATTTCTTCATAAGGAATGGGAATGAATTCGCTCACTTATTTCTTATTAAACTAAACCATTTCTCACCGTAATACAATAATAGGCCATCTCCGACCAAATTGAAATTTGGAGAAATCTTTCCCATCATGATTCCTTCACCGATTAGGAGTGCAATTGATTCATGTTGGTTGGAGTAAGCAGCACTATCCTCACCACCTAAATACATTAAATATAATTTATCATCTCTAAGTCTGCTCCATCCCAATCCTTCGAACACTGATCCATCTAGACAAGCATAGAAGTTTATAGAAATATCTCCATAACGCGGAATGTCCACGTTTTGAATGGTCATCATCCTCAGCCTGCAACTCCCTAAATGCGAATAATGTACGCTAGAGGGAACGAGAACTATCTTATCCACCGGTTTTTCCCAGAAAGAGAGTGATTTGGTTGGTTTTCTTGCTCCCCATTCACTTCGAGATATAATCCGCAGCTCCATCATTTGTGCCGCGTCACCTATTGATTTGAAATAAGAACACAATTATTATTAAAAATTTGATTTCTCCATTTCATCCTACCAAAGTAGTGTCGCGTACATTCGTCACTTGTTTCCAACGCAATCGATTATCGGTTTCCAAGGAATTTGACAACAAAATTCTCAATGAATCCGTAATGCATATAATTAGGTAATATATCGAAGTTAAGCTTACAATGGTCTAAAATTGCCTTTACATATTAAAACATGCGTATGTAAACTCATGTTATATTACAAAAAATGTGCGTTATTTAAGAATTTAACCTTATAGCGGATTTAAAAAAAATTTAACTAATGACGCCCTATGTAGGTACGACACCTTTACATAAAGTTATTCGAAAACGTAGCGCGACATATTAAACCGATTATCATAATTTTATGAAATATCATACTAAAAAAACTAAGCATTATATTTCCTAATTATAATGTAATTACATCATTGAATTGTTAAAGAAATTAATTTTTGCGATAACCATCTATTTATCAAATACCATCGTATTTATATTCGGATAAAGTTTACACATGTAATTTTATAGCTAGATCGATTACGGCACGACGAATAATTTTACCATAAATATCCGAAATAAAAGATTATCATTGGGGAAAATATACCGGGTAGAGCCTTCAATAAATGCATTTCATTTAAACACTTTGCTTTGTTGTTGCAGCAACATAAGCAAAAAGAAAATGTGCCTTAATAACGGGCTCATCAATAGTTAATGAGATTTTTTTATACATGCTAAGTTGCAAAATGAAGGACGGACACCAATATTCTTAATGACTTTCACCAGCCTAAACTATCCTTTAAATGTGGTTGCTCTAATTTAAGCAGTGGAGAAGTATGGGAATAATTTTGAAACAGGAAAATATTCTGCAAAGTCTCTTTGCAGTTTATTGCTACAGCAATAGTATAGCAGAAAATGAGCGTTTTTGCGGAACGCATGCCGCGCGGTCTTAAAATCAAGTGTTGTGATCTCGTTTCCACACCATCAGCTGTGGTAGAGCTCCAGACGCTTTTTCTTATAGTGGTATCCCCTTCAGGCACTAATACCCGGTTTATTTCAATTACTTAACATAAGTAGTAACGAGCTTACAACACTTCTCTACAAGTTTGTTTACGTACAGTTTTGCCGTAGATTTCACCGTTTCCGAGTTATTCGCGAAAGTACCCAGCGGCCATTTTGGTGCCAAAACGGCCGACGCGTACACGTCAGGCATGTGAACTTTTGATGCGTTAGTTAGTTAGTTTGCCCTAACGGACAAATGTGCCAGGTTTCAAAACTTAATGAATTATTTTCCCTAAAATGTCTAATTTGACTGGTCTATAACGTCTGATTGTTTATCCGTCTCACGACGACAGGTACCAAGGAGACTAAATTCAAACACACACACGGACTCAATCGCACAAATTAAAAAATTTTAAATGAGGAAGTTACCTATTTAATATGCGCATATCAAGCTAAGCTCTCGACATCAGTGGATGATAATGAATGAAGGGGAGCAGACCCGACGAAAGGGGTCTACAGTATCCGGGCCCGCAATTCTTCATGGGGTCCTGCCGAGCATACCAGTATTGTTGTATTGTTGACAAAGTGGATGTGCGGGGAAAGACGTCAACAAAAATTGGAGTGACCAGAAATAGAGATCTCAGGGGTTTCCTAGTATTCCTGCTGTTAGCATCCATTTATCACTGTCATTCATACGGTATAAATACGTACAATTATGTATTCAATATTTTAGTGCAACCTGCATAAATTATATGGACTTATATTTTCAAGACGTTTAACTGGGATTAACAATAAAGATAAGTAATCGCTGGCTATTTATTTATATCCTTAGTAATATTTATTTAAGCAACCATATTTTTATTGATAATTACTCATAAGTTAAATACCGTATTTACTCGCGCCCCACGCGCCCTCGTTTAAGACGCGCACCTTGTTTTTGAACATCGAATTAAGGGGGAAAATAAATTTGGAAAAAAATCTGCAAAAAAGGAATTCGTGAAAAATCGGCAAAAAAATTATAAGCAAGCAGCCGTGCGCACCATACGAACAAGCCCAGCTGAACGATTCGTGGAGTCGAATATAAGACTCGAAAATATGAACTGGTAGACACACACATACCCACAAACACATATAAACACACAAGGGGGGCCGTCATACACTTTGCACCGGGTCCCGCGTTAGCTCTCGATGCCCCTGAAGTGGGCAGAATCTCGTGCTAGGAATGCAACGATGAGAAGGTGAAAGTAGGGGAGGGAAGGTCGACGGTTATACTGTAGGGAGGGGAATGGGGAGAGGACCACGGTCTTTATTCATAACGGTCTGTTGGTGTTTGCGTATGTACAATGTTTCGTATGCGTATAATTTGTATTCATTGTTCACTTGTTTTACTAGGATTAGTTTTTTGATAGAGATAGGATGACTGGTGTCTAGTATGTGTGTGGCTACGCTTGAGATGTTAAATCTAATATGTTTAAAATGTGCAAGGTATTCTTTGAAGCGTGTTTCTAATTTTCGTTTAGTTTCTGTAATGTATACTTTCTCACAATTACCGCAAGATGTTTTGTAGATAGTTCTTTAGGAACGGGAATATCTAATAGTCAATGTATCATGGAGTAAAACGGAGCAAATTTATGTGAGATATGATGGTGGGAATCATATGGTATGCATTTGCCAATATGAGCGGATTTTCGCTCAATGCTGAATTTTAGTATGTTGTGCTGTCTTTTTACAAATAAGTCGAGGAATTGAAGGGTTGTCTCTTATTCTTGTTCAAGTGTGTATTTAATGGATTCGTATTGTCGGTTAAGATTTTGCAAGAAGTCCGAAAATAGTAAAAATGTCATTTATGTATCTAAGCCATGTTGTGGGGAAACAGGTAAAAGAGTTTTTACATTGTTTTTCAAAATTTCTCATAGATAGGTTGGCTAGAAAAGGGTATTTCCCATAGTCGTACCTTGATTTTGTTGATATATCTTGTTGTTTATTTAAAAGATATTTTGTCTCACATAAAAACGTGTTACAATTATGTATTCGTTGACTGATTCTTGGGTCACATACACATAAACAGAAACAAAAATTCCGTTATGAATAACGACCGCGGCCCGATCCCCCTTTCACCTCTGTACGTTGTAATGGCTGAACCTATTTCCCTTCCTTTCACTCCAGCACATAAACATATAAATACTGCTTACAACACTCCCACCCCTCATTACACATCAGCTACTGATAATGAGAGCATTGCTCTCGAAATACGTATTTAGTACGTTTACCTCAATTTTAGAGATCTAGTGTGAGTGTATTCGAGTGCTTGCGTGCGTGATTGTTTCGTCTGTTAGGCCCGTGTCGTTGCCGGAATGCACATAAACTTACAGGCCGCTGTGTGCGATACTAGGTCCCTGGCGTGGTTTAATCTCCCGTAAACCTTTCCTTCCCCCATTAATTTTTTCCCTTTACGTCTTGGCGTGCACGTGTGCTTGTGTTTGTGGTTGCTTAGTAGGTCTCTGTCGTACTAACTCACAAACCTTCTAGCAAAGGTGTGATTTTTTGGGGTCCCTGGCGCAGAGTAATTTCTCGCAAACCCTGTCCCGTTTCCTTCCACCTTTACGATTAGTGCTTGTGCGATTGAGGGAGTGAATGTGTGGCGTGGAATAACAACCCCTAAACCTGTAAGTCTATAATTTTTATTGTCTTTTGCCTTTTCCTTCCTTTCTTCCCCCTTTTTCATTGTGTGTCTCTAATTTTGAAATTTACGGTTGAGTTAATTTCTATTAAACGTCAATTTCGCCGTAGTCTCAATCTTTACTTATTTAAAAGGGTACTAATTTTTGTATTTTTTCCAAGCACAAAAGTGAAGTAAAACAAGCAGTTCTTGAAAGAATTGCCTACTTTCCTTTCAATGAAATTTTAATTTAATAAATACCACCTTCAAAATTAACACATTTTAGTGTTAGTAGTAATTTTTATTTCTAGGTGCATCCACGGTTAAAGTCATTTCGAGTCATTGAATATTCTATTTAGAAAAATCCTCAGACAATCACAACATCCATAACCTAGGCCGGAATCGAGCCCGCGACCTTTGGGTTAGCAGGCATGCATTCAACCAATTATGCGAACCCGGCTGGAAAGTGCACTCGGCTATACTTCAACCGAGTTCAGCAATAATCATTAGTTACCATAGAATCAAATCGAAAAAATAGCTCTCGAAACGCCGAAACGAAAGTTTTTGAGAGAAATTCAAAATATACGATCGAAAATCAAAATATTTTGATAAGAATAAGAATCTTCACTTTTTTTCTCCTTAGAACAGTACAAATCACATTCCGACATCATAATTATAAAATATTTTAAAATGCAAAAGAAAATCTCTGCACGACGAATTTTAGATTAACCATGTAAATGAAATGGGAAAAGAACTCACCAACTCGGGACCTGTAAATTCGCAATATAAATTATGGTCCGGAGGTAGTCTCCGAGAGCATTAGCCTTACACCAAGTTTCATGAAAATCGGTCCATTCATAAAGAAGGTGTTAGTGTGGGACACACACACACGGACAGTGAGGCGATCTCATAAGACTACTTTTCATTTTTTGGAAAGTAGGCTAAGAATATATAAATCTAAGATTTACTTAAACCGTACTGAACCGCGAACCAAACCGTTATCTAATCTCAACTGTGAACCGAACCACGAACCCAAAACAATCGAAAATTTATAACGGGTTGCTAATATGCTTTTAAATATTATACTAAAAATAAGGCAGAAATGGAGGAAATTTTATTTCTTCTACTGAATTTGTGTACATTTATATGATTAGATTTAGTTATTTTTATAAATAATGCATTAAAATATCCCACCTGCATATATATTTAACAGAATAAGAGGAAAACTACAATAAATTCATAAAGCAACATCAAGTGAAACACTTAATACCCATAATTAAAATTTTCATAAAAATTCCATCTACTTCGTATGGGTAATTGATCATAATATGCATCGGTTCACCTGATTCCTTCGATTCCACAGTGGTATTTCTTCAAATTGGATTTCTACATAAGAAATGGGAATGAATTCGCTCACTTATTTCTTATTAAACTAAACCATTTCTCACAGGCATGGAATAATGTGCCCTCTCCAACCTACTTGAAATCTTTCCCATCATGATTCCTTCGCCGATTAGGAGTGCAAATGATTCATGTTGGTTGGAGAAAACAGTAGTAAACGCACCAGCGAAATACATTAAATATAATTTATCATCTCTAAGTCTGCTCCATCCCAATCCTTCGAAAAGTGTTCCGTCTCTGTTAGCATAGAAGTTCATAAAAATATCGCCATAACGCGGAATATCCTCATTTTGAAAGCCCATCATCCTCAGCCTGTGAAACCTTGGGCTCGAGGTATATATTCTATTGGAACTGACTACTATCGTATCCACCGGTTTTTCCCAGGAGGGCATTGATTTGGTCGGTTTTCTTGCTCCCCATTCACTTCGCGATATAATCTGCAGGTCCAACATTTGTGACGCGTCACCTATTGATATGAAATAAGAACACAATTAATATTGAAAATTCGATTTCTCCAATTCATCCTACCGAAGTAGTGCCGCGTTTATTCGTCACTCGTTCACGTAGAATTCGATAATCGGTTTCCAAGGAAATTCACAACAGAAATCTCAATGAGTACGATATACTATGATTACATAGCATACAATATTAAGCTTAAACTGGTCTAGAATTATCGTTACTGATTTAAACGTGTTTATGTATAAACATGTTAGATTACAAAAAATGTCCGTTTACCGTATTGTCGGATTCGAAAACAAATTTACCAAGGTTGACCTATGTAGATACAGCATCTTTACGTAAAGTTATCCGAAATACTTAGCGCGGCATATTAAACCGATAATCATAATTTTGTGAATATATCATACTTAATAAGAACTGTCATTATATTTCCTAATTAAAATGTAATTAAAGTATTGAATTGTTAACAAAATTAATATTTGCAGTAAATATCATTTCATTAAATGTGGCTGATTATTGTCATCTCGTTTATATTCGGATAAAATTTACACATGTAATTTTATAGTTAGATCAATTATGACACAACGAATAATTTCGTCATAAATATCCGAAATAAAAGATTATCATGGGGTAAAATATACCGAGTAGAGCCATCAATAATTGTCTTTCATTTATATGTAAATGTTTCATTTCACATGTAATAATTACGAGTCTTTATTTTCCACTTTATTGAAGGTCCGTAAATTGTTCCGTTAAGAGTAATTAATCAATTTTTACCCCTTTGAGAGGTCACCCTACATCTTATATGTATAGACGCTTCTTACTTATCATACATATATGAATATATCAGGAGATTACTAATATCCAGCCCAAACTGCAAAAGTGCTGAAAGTTTCAGCGTTTGTAGAAGTCATGGAGAATCCTGCGGAAAAATGGAACCTCTTATACCGTTTCCCAGGCTATTTTGACAGCTGTATTTTGACAATGTTTCATTTCATTTTGACAATGGTTCATTCTATTTTGACTATATTTCATTCTATTTTGACATTTATTTATTTAATTACATATCAAATACTTGTTATGATTATTCATTAGTTATAAACTTTTATTTCGTGGGCACATTGTTTTATATAGTTTTATTTATATTTTAAAATGCAATACAATAAAGTTTGGCACCAAAATACAAAATATAATACACAGTATGCATTTAATCATTGATAACTTCTTTATTGATACATTTGGGAATGAAAGATACCATATATCTATAAAAATTGGCACAACCATCTCTTGATATTAAATCATCTCCTTGAGATATTATTTCTAACAACTCTGCTTCATTCTTAGGTCTGCCATGCTGTACAGATTATTTCCATTTTGAAAACATATTTTCAAACGGATTAAAAAAAAAGGTGAATAAGGAGACAAATATAATATTTCATGCCCATAATCTAATACCAAAGCTTTTAATCTTTCTTTATTATGGAATGGAAGATTATCCATCACCAAAACAGCATGGTTTATTTGATTCTTGGCAAACATTATCAGTAAATTTTCAATATAGGTTAAAAAATAGTGCCCAAAGGTACTGTTTGAGCTGGATAATAAAATAATTTTTCTCGATTCATTGCACAGCACAAAGAAATGTTTCGTGACCTAACACTTAGGGCAACTTGTATGACACCCGATGATCGTCCACTTCGAGCCCTCATCGTCACATTGAAACCAACATCGTCAATAAAATAAACTTCATTTTCTGAAACGCGAAATGGTAATTCTACGAAGTTAAGACCGCAATGATATCTTGTTTCAATTGACATTTCAACGTTTCTTCTCGCTGGGATAATATGCATTCGTATTATTGTATATTGAAAATCATCTAATAAGCGTCCAATTGAAGATTGCGAAATCTGAGTTTGAAACTCTTCCATACATCTATCTGCGATTCTTTTAAAAGATAAGCTGCAATCTTCTTCTAACCATTATTTAATGACTGATTGCTGTACTTCATTAATTATTTTTCTCTGTGGACACCTCTTCTAGATTTATCAATCAACCCTTTCGTTGAGTATTTTTTAATGATTTAGTGAACAGTTGTTCTTCTCACTTCCATAATTTTTTAAATCATTCTTGCATTATTTTCCGAGAGATAAGCATCAATTATTCTTTATGACTTCATTAGTTGTCTCTTTATGTTTTCTCGGATCGATTAAGTGTTTTTTAATAATTAAGTTTCTATCATTCTAATGAAACTGGGAATAATATGTAAATATTTTAGAATTGTTAAAATTATTGCAAACGTAAATATTAGATACATTTTGTAACATTGCTAACATATTTACGTATCTGCAAATGCACCACAAAATATTGGCCAGTATACCATTAATGTAGCAAAAATAGAAGGATCCAACGTCAAAATTAAATGAACTGATGTCAAAATAAGATGACACAATGTCAAAGTTAAGTGAACTGATGTCAAAATATCCCGGGAAACGGTGTAAGTCACATGAGTTCGACTCCAGAAATTCCAAAATTAACTTCGGGCACTTGCCGATAAGCGGGGGAAATGAAAGTTTGAGTGTTGCTAGATGACGGCTATATCTTTTAGGAATTGGTATTGTTTTTGCTAATAGTGTCCTGGGTTAGACTCCAGATGCCCCGGAAATTTTCCCATAAGTTAGCATGGGGAAAAGGTACCCCAGTGTGTAGAGCAATCTAAGAGGAATAGCGAGCTGAAATGTTACACGATTATAGGATTTTGCTAACAACTAACCAGAAAAATCGAATTTCCAAATAGTTCATTTTTATGGGCTGTTTTTACCCCATTTGTAGATTAAAGTTTAATAATTTTTATCTCGAAATTATAAGTCGTAAGTGCGAACTTTAGCAAAAATTTTGTAGCAAATTCTATATTGAAAAAATCAAATCTTGAAAAAGTTCAACAATGCGATCGCTAAAAATTCGCAAATGTTTGAACAAATTTTTAAGATCTATGTGCATATGTGCTACGAAGCTGGAGTATTTTTAAAGGAAGAATTTGTAGAAAACGAAAGGATTATAGTTTAATTTTAAACAAATAGGTAAATGTTTAAGTAGGTACTACGGGGTGGGCTAGGTAACTGAAATTTTAAGTTGTCGAGCTTAGTGCAAATGCTAAAATAAACATTTGAAAATCTCCATGAATTTGTTAGTGCGGCCGTTAAATATTTTTAAAATTTAAACAATTAGATAAATATTATTTCACTTCCAGATGTGCTATAACAGGAATCCTCAACCCGCGGGCCACATGCGGCCCCCTAACCAGTTCTGTGCGGCCCTAGTTCTCCCAGAAACTAAATCTTTATACTACATTGACTGAAAGGGCAAAAGAATTTCAATACTTCTTTTTGGCTCTTGACGAGAGCAATGATATAACATACGCTGCTCATCTACTAATTTTTATTAGGGCTGTTGATTCAAATTTTGTGATTACGGAGGAGTTGTGTGCACCGAAAAGTATGAAAGACACTACAGCTGCAGAAAATGTATTCTTGAAAGTATCGGTCCGACTACAGATGGCGCAAGAAATATGATAGGAAAAAAATCTGGGATAGTTGCACGAATTAACGAAGAAATAGTGAAAGTTAATGCTGCAACTTCCATACAATTTCACTGCATCATTCACCAGCTGGCTTGATGCAGTAAGATTATCAAATTCGAAGATGTGATGAGTGTTGTTGTATCAAGCGTTAATTTCATCAGGCGTTAAGGACTGACTCACCGGCGGTTTCAAAATTTACTTTCTGAATTAAATGCAGAATATGGGGATGTGCTGAATCATGTCGAAGTTAGGTGGCTTAGCTGAGGAAAAGTTCTCAAACGATATTTTGATCTTCATCATGAAATTGACATTTTTCTCACTGAAAAAGGAAGACCTTAGGAAGTATTTTCTGACCAAAAATGAGTTTGGGCTTTAAATTTCTTAATTGAATAATTTGAATTTAAGATTACAGGGCAAAGGAAAGCTAATGTCAGACATGTATGACATGAGGTGGATGCTCCTGAGGGGAAGTTGAATATTTTGGTGAAACAGTTTAGTGAAGGTAATTTTTCGCATTTCTCAAGCTGTAAGGAACTAGCATCTGACAAAAAATGGTTTCTCATTCCACTGTAGAAAGATGCACTGAAACTCCTGCGGGAAGAATTCAAGTACAGATTCGGAGATTTTCACAAACATGCGAAAGAAATAAGAATGTTTCAGAATCCATTTGAAATATCACCAGATGACTCATCTGCAATATATCAGATGGAATTAATTGATCTGCAAGCCACTGATGCATTGAAAGACGCCTACAAAGAAAATAATCTTTTGAATTTTAATTCAGGACTACCGGACAAATTTGTGAATCTAATGACATTTGCAGCGGACATGTTCTCCATTCTCGGTAGCACATTTATTAGTGAAATAGCATTTTCAAAAATTAAAATTATCAAGTCGAAGTGTAGGACAAGGCTTTCAGACGATCATTTTCATAAGATTTTAAGATTGTGTGTCACAAACATTGAAGTAGATATTAAAAACCTCGCTAATAAGGTGCAGCCTGAATATTACATTGAATATCTGCATATATTCTGATAAATAAATGTATTTATTTCATAAGTTTCACTTTAATTTCTAATTAGGTTAGTAATTAATTTTTTTTGGTTTCGTATGTCCATTGTCCATCCCTAACCTTTGGACGGGCGCGATTTGTCTATCTTGCCGTAAATTATTTTACTATTTAGGTGCTAGTAAACTTTTCAAGTGCTTTGTCCCGAGTCCTTCCTCGATGCTGAGAAGAACGCAATTCGAAGAACTCACTCTAAAAAAGCTCAACAGATTTTGCGACGAACTCCTACTTTTAAAAAAAGGTCAACAGATTTTGCCTTCGGCCCGCGAGGACTTTCTAATTGCCAGTGCGGCCTCAGGAGGTGAAAGGTTGGGGACTACTCTGCTATAACATTAAAAATTGCCAGGAATATGTGGAATTAATACACAACAATGGAAAAAGTATAATATTCTTAAAATTGCAAATTTTAGGGATTGTTTTTCTCCAATATTGTTCCCTAAGGATAGAACGAAAATCGGTGCAGAGGTGAATTCTTTTGAATTAAAAATATATTTCCAATGATGAAAATATCTCTTTGATTTTTTTTTTCAAAGTGAGATGAAATGCTTGCAGAATGCAAGCACCAACTACCTGTACACTCATAAAATTAATAGCGTATTTCGTTTGATTAATAATTAATTAAATTATTTTCCTAACGTTTCAACGATTGATCACTGACATGCATGAAAAAACAAAAAATTTATTTTTACATTTAGGTATATTCATAAAATCGTATATAACGCTATACATACCTCTGCATCTTCTGCTAAAATGGTCATCAGTAAAAGTATCGGAAGGGGTTCCTATGGAGGTCTTGCTTACAACAACGATCGGAGAAACGTCGGTTAGATTGGCATTCTCTGGAAATAACAAGAAAGCTGATCTATAAGAACTTGAATACAATTTGACGAGTTATTCAATGTTTGTGATTTTTAACCGTAGATCACGAGACAATTATAATATACATTGAGGCACGATCATAAGACGAATGCGTGTATTCTATTGAGTACACTATAAGCGATTGAACTAGTGTAACGAGTTGGGTAAACGGCAGGATTGTCCCACTAGATTTATGGAGGGTAGTCGTAAAGGTGGACATTTGAGGGTCGTCTTCATCCCCTACGGCGTTCTTCTGGGAAGGCCTACGCGGCTATTGTTCCGCCGCCTAACTACTCGGACCTTCTGTAAGCAAAAGGGTAAGAGAAAACTCCATTGGGACATTTGTGGAGAGAATGGGTTCCTTGACCCTTCCAAATGGAAGTGGATGGAGGACGCTTCCCTCCGAAGACTTCAACAGGCAGTGTCGGGAACGCGAGCGAAGGGAGCGGTCCGAGGCACCAGAGAGGAAGACAGGGCACGGCACCATTCGGAGGCCGTCATTCGCGGAATAAATCGTAAAGCAGATTTGTGTGTTTTTCTCGCTCTCTCTCAACGCCCCCAGGACAAGAACCCTCGCGAGGTCCTGAGCCTCGGTAAAGCTCAGGTGGTGGGAGCAATCACGTTACGCCCGCTCGTGCGTTACACTCGAGTTTAACTTTATATTTTGTGATATTCGTTTTGTTGCCTCTTTTCATCAAATAAACATTGATAATGGAATCGGCTTTTGCCATTTCAATGCGACAAGTCTGCATAATTACTTAAAAAAGGAAAACGCTCAGGGTACTTAACCAGTGCGGGGAGCATGTGAATATGCCGCATCCCTCCTATATCCGTAACGTTCTGTTGTATGATCAACTTCCAGTTGCCTGTTGCGTTGCAGGAGGAGCTGTCTAGGTGGTACGAAGTGTTCCATTTCATATCTTCCATTCTCCTTCCGAAAAGTGACAATTTGAAATCGCCCTTTCCGCAATTCTCTGGGGATTGATCAGCCACGCAAAGTGAGGGAGAGATGAAGAGTATGATGAAGTAACTCAGAAGAATATTCTGCATCATGCTGCGTTCGTCCGTTTGACAGCCGATCTTGTGTGTTCAAAAGTGTCCCGATTCTAATCCTTATATACGAATTTGAATTAAACGAAATTCAGTACGGATAGCGTCACAGTCTACCCTTTGAACTCCAGACATCTCTCCCGGAATTTTTTTTATTACTATTTTCAGCGGATTCGAAATCTCGTGCCCTATGTCTGTTGACCGTATCATTTTTTTTCATTAATTTGTTTCCCGCACTCGACATATCCATTGGAGGATAATGCAGAGTAATTGAATTCAAACAGGTGAAATTCATTATTTCATTGGCCAAACACTGCGCTTGCATTGCGCTTAGTAAAGTCAATGATAACATCTAGGCTGACGGCAACAATGTTACGCCTGGTATCTTCACTCTCTTACCAGTACTTGATTCGCCAGCAACGGTTTCTTCTATTACGTCTAACGAGTTTTAAAAAATTAGAGCAAAATCCTATAAACAAAGAAAGAACCACCAAACAAGAAGTCCATACAAGGACTAATGCAGACTGTTTTCCCAAAGTTGATGTCCCGAATTGATTACCTATATTGACAGGAAATGTTTCAGAATGTCATTCCAAGGAATTCTCATATCATAAATATCAGTTGTAGCTCATAGTTTATCAATATTACAAAAAATTTGGACAAAAACTTAATAGAGCATAATCAGGTTTAAAATACTAAAAGCAATGTCAAAATCTCTTTCTGACATTATAGTTTGCATGCATTTTTTTAATTAAACGACTTTAATAAATGTCACTTTTTATACGCTAATATGTCTGGATCAACTGTCCATTTCTGATGGGTAGTCGAGCGTACAAAAAAAATCCATTTGTTCATTCGTCCATGCTCAAGGCGAGTTCGGTTTGAAACGTAAATACGCTATGTTTTAGTTGAAATTCAAGAAATTACGATCAATTATCAAAACCCTGTGATAAGAATTAAAATTTACATTCTTTTCCTCTTAGAATAGTACAAACCTCGCTCTGATATCACAATTTTATGATATTTGAAAGTATTAAAGAAAACATCTCTGCACGATGAATTTAAGACTTCCTACGCAAAACAAATAGGGAAAAAACGTTCCTAGAATCAAACCCGAGAATCAATGTACCAGTTCCTTGTATGGCCAAAAGATGGCAGTAATACAAAAATGCATGACAAATATTTTCTATCAAAATTTTGTTCAAATTAGGGTTTACAATAATTGCTACTATTGGATACTTATATTTTTTAAGTTTTAATATTTCAGGTGATATTTGCAACCAAAAAAGAAACTATAAATACTTGTAATGAAATTTCAATAACATAGTTAACAGGCCATGGATCATTGTTGTCTAATAATCATTGGGGGACAATATATAACATTAAATTGTCCTGAGGGGTGCCGTTAGTGTAGTGGTTAGGATGCTGGCTGCTACTTGCCTAATGCTCAAAAGGGTAGAAGGCACATATCCTGTGAAAGTAGGATTTTTTTTTAGGTCACCCCCCTGTTTGTGATGTTTGAGTAGACCCTACAAAATCTGCGTTCCGGCCCACTTGGTGCTCCTCATTGGTCATGTGGTCAGCAAATCCCTCACCTCGAGAATAAACTAGCTCTAATTTTTTCCTGTACAAGTTATGACTTTCATGATCAGTATATCTTCCTAAAAGTATTTGAACTTACATAACGTGTTGTCATAGATATTTTTTGTTTATGGGTAGCAAAATTAGGGATGCATATGATTGAGAAGGTAGTGCTGATTCACCAGCCACCGAGAGTGTTACATTTGTTATGTACCAGTCTCCTCACGATATTAAAATTTTACAATTAAATTTTTAGCTTTGTTATCCTTTTATAGCAATTTCAATATCTTTTCTAGTGTTTCATATTTTAGAAATATGTATTAGAGTATTTTATATTACTTTTGAAAATTAATATAATCTTAACGAATTAATGCTTCTTTTATTTATATTTTTACTCATACATTTATTAAGGACTTGAAATTGTGGAAGATTACAATTAAATGGTATAACAAATAATTATTTTTACTGCAAGAAAGGAACAATCATCTGGGTGAGCCCTCACCTATGACCAACAGCACCAAAAAATGCAGCACAACCAATGGCAGGTTAAGAGCATGCTAAAAGCCAGCACCAGGTTTCTCTCCTCCATTGCACTCCCTCTTAGATGTCCATTGCACGTAGGCAAGAGGTGAATCAGCTGGTTGTAAAACATAGTTAAATTTCCTTGTACTAATTGGTTTGTAATGATAATCGACTTGTACAAATTGTATAAGATTAGGAAGTCATCTTCCTTCCTAAACTTTTGAAACTGATTAGCTATTCATTGCACTACCTCTTAGAAAGCCATTGGGTGTAGGCAAGAGAGAATCAGCAGGTCATTAAAAATAAAAATAAAAAATAAATAAATGCTCATTTTGGTGTAACCCATTACTACAGCATTTGATGGAAGTGTGCTGTCTTTGTTCTTTTGCGGATACACTGACAAAATACTCTTATTATACAGAGTGATAGAAATATTTTTATAATATCTCTTATGTACACATACGATAACAAAATGCATTGGATGGACAACAGCCATTACAAGAGCTATAGTTATAATAATAATAATACTCTGCCTTTATTTGAGGGTAATATTTATAGCATTCAATCCATTCTTATATAAAACCTAGCATGAGGAACACAAACATCTATTCTCTCAGCAAGATTCAAACCCATAACCCAATTATCTATTGGCAGATGCTCGAACTACCCATTTACAAAGGCTCGTTATGATAAGGCCCCTGAATAATTTTATGATATCTTTGGATATGCATGGTAACTTACTCCAAACAAATGTTTTCATGTTCTATTCAATCAGGGATGTAACTAGAGAAATACCTGTGGAGGGCTATTGCCATTCTTTATTAGCTCTCCTCCACCACCTCCTGGGCTTCCCTGCTCAATATTACATTTTTTTAAATTAATTTATAAAATATAATATGCTTTTGTTCTGAATGCAGCATTATCTTTAATTTTTATGATTACTGCCATAAAAATGATTTGATTCATTGTTTTCATATTTTTATTTTTAATGTGTTTTTTTATTTAGCATTACAACTATTTTTGACAATAATGCTGCTTCCCCCTCACCCACATGGTAGGGAGATTTATTTACCACCCTACTTGAAAATGGATTTAATTTTACATAGAACAAGTATAATTTATTATTATAAATTATGGAATAAAAAAATGTGATATACTGATGATTCGCATAAAAACACGCACACATACATAAATCCATTAAAACGGCACCAGAGCTATCTTGTCAAACCTTATTGCATCTTCCCAATCAGAATGAAGACCCATGTAAAATGCTTGAATTAGAAGAGATAGAATCGCCATGGAAACATTAATTTTATTTTTGGAAGTTGTTGAAATTTGCTTTAAAAAAGATCGCAACATATCCAGGTGGAGTATAAGGAGTGCCAGCTATTCGGAATGGAAATTTTTTTTTTTTAATGATTTAATGAGGATGCCTCAGCGTCATTTATTTAACGGATTTATCAGATCTAGCGATGGTCAATTTCTTGAACATAACATTCTTTTTCTCTTAGAACACCACAATCTGATATTTCAATTTTAAGATTTTTAATGTATTAAAGAAAACATCTCTGCACAACGGATTTGAGATTTCTTATGCAAAACTAATTGGAAGAAAACGTCCCTGGAATCGAACCCGGGACTTCAATCTTTGCAAAATAAAATACAGCCCAGAGGTGGGACCTGGTAGGCTGACACTCATACGAAATTTTATGAAAATCCGTACATTGGTTCAAAAGTTGTTAATAGGGGACTCACACACACAGACAGGACCATTTCATAAGCCTTTGTTTCCTTTTGAAACCAGCCTAAAAATTACTAAATGTACATCAAATAGTTTACAGTAGAAATATTTTCATCATCAAAACATTTTTTCTGTGTATTACATGTAAGACGAAGAGTTAGTCAGCCCTGTTGTTTGTTGTGACCATAAGGAATGCATCCACAACAAATAGTAAGGATTTACTGCGTAGCATTCAGGGATATAATAATGTATCAGGTTTTGCACTCACAAGGAGGCTATGACCTTCGGGTCATAGATTTTGATGATAAGTGATCAGGTGATTCTACATCAAAAATAAGGACACACATGTCTTTGGGTTTTTGTGGATAGGCACTTGGGTTCGAAAAATTAGCATAAAAAATATGCAAAACATTGTATGCAGCTTAATAGGCTTCATAGTAGAAGTGTTTATAATCATGGGTTTAGCTGTGTGAATAGCATGCCTGGCTTGTATGCCATAGACTGGAGTTTGATCCTAAATATTTTAATTTTTTTCAAATTATCCATGAACTTTATAAAAGTAATATTCTCTTGTAAATAGATGATCTGTAATTTTTATTTGGATATAATGTACACAGAAACATATAATAATTGAAATTTTAAGTATTCCTTTTAATGTCTATATCCTCCAAATAAAAATAATTAATAAAGCATCAAATGGTCATCTGCAAGTGTTTTTTTTTAAATACAAGTGCCAATTTTTCCTTAAGGATTTTGTTATAGTACACAATAAAACAATTGGCAGTATTTTTCCTGAAGCAGTAATTGAAGATTGTACCATGTCTGTGTGTGTGTGCTTCTTTATTCAAGTCTTCACAGTTTACTTCCAAGTTTTTTTCACCAACATGAATTAATGTTTGCAAAATATTTACAGAAATTTTCAACATTCACTATTATTGCTTCTGATCACTGTCTACCAAGGCAAGACTGATATGATTAATAAAACATAATTAATATAAAAATTAAGTTAACAACAATATATAGTCATGGATGATATTTCTTACATGACAGGATTTATCTTGCTATGAACCATTGTTTCATTCACTGCAATATTAAATTGTCAATTATTATATGTTTGTGTTCATTAACTCCAAATAAAAATTACACTGCAACTATCTAGTGGAGAAAAGGTTTTTTCAAAAAGCACATGATAATTTGAAAAAAAAAATATTAGTATAAAGCTCATCTATTCTATACAAACGATGCACACTATCCGCTCACCCAAGCCTGTGTTTATCAACAATTCTACTATGAAGACTATTAAGCTGCATACAATGTTTTTGCATATTTTGACGCCCATTCACAAAAACCCAGAGACAGAGGTTTCCTTATTTTCAATGTAGAATCACCTGATCATATATCATCAAAATCCATGACACTAAGGTAATAGCCTCTTATTGTCAGCTATCATCCTGCTCTTCCCACTCTTCTGATGTCACTCAACAATCTTCATCCAGCAGTAATGCTTCAGCAACTATGTGTCTTCAACAATCCACATAATACTTGATATTTATATGTGGTCAAATTATTCAAGTTTGATTTTCACAGGTATGAGGTTTATTTGTTTCAAATTTTACAGGAAAATGCCCAAATTACAATAGTTTACAAATAATATTTTCAATTTCAATATATATAAAATATACAAAATGTCTTTCCTACTAAGTTGCAATACATATATAAATTTATGCTAGTTTACATTCTAATTAAGAGTTATTACATAGAAATATAACATATCAAATATGCATGATTCAGTTTATACATACATTCATACACATAGATTATAATTATAGAAGTTTATGAGTATTAATTAGAATTACCTACAATTAATAAAATAAAATATATCAAGTATTTCATAATCAGCCACAGTACTATATACTATATAAATATGTTAGTTGAAATTGTAAATAGGAATGGATTATAGAAATATATCCAATCAATTATTCATAATGTAATTTATGCATTTACTGGTTCATATTCATGGTTCATAACAACTTTATAATATAATTATGATAACCTTTCAGCTTGCATGGGCATAAAAATTTGCAAAAGTGTCTACCTACCAGCTGTTGAGTGACGTGGGGGTCTCTCTATTTAATCTGTTTACAGTTGAGAGAATGGCAGACAGAAGTCGAGAACTCTGTAGCAAACAAGAATGTTTGGTATATAAGTAGTAAGAAGTTTGATAGTATCTTTTGTTTCATTAATAGAAATACTAACTTATCCATTCATATTGCTAATAACAATGTAAATATACTGCTAGTTCATAGTAATTCAGCTTTAGATACTAGTAGGACTGAAATTGTTGAATATTTCATATTTTAGTCACCTAACTTAAATGACAAAAACAATAAATTGTTCTTTTCCTAATATCACATCAACCATATAAAATACTGTATAAATATAGTTATCTGAAGAATTGCTAAATTATAACACAACACTTTAAAATGTTTCATTTAAATTTGTTCAAATTAACATCCTTTACAACAGTATTACCTATCTTAAATAGTGAATAAAGCCAAAGAGCATTTAAGATAAATAAAAACTTACTATCAATAACAAATACAATAAATAAAAACTTGCAATCATTAGCAGAACTATCCCTTCAAAAACATAGGAATGCTTATGTCAATACCAATTATAATAAAGACTTCTATTAAAAGATTACAGCATTAACAATGACAATAGTTTGTTTAATCTCGTTGCAATGGTGAATGCTTGTCTATCTTCTCACGTGAATTCAAATACACGTTTATCACAGTGCCTAGGAAAGGATCTGCTGGCCAAGGTGACTAAATCACTTGTCTTACGTGATGGTGAGCTGAGGTGGTTTGAACCCATCAAGCAGCTTTGAATTTTTTTTTCAGGTTAGACAGGGTCCAAAACAAACATATATATATATATATATATATATATATATAGTTGTTAAGTCCTTTCCAAGCTGGTTGAATTCTGAACTGAAGTCATTAGTATATGAGAATAAATAAGCTCATAGGAAGTTTAAATTGTCTAGACCCATCTCTGATTATAGGGCTTTTTCCTTGTTATGAGCCAGATGTAAAGATTTTTCTAAATATTGTTATCAGGACCATACTGATAATATCGAGTCCTTACTGCACTCCAACATCAAACCTTTTTGGAGTCATGTTAAATTCTTCAAGGAAAGATAACCTACTTCCTAATCATGTGTATTTAGAATCCAGTGGCGGCTCGTAGCTAAAATTAGTGGGGGTGCTGTGCATCTTTTTCATAAACTGGGGGATGGCTACTGAAGTACTGACATTAAGCTTAAGGAATATATATTGTACTACAAAAATAAAGAAAGTATTAAAGAAAAAAGGACTCGTTATATTAAATGTTTTCGATAATATCAAGTGGAAATAGGGGGTGCTGCAATTCCGCAGTGCCTATACACGAGCCGCCACTGTTAGAATCTGAAGTGGCCCAAGATGGACAAGCTATAGCAAACCTTTTCGCTAAATATTTTAGTAGTGTTTACAACTTAAACATGGATAAAAACATGAATTTGAACTTTGGAGAAGATAATATTACACATATACGTACATGCAAGGTGAATTTCCAAGCTATTGGAAAATAAGTCATGTTGTTGCAATTTATAAAAAGGCAAAAAATCTGATATTATTAATTATCGACCTGTCTATCCAATCATGTCTTTCTAAATTGTTTGAAAGCTTAGTTCTTGATATGCTAATTCTACTTTTTAAAAATGTTATCATTAATCAACAACATTGGTTTATGTCAAATCATTCTACTGTTACCAATTTATTAGTTTACAAGGAAAATATTTATAGTGCTTTAAATAATAATTTGCAAGTTGATGCTGTTTATACTGATTTTATTAAGGCTTTTGATACAGTAGACCATGGCTCATTGATTAATAAATTAGAAACTGTAGGTATCAGCAGTACTATGTTGTATTGGCTACATAGTTATTTAGTTGGTAGATGTCACTATGTTAAAGTTAAATCCTTTTCTTTATGTGCATTTGATGTAGCATCAGGAGTCCCCCAGGGCTCCCACTTGGGACCATTATTATTCTATATCTTTGTTAATGATACAATTAATTACTTACAAAACAAATATACTTCTCTTTGCAGATGATTTAAAAATTTATAAAACAGTACATTCATTTAGTGATTGTGAAATTATACAATTGTCTGAAAATAACTTACTTAGATGGTGCAATGTAATCACCTTTCATAAATGTAAATATAATGTTTTAGAACTGTATTTTATAAATGATATAGCACTTAATAGAGTGAACAAAATTAGGGATTTGGGTATGATTTTTGATTCTTGTTTTACATTTTATAGCCATATTAATTCTGTTATAAAAAGGGCTTACAAATGCTTGGATTTATTTTAAGGAATACAGGCAAGTTCTGAAATATTATCCATTTAAAGATACTCTATTGTTACCTGGTAAGACCCCATTTAGAATATGTTTCACCTGTATGGTCACCATATTACCAAAGCCATTCTCACTTAATTGAGAAAGTTCAACATAAGTTTTTAAGACTGGTTAATTTCAAATTCAGGTATTGCATATCTGACATTCATTATGAACTCCATATTTCTGGTCTCAACTTAAAAACATTACATTTCCATTATGAAATCTCTGATATTATAACATTATTAGAAATAGTAAATACCATTTATGAACTCCCTTACCTATTATCATTAATTTAGCTTCGTATACCTTCTTATAATACTAGATCCACTGATATATTTTTTAACAATGCCTCTACTACAAACTATATATACAACTCACCAATGAACCACCTTCAACATTTAGGTAATTCGTTATTATCTCATAATTCTTTATACATTATTGAAACTACTGGTAAACAAATCAAAGCAATCCCTGAGTCTATGTAGTATTTGTGTGTTCTGGTGGTCATATTTTGTATTCAAGTTATGAAGTATATGATATGATAATAGATGTATCATTTTTATATTAGGTATGTTTTACTTATGTATGTACTGTAACATTTATGAATCAGGTACGCATACTTTATGCATTATGATCTATGTTTACACATGTACTGTTGCTTAATCTTATACTGTAATTTGTAATTTGTGTTATTACCTGTGCTAATTTATTAAAATTAAAAATTAAAATTAGAATACTTATATAAAAATGTTTGTTTCTATCTAAAAAAGAATTATAGCAAGAAATAAATCATAGAAATATAACAAATCAAATATTCATAATGCAATTTATACATAGGTATGCATGTTCATACACATGCAATTCATTATACATATACATAACCAGGAATGAAAAGTAACCAAATATTTTTTATAAGGAGGGAGTAGTTTTACCTAGTTAATGCATGTATACAGAGAAGAAAAAGAAAAATTTATTTTTTATATTAATTTTAAACAATTTTTACTTGTACAAAAAGTTTAAAAATATCAAAATTTTCTAATATTAGATTAACATGTCTGAAAGCTCTAGTTAAAGGAGAGTAATATGGTGAGAGATATTAATTACTAATCTATTCCTTGTGCTATATCTAAAAGTAAGGAAATGAATCTTTTCATGTAGGAATGAACTGTCAATATGGCCATTAACTAGTTTAAATAAAAAAACTATATCTGCATGAACATGCTGAACTTCCAAAGGATGAATATTTAGGTTATACATGATTGTTGTTCAGGGAATATTAAGATATCCTATCCTAAAGGCAACCATTTTAGTAAATTTTTTTTGGATCTTTTTTATCACATTGGTATACGTAGTTTGATATGGGGACCAAATAATGGTGCTATATTTTAATATAGGTAAGACAGACCAATGTGCTATATAAGGACACAAGAGTTTTAGTGTTGGTGAATTCCTTTAAACATCTAAAAATAAAATCTAGCATTTGAAATGCTTTACATCTGATGATGTTGATGTTGTGTTCAAATTAACACCCAGGTCTTTCATTATCTGACTTCAAGGAAGTGGCACATCATTTAATGCATAGCTGTATAAAATTGGATCATTTATTTTAGAGAATGATATTGTGGTGTACTTGTAAAATTTATTTGACACCAAATGAAAAACCTATTGAGACAATCTTGCAATGCATTACAATCATTTTCAGATTATTTCTCGAAGATTGAAGTCCTGGGTTCGATTCCAGAGACGTTTTTTTCCTATTAGTTTTACATAGAAAATCTCAAATCCATCATGCAGAGATGTTTTCTTTAATGCCTACATTAAAATATCTTAAAATTGTGATATCAGAGCATGGTTTGTGCTGTTCTAAAGGAAAAAGGATTTAGATTCTAATTCTTATCACCGAATTTTGATAATTGATCATATTTTCTTGAATTTCTATTAGAACTAAGCTTTTTTGCATTTCAAATCGCATTTGATCGGATTGTTGTCATGGAGACGATGATTACTGAACTCAGCTTGAGCATATGTATTTAGTTGAGTGAGGTCTAGGAGAGAAGTGGTTTCTAGAAAAGTTTGCATTTCGGAAGAATAGCCATTAGAAGAATTCCCCTCTGTTTCACAAAAATCAGGTAGGTTGAAGTCCCCCACAGATGTAATATCAGAGTAATCACTATGGGTAATAATTTCTTCTAATGTTGAACAGGACATTTCATACAGACATGTTGGATTTAGGTGGTAAATTAACACCTCCAATAAGAATTCTCTGGGTATCATTATCAAGGGTGAAACTGCCTTGAGTGATTTTGATAATACTTTACTGTTTTCTGCTCTTGGTTTTTTAGTAAAATACTTGGATAACGTTCCAATTTCCAACTTTCGTTTATCACCCACTTTTCCTGTAAATATTTTTAAAAAATTTGTTCTTATAAATTGTATTACTTAGATTGAGCAAATTTCATGTTATTGGCTTAAAACTTTTAATTTTGTTATTTTAAGTGAACTTTCACCTTAAAAATGTAGTGGCCAAGTGAGAGTAACACTTTGTTCAATGAATATTTTGCACAATTAGCAACATGGCAGATGACACATTATATAATTAGTACATGTGATACACACACTAATCAAAAGTAGAAAAATGTAAAAATATATTATTCTACCTTAGAAGTAATAAATATAGGAAAGGATAATAAAATGTATATTCTCTGATTGTGATCAGTTTATGATGTTATTTTCTAGTAACATTTCGATGTTTTTTACTTTCTCCATATACGTAGTATAGGGGAAAGTATTGTATTCATGAAAAAATCGACTTCGAGATTTCAATGGAAATACACGTTTTGAGGTATAACACCGTTAATGGGGTTGAGGTGACGGAGCGGCAAGGGCGTTGGATTTTTCAACATGAAATTGGCCCGTGCCCTACTTGAGTTCTTTGAATATACCGCGCAAGTCCGCGCTCTGTCTTTCGAAAGGAACGTTAAGCAGTTGGACCCATTGGTGCTCTTCTAAAAGAGTAGGCTTATGCCAACACCGGGTTTCCCTCCGCCCTTCCGAGTGGAGTCGTGTAAGTAAGGTTATGGCGATAATAGTCCAAGAGGCTGATTCGCTTAAAAACACCCACACATACATAAATCCGTTAAAACGGCATCATAGCTATCTCGTCAAACCTTATTGCGCCTTCCAATCAGAATGAAGACCCACGTAAAATGCTTGAATTAGAAGAGATAGAATCGCCATGGAAACATTAATTTTATTTTTGGAAGTTGTTGAAATTTGCTTTAAAAAAGATCGCAACATATCCAGGTGGAGTATAAGGAGTGCCAGCTATTCGGAATGGAAATTTATATTATTTAATGATTTAATGAGGATGCCTCAGCTTCATTTATTTAACGGATTTAGCAGATCTAGCGATGGACAATTTCTTGAACATAACAAAACGGGGAGCATGTGGAATTCGAGTAAGCAGTCTGCTGATATCGGAGAGATCCAATATGTTCCGCTTGATACTGGATTCCGGGAAAAACGAGATGACGCAGGCGTAGAGGAAATTGCGATCATCGCCACATGTGGAGAAGGAGGCGAGGGGATGGAAAGAAAGGGAAAGGGAGAGCAATGACACAGGGAGAGAGAGAGATATCATCAAAGTGCTTAGGCTAATTACTGTGACATACGGCCCATCGTACACATACATTGAAATTATCACACGAGGTCCACCATATATTTCGGAATTAACTATTTGGCCTCCATGAAATTTTATATTGAGATCTCTGTGCGAGACAATCTGTAGGGGGCATCGCTACTTCCTTACAAAAATTTTCAGATAAAGGACTTGAATAGCTCTTCAGGTGACAAATACTATCATCCGATAAATCAAGGAATATTTTATAGCGTTTTTTTGTAGTGAACTTATTTTTAATTTTTGTGTCTGTTATTCCCCCAAAAAAGTTTTAATATTCTATATTACTTCTCAAGTATTTCCATGCAGTACTTTCACTTCTTGTCTGACATATTCTACAATCCCTTCTGTCAGCAGCAATGGTAAAATAAGTGCTAAGAATGCTCTGGGAAATGCAACATGCAAATTTCCAAATTTAAATATTTTTTGTCTTAAAATTTTTGGTAAAAATCGGTCAACCGGAAGTGAATGTTTACTCTTGTCACTTATCCTTAATTTTGAAATATTTGCTTTAATATTTGATAAAAGTAAAAATGTAATGGAATAAAAGTTGTAGAAAATTTAATTTCTACAACTTTTGTTTGAAACATTTTCCCATATAATGTATTTTTTAAGATATATCTTATATTTATAGCTGCCGCCACCACGCCACCTACCGACTATTGTTAACAATTGACACTTAGTTACGTCTTAGTAACGCTTTTTTCTTTTCTTTATTGTTGGAGCTTTGTGGCTCTATCCAATATCAGAAGGCTATGGTTTGAATTTATTTCTGTTCTTTGTCAAGTCTAAAATTTCTCGCAGTTTCTTAAAATAATCATTATTATGTAACCTATTTGGTATTTTTAGAAATATTGCTGGCATGGAGAGTCATGTGGTGGCCACATCAGATTTATATTTTTACTCTGGTATATTTCATATATGAACAAAAAAAAATCGAAATGTTACTAGAAAATAATATCATAAACTGATCATAATCAGAGGATATATATTTATTACCCTTTCTTATATTTATTACTTTTAAGGTAGAATAATATATTTTTACTTTCCTCGTACGTAGTATAGAGGAAAGTATTGTTTTCATGAAAAAATCGACGAAGATATTTCAACGGAAATATACGTTTTGAGGTCTCTTGAACACGTTCTGACCATTTTCTCGATGATTTCTGTGTGTGATAGCTTTTTGTGGGTGCTCTTACTCTAAAACTATTAATCAGGTCTCCGCAAACTTCTATATTTAACATTTTTATAAAAGTTACAAGAAATGTTTAGTTTTTGGTAAAAGTCGGTCAACCGGAAGTGAATGTTTACTCTTGTCACTTATCCTTAATTTTGAAATATTTGCTTTAATATTTGATAAAAGTAAAAATGTAATGGAATAAAAGTTGTAGTAAATTTAATTTACACAGCTTTTGTTTGAAACATTATCCCATATAATGCATTGTTTAAGAGATATCCTATATTATTAGCTGCCATTACCACGTCACCTACCGACTATTGTTAACAATTGACACTTAGTTACGTCTTAGTAACGCTTTTTTTCTTTTCTTAATTGTTGGAGCTTTGTAGCTATATCCAATATCAAAAGGTTATGGATTGTGTTTATTTCTGTTCTTTGTAAAGTAAAATTTTCTCTCAGTTTCTTAAAATATTTATTTTTATATAACCTATTTGGAATTTTTAGAAATATTACAGATATGGAGAAAGTCATGCGGTGGCCACATCAGATTTTTTTATTTTAAAAATTCTTCTTCTTAATTGTGTTATATTATTTTTTATAATATTTCAGAACAATCATACTAGTATACATAAATTTGAACATTCTTTATTAACAATTTCTTTTCGATCTTGGAAATGTGACTCCGCAGTATTTTTTATTTTATGCGAGCTCGGCCACCTTTTGCGTTAACGCAGCAAGAAATATCGCGAATTATGCCCCAATAAAACATTTGTAGCATATTCAAAAAAACTTGATGATGTGATGTTTAATTTAATTAGTTGACAAAATCATCACCTTGAATTTCTTTTAGAAATGTTTCTGCGCAGCGCTGTTTCTAAAAGAGCGCGCTTCCATTGGATCGGTTTCAATCCATTTCCCTCTCTGAAGTTTCTGTGGACAAAATAAAACGATCGTTGGAAATTCCTTAGGTGGAATAGAGAGTCGCATTTCTTAGACATTCCGCTTCCCTACCTCTGAAAAATCACACCTTCCCTTAAGAGCGGTCGTATAGTCGCGCACTGGAAACGGGGACCGGGAGTGATTCGTATATCTGCCACGGAGGAGAGGCTCGCCCGCGTGACATTAGGCGGGACGGATTTTGCGTGACATGTCGCGTAGTCTCTTCGAGGCAGCGAGGTCTGTGCCACCTGCAATGGCGCCTTCCTCGCGGGTAAATCCTAATCCTGTTAATAATAGGAGGAAAGAAAGAGTGAGAACAGTGGACATTGAGAGAGAGAGGAGGCTGGAGAAATAGAGGAATGACGTTGGCGAGTGAGGAGCGTAAAGTTGAGCGGATAATCGCCCATATTGTGTCTCATTGCAGTGCGAATGTTGGAAGTGGTCAAAGGGCCACTTTCGGCCAGGCTTCCAGCTTTGCTATAAGCCTTTTTTGCCTTGTTAATGGGCAGATTCCGATGTCTAGTTTGTTGTTGTCAACGGCTTTACGTGTGTCTTTGCCGCTTGGGCGGTGGAGCGAATTCCTGGCCCACTGGTACTACTGGGCGCTTCAAGCAATCCCAGGGCATCACTCTTACCTGAGATAGTTTCCATACCAGGTGGTTGATGGATTTAGCAATCTTGCCGTAGAACGCTCTGGGCCTCCTTTCCAGAACGGGTTCTATCGGCTGGATCCCTGTGATGGTTTGGAGCTCCGTCACGCGAACAAAGTTCTGCCAGTTGACTCGCAACATCGCACGCAATGCATTGTTTTGCACCACGCCGGCTTTTTTATGTGGACTGGCGCCCCATCGGACCCTATCGGTGTGGCAGTGCGCAGGCCCTATATAGTCTCACCTTGGTCTCCAGGGTCACCTTCCTGGAGCCCAGGATAGGGCAGAGTCTGCATACTGATTGCGTCCCGAAAACGTAACATGGGCATTCAATCGGCGTTAGGCCACAAAGCGGCTCAGAGAGGCAATCGCACATCTCGGCTACAAAAAAGCCGTCCTCAGCGGCTATCCACCGATCGTTCCTCCTAAGAAAATGTTCGCCAAAAGAAAAGATTTGTAGCCATGATCTCGTCCTATTAACAGTTTCGTGGCCGTCGGAAATATTGTAATCACCAATTAGCCCATCTTTTTCAGTATGATGAACACCAAATTTTGTTTTATAAGGGCAAGCGAGTTCATTTTTTAGAGAATTAACAGTTATCGTAGAGAGAGACAAACGTCAAACTTATTTCTGACAGGTTTTGAGAAGAAAACAAATCGACAAGTCAAATTCGCGGTGCGGAATAGGTGACAGGGCCTGAGGGGAGAATGATTCTCAGGGCGCAGTTTTGTGAAACGTCTTCCGATGGATCGATGAAGGTCTTCCCTGACATTCTATTTGGGTTTCGGTCGAATGATAGCTTTCCATCGCTGGGAGCCGCAGTTCGATTCCATTGGATGGTGGATGCACCCTCGCGTGGGGATAGCTTATCGTGAGTGGAAGCTGCATAAACGCCATGCATACCTGACGTCTAGTTTCTCTGATGCATCACATACCGCTCACCTATTTTCGATGTCATGTCGATTTGCGTGTCTTTTCGAGCTAAAAAACCGTTCTTTATTTTAACCCTTCGCCTTTACTATTCCTCAGCATCCGCAATTCTTTCGCCGTTAATTTCTCCAAAACCCATCTTTTTCCTCACCATCGTACTATGCCTCCATCCTTTTTTATGATCAGTCACTCCTTCATCTAATTAATCAAGTTTCCGCTCTACGATTTCCTTCTAGATACAGGTTAGATTTTGAAACTGGGAGGAAATGCACAATTGTAGCATTAAAATCGCTCAACAAATTATGATTCAAGGTAATGAGGGTATCTCGTTATTAAGAACCAAAGCATTAGATAAATCGGCTTAAAAATGCACACCTACTTGGTCCAATATTATCGCATACAAATATTTCGCTCTATAATTTTGCAGCATATAGTTTGCAATTTCATTCATTGCCTACATTGTAGTAATACGGCGAACGACTCCTTTTCCACGGAAAGTAAAACTTTTACAAGAATTTATGTAAAACTTTACTAACTCCATTTTGTTCATTAATGTCATATTAATTTATTGTATCTAGGTGGAAGAGGCTACTATGTTAGCAGGATTATTTATTTAGCAATGCATCATGCGTCCATACATGCGAGGCAGAGACGTTCTTTACAATTTAAGCAATCATATCAAAAAAGATAAATTATTAATGGCTAAGTATAAAGTCTACGAACTGAAATGCCAGTAGTGATGCAAAGGAAATATCAAATTTCTTATTCACCGACTAATTTCCTAATCAGTTGTAATTAATAAAACAATCGACAATTATTAAAACATGCCACACTCGTATAGTAGTAGCATAATCTTTATGTTCACGTTCATTTCTTCCTCGTAAATTACACATTTCTTTTCACACACAAAGGCTGTGCATACGTAAAGAAAATAGACGTATTTACTTTCATTTCTTCGTCGTAGATAATTCTAACTTCCCTTCATTTATCAAATTTTGCTTGAGCACGAAATAAAATTAAACGTAATTTGGGATTCATAGCAGATATTTAAATCAGCTGTCAGGAAGATTGTTTACGTTGAGAACAATTAAAAAACACGGGAAAAATTTTCTAACTCCAAAATGAATTACGACTTCCTCGTCTGATTTTCTTTAAATCGGCTACTCCTTCAATGAAAATGTACGGAACAAAACAGATGCTATTTGACTATTTCTACAAAATTTTGTTTGAAAACCTTTTTATTAAAAGTGAAATTTTACGAGATATAAAGAAAAGTTCATTTTCTAGGATACGTGTACTATTTATATCTTTTTTTTACTTTCATTTCCCTTACGTCCTAAATACCAAATTTAATGGATATCCGCCAAGTAGTTTTGAAGATGAAACATGCGGACGGATGGACACGACCTAACTATTAGGCGTTCTTTTTTACTTTTTGTAAAGAACGCCTAAAAAATACAAAACTATAATGGAGTGATCAATGTTGGCAACTCTCATGGGTTGCAGTTGTTGAAAAGTTACGTATTTCGAATTAAAATCTTGTTTTCGAAACAAACTGATTTACAATGAAGTCTAATTCTGGCGTAAAAAATCGGTTATTCTTGTTGGTCTTGTATTGATTTAAATCTCGAGTTGCAGTTCTCATTTTAATATAGAAAAAAAGTGTCATACACTACTACTATTACTTTCTTCGCAACACACCACTTTGTCATCTCTCCTTATCGTTCGTGAATGACGTTAAATCCCAAAATCGAGGTATTCGACCGTGGTGTTTCGAAGCACAGTCAACGCGAAATATTCGCCTTCTTAGTGAAATTATATAATATTCGAAGGATATAAGCTTGAATAATAGCGGGCTCCACCCGCGGTGCAGTGCGCAAGTTGTTGCTTCCTATGTGCAAGTATTTATGTTTTGCCTTCCCACGATACTCACGTGTGCGTGCGTAGAAACGTGATTGGTCGTAGGATTTTTCCTTGAAAATGATAGCACTTTTAGATGAATTTTGTTTTTCTTTTTCTTCTGTCGAGAATCGTTCTTCGTTCAGGTTAAAAAAATCGTGTTGGTTAATCTGTTGCCCGCTTTTGTGATTTTTAGGCCTTCTTTACCAGCGAAGCGGTAGTAGCAGAACGCCTTATGGGCATGTCTTGTCCGTCCGTCTGCCGTATCTTTCATCTCATAAACCTCTGGACGGATTTGAATTAAATTAAGTAGCAGTGATTCTTATTAAAATATGTCGCCGAATTGTGATTTTTAACTGCATCCGTCAATTATAACTTGCACTTTACATAAATACTTGATACTCGTACCTATCTCGTTAAAGGCATCAATCAAACAACAATTAAATACAATATTTTTCTCTCCCTAGCTCTTATGTCATCTGCAAGGTATAGATTTAAAAAATATTCTGATAGAGAACCACATTTACCACAAAGAAGTTCGCGAGCCCGCATAATTACGAGTTGTAGTTTCGGAGATACAAATTCGAGAAAATCCTCAGCAAAACATCGCATACTTTGTTTACATCGATCGATAAGACGGTTCTCTCGGCAAGGAACAATTAAATACCATATTTTCTCACCCAATCTCTTATATGTTCTGTAAGTTACATATTTAAAAATAATATTCGGATAGAGGACAACATAATTACGACTTTTATTTTCGGGTATAAAAAAACAAGAACTGCTCGATCTTTCGTTACCGTTTTGTACGTAATTCCTGTAAATAACGCCTTTGAATTCTCTGTGTATTCCATTTATGGAGTATACTTTTCCAACTTGTCTTTTGGATTGTTATAGAGAGGTCTTTCTTTCTCGGCTGAGAGTAATTGTGTCTTGGGTTCGATTCTTCTTTCTTCTGCTGACGTGTTGGATACGTGTCCAAGGCTTCTATTGCAAGAATGAGTCATATCTCGCAGGTGAATTTATTTTATTTTGTGCAAGTGGTTCAATAAAATATTATTCCTCTTAATATCATAGAACGGTTGATTGTCCTAATTAATTTTCCCGTTGCAATCTATTTTCCATGCATTTGATAAGCAAATTTTCCCACTTCGAAACCAACCATCTTCGCGCGTGGAAGGCATAGTTTTTTCGGAAGGATCTAGAAAACAAAAAAACGAGCGAATTAAATGGCAAAAGGTTTGACTTGATGTGCGCATCGCCATGTCCTAATGGTTCCGGAGAGAAGGGCGCGGGAAGGCAATATCACGGACGAAATTAAACAAAGGATAAGCGACGGGTGACCGGACGACACTCGATCCGAGTGAGGAGGCGGTCGGGGTCGGAATAATTTGAATTTAAGATTACAGGGCAAAGGAAAGCTAATGTCAGACATGTATGACATGAGGTGGAAGCTCCTGAGGGGAAGTTGAATATTTTGGTGAAACAGTTTAGTGAAGGTAATTTTTCGCACTTCTCAAGCTGTAAGGAACTAGCATCTGACAAAAAATGGTTTCTCATTCCACTGTAGAAAGATGCACTGAAACTCCTGCGGGAAGAATTCAAGTACAGATTCGGAGATTTTCACAAAGATGCGAAAGAAATAAGAATGTTTCAGAATCCATTTGAAATATCACCAGATGACTCATCTGCAATATATCAGATGGAATTAATTGATCTGCAAGCCACTGATGCATTGAAAGACGCCTACAAAGAAAATAATCTTTTGAATTTTAATTCAGGACTACCGGACAAATTTGTGAATCTAATGACATTTGCAGCGGACATGTTCTCCATTCTCGGTAGCACATATATTAGTGAAATAGCATTTTCAAAAATTAAAATTATCAAGTCGAAGTGTAGGACAAGGCTTTCAGACGATCATTTTCATAAGATTTTAAGATTGTGTGTCACAAACATTGAAGTAGATATTAAAAACCTCGCTAATAAGGTGCAGCCTCAAATATTACATTGAATATCTGCATATATTCTGATAAATAAATGTATTTATTTCATAAGTTTCACTTTAATTTCTAATTAGGTTAGTAATTATTTTTTTTTTGTTTCGTATGTCCATTGTCCATCCCTAACCTTTGGACGGGCGCGATTTGTCTATCTTGCCGTAAATCTAACTATTTAGGTGCTAGTAAACTTTTCAAGTGCTTTGTCCCGAGTCCTTCCTCGATGCAGAGAAGAACGCAAATCGAAGAACTCACTCTAAAAAAGCTCAACAGATTTTGCGACGAACTCCTACTTTTAAAAAAAGGTCAACAGATTTTGCCTTCGGCCCGCGAGGACTTTCTAATTGCCAGTGCGGCCTCAGGAGGTGAAAGGTTGGGGACTACTGTGCTATAACATTAAAAATTGCCAGGAATATGTGGAATTAATACACAACAATGGAAAAAGTATAATATTCTTAAAATTGCAAATTTTAGGGATTGTTTTTCTCCAATATTGTTCCCTAAGGATAGAACGAAAATCGGTGCAGAGGTGAATTCTTTTGAATTAAAAATATATTTCCAATGATGAAAACATCTCTTTGATTTTTTTTTCAAAGTGAGATGAAATGCTTGCAGAATGCAAGCACCAACTACTTGTACACTCATAAAATTAATAGCGTATTTCGTTTGATTAATAATTAATTAAATTATTTTCCTAACGTTTCAACGATTGATCACTGACATGCATGAAAAAACAAAAAATTTATTTTTACATTTAGGTATATTCATAAAATCGTATATAACGCTATACATACCTCTGCATCTTCTGCTAAAATGCTCATCAGTAAAAGTATCGGAAGGGGTTCCTATGGAGGTCTTGCTTACAACAACGATCGGAGAAACGTCGGTTAGATTGGCATTCTCTGGAAATAACAAGAAAGCTGATCTATAAGAACTTGAATACAATTTGACGAGTTATTCAATGTTTGTGATTTTTAACCGTAGATCACGAGACAGTTATAATATACATTGATGCACGATCATAAGACGAATGCGTGTATTCTATTGAGTACACTATAAGCGATTGAACTAGTGTAACGAGTTGGGTAAACGGCAGGACTGTCCCTCTAGATTTATGGAGGGAAGTCGTAAAGGTGGACATTTGAGGGTCGTCTTCATCCCCTACGGCGTTCTTCTGGGAAGGCCTAGGCGGCTATTGTTCCGCCGCCTAACTACTCGGACCTTCTGTAAGCAAAAGGGTAAGAGAAAACTCCATTGGGACATTTGTGGAGAGAATGGGTTCCTTGACCCTTCCAGATGGAAGTAGATGGAGGACGCTTCCCTCCGAAGACTTCAACAGGCAGTGTCGGGAACGCGAGCGAAGGGAGCGGTCCGAGGCACCAGAGAGGAAGACAGGGCACGGCACCATTCGGAGGCCGTCATTCGCGGAATAAATCGTAAAGCAGATTTGTGTGTTTTTCTCGCTCTCTCTCAACGCCCCCAGGACAAGAACCCTCGCGAGGTCCTGAGCCTCGGTAAAGCTCAGGTGGTGGGAGCAATCACGTTACGCCCGCCCGTGCGTTTAACTTAAGTTTAAGTTTAACTTTATATTTTGTGATATTCGTTTTTTGCCTCTTTTCATCAAATAAACATTGATAATGGAATCGGCTTTTGCCATTTCAATGCGACAAGTGCATAATTACTTAAAAAACGAAAACGCTCAGGGTACTTAACCAGTGCGGGGAGCATGTGAATATGCCGCATCCCTCCTATATCCGTAACGTTCTGTTGTATGATCAACTTCCAATTGTCTGTTGCGTTGCAGGAGGAGCTGTCTAGGTGGTACGAAGTGTTCCATTTCATATCTTCCATTCTCCTTCCGAAAAGTGACAATTTGAAATCGCCCTTTCCGCAATTCTCTGGGGATTGATCAGCCACGCAAAGTGAGGGAGAGATGAAGAGTATGATGAAGTAACTCAGAAGAATATTCTGCATCATGCTGCGTTCGTCCGTTTGACAGCCGATCTTGTGTGTTCAAAAGTGTCCCGATTCTAATCCTTATATACGAATTTGAATTAAACGAAATTCAGTACAGATAGCGTCACAGTCTACCCTTTGAACTCCAGACATCTCTCCCGGAATTTTTTTTTTACTATTTTCAGCGGATTCGAAATCTCGTGCCCTATGTCTGTTGACCGTATCATTTTTTTTCATTAATTTGTTTCCCGCACTCGACATATCTATTGGAGGATAATGCAGAGTAATTGAATTCAAACAGGTGAAATTCATTATTTCATTGGCCAAACACTGCGCTTGCATTGCGCTTAGTAAAGTCAATGATAACATCTAGGCTGACGGCAACAATGTTACGCCTGGTATCTTCACTCTCTTACCAGTACTTGATTCGCCAGCAACGGTTTCTTCTATTACGTCTAACGAGTTTTAAAAAATTAGAGCAAAATCCTATAAACAAAGAAAGTACCACCAAACAAGAAGTCCATACAAGGACTAATGCAGACTGTTTTCCCAAAGTTGATGTCCCGAATTGATTACTTATATTGACAAGAAATGTTTCAGAATGTCATTCCAAGGAATTCTCATATCATAAATATCAGTTGTAGCTCATAGTTTATCAATATTACAAAAAATTTGGACAAAAACTTAATAGAGCATAATCAGGTTTAAAATACTAAAAGCAATGTCAAAATCTCTTTCTGACATTATAGTTTGCATGCATTTTTTTAATTAAACGACTTTAATAAATGTCACTTTTTATACGCTAATATGTCTGGATCAACTGTCCATTGCTGATGGGTAGTCGAGCGTACAAAAAAAATCCATTTGTTCATTCGTCCATGCTCAAGGCGAGTTCGGTTTGAAACGTAAATACGCTATGTTTTAGTTGAAATTCAAGAAATTACGATCAATTATCAAAACCCTGTGATAAGAATTAAAATTTACATTCTTTTCCTCTTAGAATAGTACAAACCTCGCTCTGATATCACAATTTTATGATATTTGAAAGTATTAAAGAAAACATCTCTGCACGATGAATTTAAGACTTCCTACGCAAAACAAATAGGGAAAAAACGTTCCTAGAATCAAACCCGAGAATCAATGTACCAGTTCCTTGTATGGCCAAAAGATGGCAGTAATACAAAAATGCATGACAAATATTTTCTATCAAAATTTTGTTCAAATTAGGGTTTACAATAATTGCTACTATTGGATACTTATATTTTTTAAGTTTTAATATTTCAGGTGATATTTGCAACCAAAAAAGAAACTATAAATACTTGTAATGAAATTTCAATAACATAGTTAACAGGCCATGGATCATTGTTGTCTAATAATCATTGGGGGACAATATATAACATTAAATTGTCCTGAGGGGTGCCGTTAGTGTAGTGGTTAGGATGCTGGCTGCTACTTGCCTAATGCTCAAAAGGGTAGAAGGCACATATCCTGTGAAAGTAGGATTTTTTTTTAGGTCACCCCCCTGTTTGTGATGTTTGAGTAGACCCTACAAAATCTGCGTTCCGGCCCACTTGGTGCTCCTCATTGGTCATGTGGTCAGCAAATCCCTCACCTCGAGAATAAACTAGCTCTAATTTTTTCCTGTACAAGTTATGACTTTCATGATCAGTATATCTTCCTAAAAGTATTTGAACTTACATAACGTGTTGTCATAGATATTTTTTGTTTATGGGTAGCAAAATTAGGGATGCATATGATTGAGAAGGTAGTGCTGATTCACCAGCCATCGAGAGTGTTACATTTGTTATGTACCAGTCTCCTCACGATATTAAAATTTTACAATTAAATTTTTAGCTTTGTTATCCTTTTATAGCAATTTCAATATCTTTTCTAGTGTTTCATATTTTAGAAATATGTATTAGAGTATTTTATATTACTTTTGAAAATTAATATAATCTTAACGAATTAATGCTTCTTTTATTTATATTTTTACTCATACATTTATTAAGGACTTGAAATTGTGGAAGATTACAATTAAATGGTATAACAAACAATTATTTTTACTGCAAGAAAGGAACAATCATCTGGGTGAGCCCTCACCTATGACCAACAGCACCAAAAAATGCAGCACAACCAATGGCAGGTTAAGAGCATGCTAAAAGCCAGCACCAGGTTTCTCTCCTCCATTGCACTCCCTCTTAGATGTCCATTGCACGTAGGCAAGAGGTGAATCAGCTGGTTGTAAAACATAGTTAAATTTCCTTGTACTAATTGGCTTGTACTGATAATCGACTTGTACAAATTGTATAAGATTAGGAAGTCATCTTCCTTCCTAAACTTTTGAAACTGATTAGCTATTCATTGCACTACCTCTTAGAAAGCCATTGGGTGTAGGCAAGTGAGAATCAGCAGGTCATTAAAAATAAAAATAAAAAATAAATAAATGCTCATTTTGGTGTAACCCATTACTACAGCATTTGATGGAAGTGTGCTGTCTTTGTTCTTTTGCGGATACACTGACAAAATACTCTTATTATACAGAGTGATAGAAATATTTTTATAATATCTCTTATGTACACATACGATAACAAAATGCATTGGATGGACAACAGCCATTACAAGAGCTATAGTTATAATAATAATAATACTCTGCCTTTATTTGAGGGTAATATTTATAGCATTCAATCCATTCTTATATAAAACCTAGCATGAGGAACACAAACATCTATTCTCTCAGCAAGATTCAAACCCATAACCCAATTATCTATTGGCAGATGCTCGAACTACCCATTTACAAAGGCTCGTTATGATAAGGCCCCTGAATAATTTTATGATATCTTTGGATATGCATGGTAACTTACTCCAAACAAATGTTTTCATGTTCTATTCAATCAGGGATGTAACTAGAGAAATACCTGTGGAGGGCTATTGCCATTCTTTATTAGCTCTCCTCCACCACCTCCTGGGCTTCCCTGCTCAATATTACTTTTTTTTAATTAATTTATAAAATATAATATGCTTTTGTTCTGAATGCAGCATTATCTTTCATTTTTATGATTACTGCCATAAAAATGATTTGATTCATTGTTTTCATATTTTTATTTTTAATGTTTTTTTTATTTAGCATTACAACTATTTTTGACAATAATGCTGCTTCCCCCTCACCCACATGGTAGGGAGATTTATTTACCACCCTACTTGAAAATGGATTTAATTTTACATAGAACAAGTATAATTTATTATTATAAATTATGGAATAAAAAAATGTGATATACTGATGATTCGCATAAAAACACGCACACATACATAAATCCGTTAAAACGGCACCAGAGCTATCTTGTCAAACCTTATTGCATCTTCCCAATCAGAATGAAGACCCATGTAAAATGCTTGAATTAGAAGAGATAGAATCGCCATGGAAACATTAATTTTATTTTTGGAAGTTGTTGAAATTTGCTTTAAAAAAGATCGCAACATATCCAGGTGGAGTATAAGGAGTGCCAGCTATTCGGAATGGAAATTTATATTTTTTAATGATTTAATGAGGATGCCTCAGCGTCATTTATTTAACGGATTTATCAGATCTAGCGATGGTCAATTTCTTGAACATAACATTCTTTTTCTCTTAGAACACCACAATCTGATATTTCAATTTTAAGATTTTTAATGTATTAAAGAAAACATCTCTGCACAACGGATTTGAGATTTCTTATGCAAAACTAATTGGAAGAAAACGTCCCTGGAATAGAACCCGGGACTTCAATCTTTGCAAAATAAAATATAGCCCAGAGGTGGGACCTGGTAGGCTGACACTCATACGAAATTTTATGAAAATCCGTACATTGGTTCAAAAGTTGTTAATAGGGGACTCACACACACAGACAGGACCATTTCATAAGCCTTTGTTTCCTTTTGAAACCAGCCTAAAAATTACTAAATGTACATCAAATAGTTTACAGTAGAAATATTTTCATCATCAAAACATTTTTTCTGTGTATTACATGTAAGACGAAGAGTTAGTCAGCCCTGTTGTTTGTTGTGACCATAAGGAATGCATCCACAACAAATAGTAAGGATTTACTGCGTAGCATTCAGGGATATAATAATGTATTAGGTTTTGCACTCACAAGGAGGCTATGACCTTCGGGTCATAGATTTTGATGATAAGTGATCAGGTGATTCTACATCAAAAATAAGGACACACATGTCTTTGGGTTTTTGTGGATAGGCACTTGGGTTCGAAAAATTAGCATAAAAAATATGCAAAACATTGTATGCAGCTTAATAGGCTTCATAGTAGAAGTGTTTATAATCATGGGTTTAGCTGTGTGGATAGCATGCCTGGCTTGTATGCCATAGACTGGAGTTTGATCCTAAATATTTTAATTTTTTCAAATTATCCATGAACTTTATAAAAGTAATATTCTCTTGTAAATAGATGATCTGTAATTTTTATTTGGATATAATGTACACAGAAACATATAATAATTGAAATTTTAAGTATTCCTTTTAATGTCTATATCCTCCAAATAAAAATAATTAATAAAGCATCAAATGGTCATCTGCAAGTGTTTTTTTTTAAATACAAGTGCCAATTATTCCTTAAGGATTTTGTTATAGTACACAATAAAACAATTGGCAGTATTTTTCCTGAAGCAGTAATTGAAGATTGTACCATGTCTGTGTGTGTGTGTGCTTCTTTATTCAAGTCTTCACAGTTTACTTCCAAGTTTTTTTCACCAACATGAATTAATGTTTGCAAAATATTTACAGAAATTTTCAACATTCACTATTATTGCTTCTGATCACTGTCTACCAAGGCAAGACTGATATGATTAATAAAACATAATTAATATAAAAATCAAGTTAACAACAATATATAGTCATGGATGATATTTCTTACATGACAGGATTTATCTTGCTATGAACCATTGTTTCATTCACTGCAATATTAAATTGTCAATTATTATATGTTTGTGTTCATTAACTCCAAATAAAAATTACACTGCAACTATCTAGTGGAGAAAAGGTTTTTTCAAAAAGCACATGATAATTTGAAAAAAAAATATTAGTATAAAGCTCATCTATTCTATACAAACGATGCACACTATCCGCTCACCCAAGCCTGTGTTTATCAACAATTCTACTATGAAGACTATTAAGCTGCATACAATGTTTTTGCATATTTTGACGCCCATTCACAAAAACCCAGAGACAGAGGTTTCCTTATTTTCAATGTAGAATCACCTGATCATATATCATCAAAATCCATGACACTAAGGTAATAGCCTCTTATTGTCAGCTATCATCCAGCTCTTCCCACTCTTCTGATGTCACTCAACAATCTTCATCCAGCAGTAATGCTTCAGCACCTATGTGTCTTCAACAATCCACATAATACTTGATATTTATATGTGGTCAAATTATTCAAGTTTGATTTTCACAGGTATGAGGTTTATTTGTTTCAAATTTTACAGGAAAATGCCCAAATTACAATAGTTTACAAATAATATTTTCAATTTCAATATATATAAAATATACAAAATGTCTTTCCTACTAAGTTGCAATACATATATAAATTTATGCTAGTTTACATTCTAATTAAGAGTTATTACATAGAAATATAACATATCAAATATGCATGATTCAGTTTATACATACATTCATACACATAGATTATAATTATAGTAGTTTATGAGTATTAATTAGAATTACCTACAATTAATAAAATAAAATATATCAAGTATTTCATAATCAGCCACAGTACTATATACTATATAAATATGTTAGTTGAAATTGTAAATAGGAATGGATTATAGAAATATATCCAATCAATTATTCATAATGTAATTTATGCATTTACTGGTTCATATTCATGGTTCATAACAACTTTATAATATAATTATGATAACCTTTCAGCTTGCATGGGCATAAAAATTTGCAAAAGTGTCTACCTACCAGCTGTTGAGTGACGTGGGGGTCTCTCTATTTAATCTGTTTACAGTTGAGAGAATGGCAGACAGAAGTCGAGAACTCTGTAGCAAACAAGAATGTTTGGTATATAAGTAGTAAGAAGTTTGATAGTATCTTTTGTTTCATTAATAGAAATACTAACTTATCCATTCATATTGCTAATAACAATGTAAATATACTGCTAGTTCATAGTAATTCAGCTTTAGATACTAGTAGGACTGAAATTGTTGAATATTTCATATTTTAGTCACCTAACTTAAATGACAAAAACAATAAATTGATCTTTTCCTAATATCACATCAACCATATAAAATACTGTATAAATATAGTTATCTGAAGAATTGCTAAATTATAACACAACACTTTAAAATGTTTCATTTAAATTTGTTCAAATTAACATCCTTTACAACAGTATTACCTATCTTAAATAGTGAATAAAGCCAAAGAGCATTTAAGATAAATAAAAACTTACTATCAATAACAAATACAATAAATAAAAACTTGCAATCATTAGCAGAACTATCCCTTCAAAAACATAGGAATGCTTATGTCAATACCAATTATAATAAAGACTTCTATTAAAAGATTACAGCATTAACAATGACAATAGTTTGTTTAATCTCGTTGCAATGGTGAATGCTTGTCTATCTTCTCACGTGAATTCAAATACACGTTTATCACAGTGCCTAGGAAAGGATCTGCTGGCCAAGGTGACTAAATCACTTGTCTTATGTGATGGTGAGCTGAGGTGGTTTGAACCCATCAAGCAGCTTTGAATTTTTTTTTCAGGTTAGACAGGGTCCAAAACAAACATATATATATATATATATATATATATATATATATATATATATATATAGTTGTTAAGTCCTTTCCAAGCTGGTTGAATTCTGAACTGAAGTCATTAGTATATGAGAATAAATAAGCTCATAGGAAGTTTAAATTGTCTAGACCCATCTCTGATTATAGGGCTTTTTCCTTGTTATGAGCCAGATGTAAAGATTTTTCTAAATATTGTTATCAGGACCATACTGATAATATCGAGTCCTTACTGCACTCCAACATCAAACCTTTTTGGAGTCATGTTAAATTCTTCAAGGAAAGATAACCTACTTCCTAATCATGTGTATTTAGAATCCAGTGGCGGCTCGTAGCTAAAATTAGTGGGGGTGCTGTTCATCTTTTTCATAAACTGGGTGGCTACTGAAGTACTGACATTAAGCTTAAGGAATATATATTGTACTACAAAAATAAAGAAAGTATTAAAGAAAAAAGGATTCGTTATATTAAATGTTTTCGATAATATCAAGTGGAAATAGGGGGTGCTGCAATTCCGCAGTGCCTATACACGAGCCGCCACTGTTAGAATCTGAAGTGGCTCAAGATGGACAAGCTATAGCAAACCTTTTCGCTAAATATTTTAGTAGTGTTTACAACTTAAACATGGATAAAAACATGAATTTGAACTTTGGAGAAGATAATATTACACATATACGTACATGCAAGGTGAATTTCCAAGCTATTGGAAAATAAGTCATGTTGTTGCAATTTATAAAAAGGCAAAAAATCTGATATTATTAATTATCGACCTGTCTATCCAATCATGTCTTTCTAAATTGTTTGAAAGCTTAGTTCTTGATATGCTAATTCTACTTTTAAAAAATGTTATCATTAATCAACAACATTGGTTTATGTCAAATCATTCTACTGTTACCAATTTATTAGTTTACAAGGAAAATATTTATAGTGCTTTAAATAATAATTTGCAAGTTGATGCTGTTTATACTGATTTTATTAAGGCTTTTGATACAGTAGACCATGGCTCATTGATTAATAAATTAGAAACTGTAGGTATCAGCAGTACTATGTTGTATTGGCTACATAGTTATTTAGTTGGTAGATGTCACTATGTTAAAGTTAAATCCTTTTCTTTATGTGCATTTGATGTAGCATCAGGAGTCCCCCAGGGCTCCCACTTGGGACCATTATTATTCTATATCTTTGTTAATGATACAATTAATTACTTACAAAACAAATATACTTCTCTTTGCAGATGATTTAAAAATTTATAAAACAGTACATTCATTTAGTGATTGTGAAATTATACAATTGTCTGAAAATAACTTACTTAGATGGTGCAATGTAATCACCTTTCATAAATGTAAATATAATGTTTTAGAACTGTATTTTATAAATGATATAGCACTTAATAGAGTGAACAAAATTAGGGATTTGGGTATGATTTTTGATTCTTGTTTTACATTTTATAGCCATATTAATTCTGTTATAAAAAGGGCTTACAAATGCTTGGATTTATTTTAAGGAATACAGGCAAGTTCTGAAATATTATCCATTTAAAGATACTCTATTGTTACCTGGTAAGACCCCATTTAGAATATGTTTCACCTGTATGGTCACCATATTACCAAAGCCATTCTCACTTAATTGAGAAAGTTCAACATAAGTTTTTAAGACTGGTTAATTTCAAATTCAGGTATTGCATATCTGACATTCATTATGAACTCCATATTTCTGGTCTCAACTTAAAAACATTACATTTCCATTATGAAATCTCTGATATTATAACATTATTAGAAATAGTAAATACCATTTATGAACTCCCTTACCTATTATCATTAATTTAGCTTCGTATACCTTCTTATAATACTAGATCCACTGATATATTTTTTAACAATGCCTCTACTACAAACTATATATACAACTCACCAATGAACCACCTTCAACATTTAGGTAATTCGTTATTATCTCATAATTCTTTATACATTATTGAAACTACTGGTAAACAAATCAAAGCAATCCCTGAGTCTATGTAGTATTTGTGTGTTCTGGTGGTCATATTTTGTATTCAAGTTATGAAGTATATGATATGATAATAGATGTATCATTTTTATATTAGGTATGTTTTACTTATGTATGTACTGTAACATTTATGAATCAGGTACACATACTTTATGCATTATGATCTATGTTTACACATGTACTGTTGCTTAATCTTATACTGTAATTTGTAATTTGTGTTATTACCTGTGCTAATTTATTAAAATTAAAAATTAAAATTAAAATTAGAATACTTATATAAAAATGTTTGTTTCTATCTAAAAAAGAATTATAGCAAGAAATAAATCATAGAAATATAACAAATCAAATATTCATAATGCAATTTATACATAGGTATGCATGTTCATACACATGCAATTCATTATACATATACATAACCAGGAATGAAAAGTAACCAAATATTTTTTATAAGGAGGGAGTAGTTTTACCTAGTTAATGCATGTATACAGAGAAGAAAAAGAAAAAATTATTTTTTATATTAATTTTAAACAATTTTTACTTGTACAAAATGTTTAAAAATATCAAAATTTTCTAATATTAGATTAACATGTCTGAAAGCTCTAGTTAAAGGAGAGTAATATGGTGAGAGATATTAATTACTAATCTATTCCTTGTGCTATATCTAAAAGTAAGGAAATGAATCTTTTCATGTAGGAATGAACTGTCAATATGGCCATTAACTAGTTTAAATAAAAAAACTATATCTGCATGAACATGCTGAACTTCCAAAGGATGAATATTTAGGTTATACATGATTGTTGTTCAGGGAATATTAAGATATCCTATCCTAAAGGCAACCATTTTAGTAAATTTTTTTTGGATCTTTTTTATCACATTGGTATACGTAGTTTGATATGGGGACCAAATAATGGTGCTATATTTTAATATAGGTAAGACAGACCAATGTGCTATATAAGGACACAAGAGTTTTAGTGTTGGTGAATTCCTTTAAACATCTAAAAATAAAATCTAGCATTTGAAATGCTTTACATCTGATGATGTTGATGTTGTGTTCAAATTAACACCCAGGTCTTTCATTATCTGACTTCAAGGAAGTGGCACATCATTTAATGCATAGCTGTATAAAATTGGATCATTTATTTTAGAGAATGATATTGTGGTGTACTTGTAAAATTTATTTGACACCAAATGAAAAACCTATTGAGACAATCTTGCAATGCATTACAATCATTTTCAGATTATTTCTCGAAGATTGAAGTCCTGGGTTCGATTCCAGAGACGTTTTTTTCCTATTAGTTTTACATAGAAAATCTCAAATCCATCATGCAGAGATGTTTTCTTTAATGCCTACATTAAAATATCTTAAAATTGTGATATCAGAGCATGGTTTGTGCTGTTCTAAAGGAAAAAGGATTTAGATTCTAATTCTTATCACCGAATTTTGATAATTGATCATATTTTCTTGAATTTCTATTAGAACTAAGCTTTTTTGCATTTCAAATCGCATTTGATCGGATTGTTGTCATGGAGACGATGATTACTGAACTCAGCTTGAGCATATGTATTTAGTTGAGTGAGGTCTAGGAGAGAAGTGGTTTCTAGAAAAGTTTGCATTTCGGAAGAATAGCCATTAGAAGAATTCCCCTCTGTTTCACAAAAATCAGGTAGGTTGAAGTCCCCCACAGATGTAATATCAGAGTAATCACTATGGGTAATAATTTCTTCTAATGTTGAACAGGACATTTCATACAGACATGTTGGATTTAGGTGGTAAATTAACACCTCCAATAAGAATTCTCTGGGTATCATTATCAAGGGTGATGTATATATCAGCATAGTTGCATTATTGCCAATTATGTATCAAAAACATTTTCTATGGTTTTATTGTTTTTTTACTGAAGGAGTTCCTTACAGTCAGGTAATAGTGGAGTCAGATCAGATACATATGTCTATGAGAAAGTTTGTACAATGTATGTTGTACTGAATTTTTAACCTACATTCCAGTATGAAATTGGGCTTATAGTTTTGTCATTGTGTCTATCTGTCTGTCCCCCTATTAAGTTATTGAAGCAATAGACCGATTTTCATGAACCTTGGTGTAAATCTCTTGCTACATGGGCTGAGCTCCCAAAGATAGTTTTTGTTGCCAAGATTGAAGTCCCGGGTTCGATTCCAGGAACTATCCTTCCCATTTCATTTACATGGAAAATCTGAAATCCATCGTGCAGGTTAATTATAATTGTAATATTGGAGCGAGTTTTGTACTTTTCTCAGAGGAAAGGAATTAATATTCTAAGTTTTATGATAGAACTTTGCTTATCGATTGTATTTCTTAGAATTTTGCTTAAATACTAGCAATTATGCAGTTTATTACAGTTTTATTTTAAATATAAGATACTGTTTCACCTGGTAGTTTTTATTGAATTGCAAAATTTATGGCATCAACACTTTCGTTTCTTGGAGCAAGGATTGCATGCTCACACAACCATTTGTGATTTTTATAATTGGAACAAATGTTATAGAAGTTTCCTTATTGTACCTTCTGAGATATCTTTCACTTTATCAATTTTCAATGTTAATGAAAAACAAAATTTGCTGTCTATTAAATATAGAGAATATGCAGAATACAAAAAAAATTGTTTCAGAGAATGAAAGCAATTAAAATTGCACAATAAAACTGTCTTCAACTTCCCTTTTGATACAATTAACCAAATGTATAGTTTTGTGGTGATTATACTTCTTTGAATAACCTTAGTGTTTCTTTCTTCCCTAATTTAGTTTATATTTGGTATATATTATTTCGTTTAGTTAATATTAGATATTAGGAATTGTTTATAATGGTTTTCACGTAGATTGTTAATCCAATAACATGCTTATTCCCGTGTTATTTAAATGGGAAAAAATTAAAATCATTTTAAAACCCTCCCATTTTGCTTAACTTTTTAATGTGGTTAAAATGGCACCTTCTTCTTGCATCTAAATTCCATAGTTGTTGGATTATAAATGCACAAACATGCAAACAAATTCTTCAAAATATTTATGATTGAGATAAAAGAGTTTGCATATTTATTTTTACATTACAATTGAAATTTTCTTTCCATTTAGTTTTATTCAATGCATTCTGCAAGTATTCAACTGCCTTGAGAGATTTTGATAGGACTCTACTGTTTTCTGCTCTTGGTTTTTTAGTAAAATACTTGAATAACGTTCCAATTTCCAACTTTCGTTTATCACCCACTTTTCCTGTAAATATTTAAAAAAAAATTTGTTCTTATAATTGTATTACTTAGATTGAGCAAATTTCATGTTATTGGCTTAAAACTTTTAATTTTGTTATTTTAAGTGAACTTTCACCTTAAAAATGTAGTGGCCAAGTGAGAGTAACACTTTGTTCAATGAATAATCAATGAATATTTTGCACAATTAGCAACATGGCAAATGACACATTATATAATTAGTACATGTGATACACACACTAATCAAAAGTAGAAAAATGTAAAAATATATTATTCTACCTTAGAAGTAATAAATATAGGAAAGGATAATAAAATGTATAGTCTCTGATTGTGATCAGTTTATGATGTTATTTTCTAGTAGCATTTCGATGTTTTTTACTTTCTCCATATACGTAGTATAGGGGAAAGTATTGTATTCATGAAAAAATCGACTTCGAGATTTCAATGGAAATACACGTTTTGAGGTATAACACCGTTAATGGGGTTGAGGTGACGGAGCGGCAAGGGCGTTGGATTTTTCAACATGAAATTGGCCCGTGCCCTACTTGAGTTCTTTGAATATACCGCGCAAGTCCGCGCTCTGTCTTTCGAAAGGAACGTTAAGCAGTTGGACCCATTGGTGCTCTTCTAAAAGAGTAGTCTTATGCCAACACCGGGTTTCCCTCCGCCATTCCGAGTGGAGTCGTGTAAGTAAGGTTATGGCGATAATAGTCCAAGAGGCTGATTCGCTTAAAAACACGCACACATACATAAATCCGTTAAAACGGCATCATAGCTATCTCGTCAAACCTTATTGCGCCTTCCAATCAGAATGAAGACCCACGTAAAATGCTTGAATTAGAAGAGATAGAATCGCCATGGAAACATTAATTTTATTTTTGGAAGTTGTTGAAATTTGCTTTAAAAAGATCGCAACAGCTATTCGGAATGGAAATTTATATTATTTAATGATTTAAGGAGGATGCCTCAGCGTAATTTATTTAACTGATTTAGCAGATCTAGCGATGGACAATTTCTTGAACATAACAAAACGGGGAGCATGTGGAATTCGAGTAAGCAGTCTGCTGATATCGGAGAGATCCAATATGTTCCGCTTGATACTGGATTCCGGGAAAAACGAGATGACGCAGGCGTAGAGGAAATTGCGATCATCGCCACAAGTGGAGAAGGAGGCGAGGGGATGGAAAGAAAGGGAAAGGGAGAGCAATGACACGGAGAGAGAGAGATATCATCAAAGTGCTTAGGCTAATTACTGTGACATACGGCCCATCGTACACATACATTGAAATTATCACACGAGGTCCACCGTATATTTCGGAATTAACTATTTGGCCTCCGTGAAATTTTATATTGAGATCTCTGTGCGAGACAATCTGTAGGGGGCATCGCTACTTCCTTACAAAAATTTTCAGATAAAGGACTTGAATAGCTCTTCAGGTGACAAATTCTATCATCCGATAAATAAAGGAATATTTTATAGCGTTTGTTTTGTAATGAACTTATTTTTAATTTTTGTGTCTGTTATTCCCCCAAAAAAGTTTTAATATTCTATGTTACTTCTCAAGTATTTCCATGCAGTACTTTCACTTCTTGTCTGACATATTCTACAATCCCTTCTGTCAGCAGCAATGGTAAAATAAGTGCTAAGAATGCTCTGGGAAATGCAACATGCAAATTTCCAAATTTAAATATTTTTTGTCTTAAAATTTTTGGTAAAAATCGGTCAACCGGAAGTGAATGTTTACTCTTGTCACTTATCCTTAATTTTGAAATATTTGCTTTAATATTTGATAAAAGTAAAAATGTAATGGAATAAAAGTTGTAGAAAATTTAATTTCTACAACTTTTGTTTGAAACATTTTCCCATATAATGTATTTTTATCTTATATTTATAGCTGCCGCCACCACGCCACCTACCGACTATTGTTAACAATTGACACTTAGTTACGTCTTAGTAACGCTTTTTTCTTTTCTTTATTGTTGGAGCTTTGTGGCTCTATCCAATATCAGAAGGCTATGGTTTGAATTTATTTCTGTTCTTTGTCAAGTCTAAAATTTCTCGCAGTTTCTTAAAATAATCATTATTATGTAACCTATTTGGTATTTTTAGAAATATTGCTGGCATGGAGAGTCATGTGGTGGCCACATCAGATTTATATTTTTACTCTGGTATATTTCAAATATGAACAAAAAAAAATCGAAATGTTACTAGAAAATAATATCATAAACTGATCATAATCAGAGGATATACATATATTACCCTTTCTTATATTTATTACTTTTAAGGTAGAATAATATATTTTTACTTTCCTCGTACGTAGTATAGAGGAAAGTATTGTTTTCATGAAAAAATCGACGAAGAGATTTCAACGGAAATATACGTTTTGAGGTCTCTTGAACACGTTCTGACCATTTTCTCGATGATTTCTGTGTGTGATAGCTTTTTGTGGGTGCTCTTACTCTAAAACTATTAATCAGGTCTCCGCAAACTTCTATATTTAACATTTTTATAAAAGTTACAAGAAATGTTTAGTTTTTGGTAAAAGTCGGTCAACCGGAAGTGGATGTTTACTCTTGTCACTTATCCTTAATTTTGAAATATTTGCTTTAATATTTGATAAAAGTAAAAATGTAGTGGAATAAAAGTTGTAGTAAATTTAATTTACACAGCTTTTGTTTGAAACATTATCCCATATAATGCATTGTTTAAGAGATATCCTATATTATTAGCTGCCATTACCACGTCACCTACCGACTATTGTTAACAATTGACACTTAGTTACGTCTTAGTAACGCTTTTTTTCTTTTCTTAATTGTTGGAGCTTTGTAGCTATATCCAATATCAAAAGGTTATGGATTGTGTTTATTTCTGTTCTTTGTAAAGTATAATTTTCTCTCAGTTTCTTAAAATATTTATTATCATGTAACCTATTTGGAATTTTTAGAAATATTACAGATATGGAGAAAGTCATGCGGTGGCCACATCAGATTTTTTTATTTTAAAAATTCTTCTTCTTAATTGTGTTATATTATTTTTTATAATATTTCAGAACAATCATACTAGTATACATAAATTTGAACATTCTTTATTAACAATTTCTTTTCGATCTTGGAAATGTGACTCCGCAGTATTTTTTATTTTATGCGAGCTCGGCCACCTTTTGCGTTAACGCAGCAAGAAATATCGCGAATTATGCCCCAATAAAACATTTGTAGCATATTCAAAAAAACTTGATGATGTGATGTTTAATTTAATTAGTTGACAAAATCATCACCTTGAATTTCTTTTAGAAATGTTTCTGCGCAGCGCTGTTTCTAAAAGAGCGCGCTTCCATTGGATCGGTTTCAATCCATTTCCCTCTCTGAAGTTTCTGTGGACAAAATAAAACGATCGTTGGAAATTCCTTAGGTGGAATAGAGAGTCGCATTTCTTAGACATTCCGCTTCCCTACCTCTGAAAAATCACACCTTCCCTTAAGAGCGGTCGTATAGTCGCGCACTGGAAACGGGGACCGGGAGTGATTCGTATATCTGCCACGGAGGAGAGGCTCGCCCGCGTGACATTAGGCGGGACGGATTTTGCGTGACATGTCGCGTAGTCTCTTCGAGGCAGCGAGGTCTGTGCCACCTGCAATGGCGCCTTCCTCGCGGGTAAATCCTAATCCTGTTAATAATAGGAGGAAAGAAAGAGTGAGAACAGTGGACATTGAGAGAGAGAGGAGGCTGGAGAAATAGAGGAATGACGTTGGCGGTGCGGAATAGGTGACAGAGCCTGAGGGGAGAATGATTCTCAGGGCGCAGTTTTGTGAAACGTCTTCCGATGGATCGATGAAGGTCTTCCCTGACATTCTATTTGGGTTTCGGTCGAATGATAGCTTTCCATCGCTGGGAGCCGCAGTTCGATTCCATTGGATGGTGGATGCACCCTCGCGTGGGGATAGCTTATCGTGAGTGGAAGCTGCATAAACGCCATGCATACCTGACGTCTAGTTTCTCCGATGCATCACATACCGCTCACCTATTTTCGATGTCATGTCGATTTGCGTGTCTTTTCGAGCTAAAAAACCGTTCTTTATTTTAACCCTTCGCCTTTACTATTCCTCAGCATCCGCAATTCTTTCGCCGTTAATTTCTCCAAAACCCATCTTTTTCCTCACCATCGTACTATGCCTCCATCCTTTTTTATGATCAGTCACTCCTTCATCTAATTAATCAAGTTTCCGCTCTACGATTTCCTTCTAGATACAGGTTAGATTTTGAAACTGGGAGGAAATGCACAATTGTAGCATTAAAATCGCTCAACAAATTATGATTCAAGGTAATGAGGGTATCTCGTTATTAAGAACCAAAGCATTAGATAAATCGGCTTAAAAATGCACACCTACTTGGTCCAATATTATCGCATACAAATATTTCGCTCTATAATTTTGCAGCATATAGTTTGCAATTTCATTCATTGCCTACATTGTAGTAATACGGCGAACGACTCCTTTTCCACGGAAAGTAAAACTTTTACAAGAATTTATGTAAAACTTTACTAACTCCATTTTGTTCATTAATGTCATATTAATTTATTGTATCTAGGTGGAAGAGGCTACTATGTTAGCAGGATTATTTATTTAGCAATGCATCATGCGTCCATACATGCGAGGCAGAGACGTTCTTTACAATTTAAGCAATCATATCAAAAAAGATAAATTATTAATGGCTAAGTATAAAGTCTACGAACTGAAATGCCAGTAGTGATGCAAAGGAAATATCAAATTTCTTATTCACCGACTAATTTCCTAATCAGTTGTAATTAATAAAACAATCGACAATTATTAAAACATACCATACTCGTATAGTAGTAGCATAATCTTTATGTTCACGTTCATTTCTTCCTCGTAAATTACACATTTCTTTTCACACACAAAGGCTGTGCATACGTAAAGAAAATAGACGTATTTACTTTCATTTCTTCGTCGTAGATAATTCTAACTTCCCTTCATTTATCAAATGTTGCTTGAGCACGAAATAAAATTAAACGTAATTTGGGATTCATAGCAGATATTTAAATCAGCTGTCAGGAAGATTGTTTACGTTGAGAACAATTAAAAAACACGGGAAAAATTTTCTAACTCCAAAATGAATTACGACTTCCTCGTCTGATTTTCTTTAAATCGGCTACTCCTTCAATGAAAATGTACGGAACAAAACAGATGCTATTTGACTATTTCTACAAAATTTTGTTTGAAAACCTTTTTATTAAAAGTGAAATTTTACGAGATATAAAGAAAAGTTCATTTTCTAGGATACGTGTACTATTTATATCTTTTTTTTACTTTCATTTCCCTTACGTCCTAAATACCAAATTTAATGGATATCCGCCAAGTAGTTTTGAAGATGAAACATGCGGACGGATGGACACGACCTAACTATTAGGCGTTCTTTTTTACTTTTTGTAAAGAACGCCTAAAAAATACAAAACTATAATGGAGTGATCAATGTTGGCAACTCTCATGGGTTGCAGTTGTTGAAAAGTTACGTATTTCGAATTAAAATCTTGTTTTCGAAACAAACTGATTTACAATGAAGTCTAATTCTGGCGTAAAAAATCGGTTATTCTTGTTGGTCTTGTATTGATTTAAATCTCGAGTTGCAGTTCTCATTTTAATATAGAAAAAAAGTGTCATACACTACTACTACTACTTTCTTCGCAACACACCACTTTGTCATCTCTCCTTATCGTTCGTAAATAACGTTAAATCCCAAAATCGAGGTATTCGACCGTGGTGTTTCGAAGCACAGTCAACGCGAAATATTCGCCTTCTTAGTGAAATTATATAATATTCGAAGGATATAAGCTTGAATAATAGCGGGCTCCACCCGCGGTGCAGTGCGCAAGTTGTTGCTTCCTATGTGCAAGTATTTATGTTTTGCCTTCCCACGATACTCACGTGTGCGTGCGTAGAAACGTGATTGGTCGTAGGATTTTTCCTTGAAAATGATAGCACTTTTAGATGAATTTTGTTTTTCTTTTTCTTCTGTCGAGAATCGTTCTTCGTTCAGGTTAAAAAAATCGTGTTGGTTAATCTGTTGCCCGCTTTTGTGATTTTTAGGCCTTCTTTACCAGCGAAGCGGTAGTAGCAGAACGCCTTATGGGCATGTCTTGTCCGTCCGTCTGTCGTAACTTTCATCTCATAAACCTCTGGACGGATTTGAATTAAATTAAGTAGCAGTGATTCTTATTAAAATATGTCGCCGAATTGTGATTTTTAACTGCATCCGTCAATTATAACTTGCACTTTACATAAATACTTGATACTCGTACCTATCTCGTTAAAGGCATCAATCAAACAACAATTAAATACAATATTTTTCTCTCCCTAGCTCTTATGTCATCTGCAAGGTATAGATTTAAAAAATATTCTGATAGAGAACCACATTTACCACAAAGAAGTTCGCGAGCCCGCATAATTACGAGTTGTAGTTTCGGAGATACAAATTCGAGAAAATCCTCAGCAAAACATCGCATACTTTGTTTACATCGATCGATAAGACGGTTCTCTCGGCAAGGAACAATTAAATACCATATTTTCTCACCCAATCTCTTATATGTTCTGTAAGTTACATATTTAAAAATAATATTCGGATAGAGGACAACATAATTACGACTTTTATTTTCGGGTATAAAAAAGCAAGAACTGCTCGATCTTTCGTTACCGTTTTGTACGTAATTCCTGTAAATAACGCCTTTGAATTCTCTGTGTATTCCATTTACGGAGTATACTTTTCCAACTTGTCTTTTGGATTGTTATAGAGAGGTCTTTCTTTCTCGGCTGAGAGTAATTGTGTCTTGGGTTCGATTCTTCTTTCTTCTGCTGACGTGTTGGATACGTGTCCAAGGCTTCTATTGCAAGAATGAGTCATATCTCGCAGGTGAATTTATTTTATTTTGTGCAAGTGGTTCAATAAAATATTATTCCTCTTAATATCATAGAACGGTTGATTGTCCTAATTAATTTTCCCGTTGCAATCTATTTTCCATGCATTTGATAAGCAAATTTTCCCACTTCGAAACCAACCATCTTCGCGCGTGGAAGGCATAGTTTTTTCGAAAGGGTCTAGAAAACAAAAAAACGAGCGAATTAAATGGCAAAAGGTTTGACTTGATGTGCGCATCGCCATGTCCTAATGGTTCCGGAGAGAAGGGCGGGGGAAGGCAATATCACGGACGAAATTAAACAAAGGATAAGCGACGGGTGACCGGACGACACTCGATCCGAGTGAGGAGGCGGTCGGGGTCGGAGGTCACGTGGAGTGGGGAAGGCCCGCGGAGAGATAATGGCGGTCGAGGACAGAGCTTTGGAGTTTGATTCCGTCGGTTGCGGTCGCACGAGGAGAGCAGAGGGAGGGTTCCACATGCAGAGGGCGTGCGGGGAGATGGAGGGGGGGGGGAAATGGGAGGAGGAGACATTGGTGGTACAGACAGCGAAGAATAATGACGTAAGAATATAAGAGATTTCTTTTGTGGTTCGATCGCCCTCGCCGAAATTTCAAACTATTCTATCGTCGTAAGACTATGTAACGGCACAATTCGTGGAATTTAATTTCTATACCTACTCTTCTAATGGCCAAATTTCGATCGATTAAATTTAACTCTTAATTCCGACGAAGATGTTTTCAAAATCGGGTTAGTCTGGCATAAGCATAAAATTTAATCATCAGCTAATCATCAGACCACATGAATAAAACGAACAATTACGTATTTCTGACGTAAATCTGTATATTTAAGAATGTATGTACTTCACATTTCTACGATGGCATACAATGATAATGCTAGACGGATTTCAAAGTACATATTCTGTAATCGAAGGACTATGTAATGACACAATTCGTTGAGTTTAATTTCTATACTCTTCTGATGACCAACTTAACGCGATGTATTTCTCCGATTGAATCATTGTTTCGCATATCCTTGTTACCCTCTTCCTCTCCCACCTTATATATGTAGAAATATTTTCCGGTGTCTTTTACTTTTAGTTGAATAGTAGTCTCTGTTTTTCTGCAAATTATGCGAAGGCGAGTTAAAACCCTATGATCTGTTGAGTTGGTACTATCTTCCGTTTTACGTGCGTACTTATCCGCCTAATCCTTTTGTTTAAAATGCGTATAGGAAATTACTGACATTCTGATAATTATTTCAATTCACAGGTGATGTTTTCTATTTCACCATGAACAGCTAGCTGCTCTTTGCCTTCGCTAATTTTCAAGAGGAATCTCAGGAAAGTCCGACACGGGAAGCAGATGACACAAGCTAAGGATGTAAAGATGAACAATACACAATTTATAAATATATGCATTCGATTATGCGCGCATGTTAAAGGTGCGCGTGTGCATTACTATTAAACCTCCAAGATTACCTTTTGTAACAGCCGCAGAGTAAAAAACGAAATATTTATAAAGTACGACAGAATTATGAGAAAATTTCCAATTACGGGGTTAAGTATTTGGGCTATCTAAAATCTTGGAGACAGACACAAAATTTAATTTTTACTTAAGTCTTCAGATTTCAGATCCCTTCCAAATATTTTTTTATTCATTCCAATTGATTTGAGCATATGGGAGCAAAAGGAATTTTAAGCCAATTTATCGGAATATTTCCAGGCTCTAAATTTTCCGATAAAGCCTCGATTAATTTAATTTCTTTTTTTTGCTTCCTAAAGTAACTCTTCAAAACAGTTTCAGCAGCATATTCTTGATACTATTATACTTATTGCTCCAAACTTTTTAATGCTGCCTGATATTTGCATCGAAACTAGAATACAAATAACAGTGATTTTTTGCAATATTTCATTCTTTTGGTTGAGGTCCTCATCAACGGTGATTTAGAATTATTTAAGAGGATATTTTCTAAGAAAATATTTTGAAAATCAATCTCACTTGATATTTCTCATTTACTCCTGAATAGTTTGCGTCTCCCCTGTTCGAATTATACGTAGGTCAGTCCGGGAGATGGAAAACTTTCTCCCTATTAAGACATTAGGGAACCCGAAAACCTCTCGTAAGAGACGATGGAATTAATTGAAGACAAAAAAAGAAGACCCGAAAAATTGGAACATTTTTGGTTTAAAGAAGCTATCGATTAAATATGAGCAGGATAGTTTTTGGTTTTGTTGAGTTACCTTGGGAGTACAGAACGCATGAGATGTTTTCAACAGCTATGAACAGGTGGTTTAAACCGATGTTTTGTATCGAATTCCAGCCAAGAGGCGATATGGATAAATCTTTATCGAATCTACTAGGTGAGTGGAAGACTTGGTTTTGTTGAGGTGGTCCATGGTGCGTTGATCTGGAATGGATTGCTTCGCTTTTGCACTTCTATTGTTTGGGGGCTGTTTTGACGTGACGCCCCTTTACATACCGGGGGCTTTAAATTCTTCTAAATAGGCAGATACTGATTTTATGACCAATTTCACACGTGAATGGAACCCGTGTAAAAAAAATTTATTTCAATATAAATATTTTAAGGAACTGAGAAAAATTTAAAGACTTTTCAGAGAAGAGAAGTAAACTCAAACCGTAGCCTTCTGGTATTGGGTATAGCCCCGAATCTCCTAGAATTAAGAAAATAAAAGCGTAAAGTGTTTACAATAATCGCCGGTAGGTGGTGTGGTTTTGGCACCTAAAATATTTACCTCATCATCATCACCATGCTGCTGACCGAAGACAGGTTTTCTTTCCCCTTTAACACAAACGTCAGATATAAAATTTCCTGTTGATCTGATTAATAATTTTTGAGTTAGAGCACCCGCAAAATTCCGGTCACAGATACACACACCCCCACAGACATCTTCGAGAAAATTGCCAAAACGTGTTCAGGGGACCTTAAAACGTATTTCCGTTGAAATCTCGAATTAGATTTTTTCCACGAAATCGGTACTTTCTCTATACTTCGTATATGGAGAAAGTAAAAATACAGAAACACGAATAAACATTATAGTTATTTTTTATTTACTGATTTAATCTGAAATGATCCAAATAACCCAACCTTATCCTAATATAAATTAAATTTAAATATACGATATTTAGCAGGCTTGGAAAATCAATTGTAGAAATTCAAAATCTTCATTTGTATTCCTGCCCGTCAAAAAAATGTCTGCTGCTAGAGGGAGTAAGAGCGATTCTGGAACTTTAAAACATATATGTATGAAGAAAGGCCTGAGATGCATTAGCCGAATCACAAAGAGGAGCGCTTCTTAATCATTTTAAGAATAGTTTTGTAGCCGAGGAAAGCTCAAATGGAGTTATTGCGGAGTCTCCTACTTTTTGCTAGAGCAGGAAATAAGTGGCACACCATCTTCGATAATAAATGTTATAGAAAGTGAAAGTAAACAATTTGAATCCTTTGAAATAGATTGGAGTGATATTGGCTCGTGACCTGCTTTAACAAGCATTGATCAGCGAGAATTTTTAGTTTAAACTGGTGTGAAAAGAGTTTCTGATTTTGATTTTCCCAAGAATAAGGATGGTAGGCATTTTTCAAAATTGTTTTATACCAGGCATATATCGAACAAAGAAGCAATTTGTCGGTGCCGGTTTGTTTATTCAGTGAAAAAAATCGCACATTCTGTTTTTGCTGTAAACTTTTTGGAAGTAACAAAAACTAATTTTCCTCAGATGGCTGCGACAACTGGAAACAATTTCCACGTATTTACGCGAGCATGAGTCAACTCCAAATCACATTTACGCTCAGCAGCAATGGACGGAGCTATAAAATCGACTGATTAAAGAAAAGACGATTGATAGAGAAATGGGGAGATTGATTAATAAAGAAAAGATTCAGTGGCGCAACGTTCTTGAGAGGCTTTTAGCCATTACCTAGTTTTTAGCTCAGAAAAATTTACCTTTACGCGGCAGTGTAGAAAAATTAAACGATCCTCACAATGGTGACTTTTTGGGATTGGTAGAACTTTTAGCCAAGTTTGACTCTGTTTTAAATGAGCACATCCGTCGAATAACAGGCTAAGAAGTTTACAATTACTACTTGGGAAAGCAGTAGCAGAATGAATTTATAAACCTGATAGCAGTCAAACTTTAGAAAAGATAAAAACTAGCATAATTCGGGCGAAATATAATTCCATTATCCTGGACTGTACTTCATATATAAGTCGTCAAGAGCAAATGACCATGCTGATTTGTTTTGTCGAAATTGTCGGTAACTCAGTGAATGTTGTTGAACGTTTTGTTGGCTTTTTGAACGTTGGTAGTGGATTGGCACAAGAGTTATTGAATAAAGTTAATGATTTGGGGACTATCCATTGACAATTGCCGTGGTCAGGGGTATGATAATGGAGCCAATATGGCTGGTTCAAAGAATGACGGGTTAATCGCCGAGCTTTCTTTATACCTTGCGGTTACCATAATTTAAATTGAATACTTGGTGATATTTAAAAGTCATCTATTGAAGCTAAGTCGTTTTTTGGAATATTGCAACAAATTTATATCTTACTTTCATGCTCGACACAATTATGGCAAATTCTTAAGAAGCATGTGTCTAAGTTAACAATAATACCGTTATCGGGTACTCGATGAGAATGCAAACTTAATTGTGTTAAAGAAATTCTATTTCAGTTGGGCGAAATTTACGACACGTTAGTCAATGTTTCAGAAACAATAAATGATCTAAGACGCCGAACGGAAGCGCTTTCATTGGCTAAGGAATTGAAAATTTTTAAATTTTTGGTACTTCTAGTGATTTGGTATGATATTCTCGCGCAAATTAATGTTATTAGTAAGATGATGCAAGGAAAAAATTTGCAGTTAGATCAAGTATTGTCAGTTTTGCAAAGCACAGAAAGTTTCTTAATTCATTTTAAGAAAATAGTTTTGAGAGTCCGAAATTAGCAGCAAAGGAGCTTGCAAAAGTACATGAAATGGATTTTAGAAGAAGCAGTTTCCCCAGGGGAATCATCAGTTCGACGAATAGAAATAAAGAAAATATTTTCCTATGAAGCTGAACATGAAACAATACATGATCCTGAGAAAAGATTTCAAGTGAGATTTTTTTAAACAATTTGTTGGATCAAGCAATTGTTTCACTAAGGGAACGATTTAATCAATCAAAACGTTTTGATGAAAATTTTTCCTATTTATTCAATATTTAGAAACTGAAAAATATGTGGACGTCCGCCCACCTTGTAGATTCTAGTTTCAGAGATATCAGCATTTTTGTTAATAAGGGTAGAAAATGTCGATGTCTAGAAAAGGGCACAGAACGATTCTCTGGTTTATTAAGAATAACCGTATCGAGGAATTATATCCATAAATGAAGTACGAATAGAAATTATTTTTAGTGTCGTGAATTTGGCTCCAATTTTCTCAAAACCCTGTTTTTAAATATCATCTTTTATATTAAATAAAAAGTTTATTTTTAAACATAGGAGTGTGATTTTTATTTTGTTTTACTCGTAATTTATCAAAGAATACCACTGCATTCATAACTCTATACGGACAAAGTGAGTCCTATGGCGGACGTACACATATGTCTGACGGTGATTTGCTTAAACAGTGCAAAGACCTTCAACTATTGCTTTCCAAGAAACAAGATGAATTATAAAGAGACATTGATGGATTAATTCTGTTTATCGATCTAAAAAGGTTGTCAGGAATAATCCCAGATTATTGTGGTACAGCTCTAGATGCTTTGCGCTATATATGTGAGAACCGTTTCATAGAAATTATGCCAACTGTTTATATTGTACTCAGAATTCTATTGGGGATACCTGTCACACTGTAGCTAGCGGTGAACGCAGTTTTTCAAAATTAAAATCAATTAAGACACGTTCAACGATGTCATAATATAGGCTGGTCGATCTTGCTATTATATCAGTTGAAAATTCTGTTGCATCATCTCTTGATTATTCCACTTTAATTTCTGATTTCGCAAGTCGTAAAGCAAGAACAATCAACTTTTAATTATTGTAAACTAGAAAAAAATTCAAATGAGATTAAGAATCAAGTTGAATTACTTCTGTTTTGAATAAAACTTTGCATCTATGTATTGTCTTTCTAGTTTTTATTTTTTTAAATGTAAATGTATATTGTGTTATAATTTTATGGCTTTATGACAAGAAAAGGAGATATTATAATTTCAAAATTGTATTTTTTCACATGCAAAAAAATTATCTTCTAATAAGTTTAGTTCCGTCCCACAAGGAAAACATCCGTGTTTAGAAACGAGAGAAAATGTTCTGCTACGATAGTTCAGGGGTAGAATATCCGCCCGGCAAGTGGAAGACCCGGGTTCATTTCCCGGTCATAGCAGACTTTTTTTCTCGTTTCAAAAATTGTTCCAACTTCTAATAAGTTATTAAAATTTCTAAGACGAAACTAATTATACCTGAGAAATGTAAAAGTTTCCAATTACCTGTTTTAATTCTTATAACTGTCAGTGAAGTAACTCTCTTTAAATTGAATGTAAAATTAAGGTTCACTTTTAGCTTATTTTTAAAAATGTAACTTTTGTGCAAAACTTTATTTTTCATAAAATGTTATTTCATATGTATTGCTATATGGGCAGCCAAAAATAAACTTGCCCGAGGCCGCCAGTAGCTTAGGACCGGCACTGCCTAGAGTCACCAATTTTGGCATGCTATCTAAAAGGACCAAAAGGAAGAGCGTATTTGGAGTTTGAAACCCGTGGGGTCTACAGATTAGCATTTCAATAACATTTACACGGGAGTAATACGGGAATAGGTGTAGTCATTTTGTAATTTGAACATTATAACATGAAGTCATTGACCTAGTGTAGTAAAATTCATACTGATTTACTCATAATAGTATATACTATATATATAATTACTCAATGTCTGTCCGTTCCCCATTTTATCTCTTGAACAATTTGTCATAGAGAAATGTTTTAAACGCCATTTTGTTTCTGGCAACTAGGAGATCCCAGGAAAACTATTTTTATTTACGGAAGTGTTCCGGATTCGAGTCAGGGAAACGATTATATTTTCCCATAAGTTTACACAGGAGTTTCGATTTTTCAAGCTGCAAGGTTTATTTCCTTCATTCATTAAAATACGCTGATATTGACAGAAACGGCTAAAGCTATAACATATTTTATTCTTGCAATGTTTATATGTTACACGGAATACATTCTCAGAAACACGCATTTCTTTTTGAAATTTTATGGCTTTTTCGTACTCTTTCCGTGTGTTGCCAAGGCTACCCGCATTGTTGCTTCCGATTGAATTAGCGTCTATTAAGTCTTCAAATAGACAAAATAATTGCATTATCCGCTTCGCGCTGTTTATGAAGCATCGAAATTATAGTTTTAGCTATGTCAAAGCTAATAGATTGCAACTTTAATAATTAAAGATTATTATTATTCATTAAACTGCGCGTGGGCTGTGGGTATTTTTAACGATTGACCAAAAGAAGAAATCTTTCTTTATTTCAATACTGGAATGTGACCTTTTTCGTACGGGAGAGACAATTAAAATTGCACATATAAATTATAAAAACAAACATGAGATTCAAAATATCATTTGTCTAATTTTATAAGGAGAAATTAGCTATTATTCCTTTTAAACATGCAACTTTCTGACTGACTTCGCAAAATTTTTCGCGAGTACCACTAGTGAATAATATTATTCATGTCATACAATTTCGTCGCTTGATCGAAAACGATCAAAAATTACATTTGAGTACGAAAATTGCATGGATTTTTAGGCATTTTCACAGAATATCACAATAGTTACTTCTAATTGTTGGTGTTAGTTTGTTTTCATTTCAATAGTAATACTTAAACGGTTTTTATATTTGCAATGTCACCCAAAGAATGCCGCGTTTAACTTGCAGCAAGTCAGATGTGCAAAGAAAGGCTGCTTCGAGAGCATCAGAAACATAAGAACTCACAGCGAAAAACAAAGATTACTACAAGAAGCAGTTCGAAACTCTTTTCCAAACGAGAACAGATAGAAGCTTAGCAATTTTTAGCCAGACTATTGTTAGAAATTTAAAAAAATATTTAGAACTCTTTAATGTGTTCACCCCCCCCCCCCCTCCCCCCTTCCACGCAACGCAGGGTAATTCTGCTAGTTTTATATATTTTTAGAAGTTTCTTGAAAAAATACGTGAAATATTTTATAATTTAAAACCTTCGCTTACACCTAATCGTGTCTGAAGCCAAAATAATAAGTGCTTCTTCAAGTGCTGATAAGCAACGTGAAACAGGGCTACGCCGTACAAACAAGACCAAGGCTAAACAACGTGAATATACAAAACGCTCGTCTAAAACTCCTCTTACGCCCATAATACATACGCCCACGTACATATTGATTAGCAATTCACCAGATAGGTGGGTGGCAGGGGGTACAAAAATTCTGCCTGGCAGTTCTCGCGCGTTTAGTTTGACTCTCCTGCTGTAAACCCAGGGTATAAATATGTTCTCTCCTTCAATGAACCTCACGCGTATCATCTTCCTGATCTTGTCTTCCGACATAGGTAGGATGCTTCAGTTTCCCTAATGCCTGCACAGCCAAGTCCTCTTGATCGCGACTCCATCGAACCTTCAATATACCGTTCAGTCGGAATTCCTCCTGCGAATTCAGATGCAAATTTCTACGAATAGGCAAAGACTAGCTTAGTTGGCGCAGTAACCCGAATTAAAACGGATTTTTTCGTAAAACCTGATTACCGAAGACATTGGGCACAATCACACTTCGCGTCAACTGTGCCGTGAACACTGTTTGCGTCTCTCCGTCCTCGCTGTTTCACCTATCACCCCTACCTCCCACCCATCCCTCTTCCACCCTTTGCACTTTCCCTCCCAGCGTCGACATTGACCCGTTAAAGACCATTTTCCTCGCTCCATTCAGTCTCTTAGCTCTATTATTTTGGGATTGCGTTGGAGAGATAAGTAATGCGAGGAGGAAATATTGCCGTTGTCCAGTGATACGCTCGGCGCAAACAAGCCAAGGAGTTTGGCCGATCAAAGTATCACATCCTTCTGCACCCGACAGCACCACCCTTCCCTCTCCTTGAAGGATTAAATGTAAGAATGGACCTTATGGTCTTAATTTCGCCCGAATAAAGACGATTATCTATCTATCTATCTATCTATCCCCGCATCTCCTCCTCTCTAATGCTGCAGATCCTTCCCTTCCTACCCCCTCTTCCCCCCTCCCACCTCCTTTTCCCTCCTCCCTCCCCCCTCCTCAATCCCTCTCTTCCCCCTGCATCCTTTTCTTCCCTCCCTTCCCCTTTCCACCAAATTTAAAAAAAATCAGGAAAGTGAATCACAATTAGGCGCATTTCGTGCGATGGAGCGTTTTAAACTTAGCGATATAATATGAACCAGCGCAAACCATAGCTACACACCACAGTCCGATTGTGTCTTGCTGTCTTTCTCCCAGAAGTTGTTGACTGTAATGCTATTTTTAACAAAATTTCCGAGTAGGTAGAAGATTGAAATTTGGTAGGGACGTTTGGTTCTTACAGTAAAAGCCATTTACAAAACAAATTCCGCGAAAAAGACCCGGGTTCGACGTAAGAAAAGCGTATTTTGAATGCTTTAATAGGAGAGAGGAAGAGAAAAGGAGAGAGAAGAAGTTAAAGAGAAGAGAGAGGGGGAGGGAGACAGATGTAGGGAGAGGGAGAGATGTATAGATAATGTTCCTTATTAGGGCAAGATGTAGACTAGAAATTATATTTTTCCAGAGATGAGAGAGAGAGGGGGGGGAGGAAGACTGGGAGGTAGGAGCATAGGAGAGAGGAAGTGAGAAAAGGAGGAAGAATGATAAGTGCCTTAAATTTAATACTTAATGCACGCATACCCGCCATATTTGACGGTCAATTACGCCAGTATATATAATATTTTTATGTATGAATACCATCTTCTGTTGCACCCCCATTCCAAATTTCTGTCCTGAACAATGATCCAATCCATCTAAAGTGCCTAGATTCCAAATCAGTCAATGCCGGACAAAATCGATTTCAAGTTAGTCAATGCAGGACAAAACAATTTCAAATTATTCATTACGGGATTTTTTAAAAACTCTGTAAAGGAAAATTTATTAGTCCATTTACAAAGAGTATGAAAGTATAATTTTTCAGGAAATAATTATAAACTTACGTTTTGTTCTAATTTTTCGCAAGCATCGCATGAGAAAGAAACGAACAATGAGACAAATCAATACGCATGAAATACGTCAGCAAAATTGAGCATCGAACTTCACATTCCGCAGCACACGCTCGAATAGCGCTTGACAACCCGCTCAAGTAATGGCATTTTCTTGGTAATGTAACCAGGAAGTGTATATTCCATGGTTTAAGTTGGTATTTATTGCACAAAGTAAACAATGTACATTGTAGCTGCATTAGTAGATGTGCTTATGTGGTCGTTTGAAAAGTTCTGAAATGAAAAGTTCCAATAGGATTGAGAAACCTTATACGGAGAACTTAATGTTTGCACAATGCAGTACATTTTCCTGGACACTTTACCATGCGAGACAAGAAGTCGAAACCTGGGACTGTGCCAAATAATCCGGGACTCAGGTCGCTTTAAATCCAACGTCCCTATAGGTGAATTTATTTATATTTAGGCAATTTGGAGTTTCAAGGATTACAAAATATTAAATGAGATATTAAAATGGAATATATGGTTACCGTGTTACTGAATATAGATTATGAAATTTTGAAAATATTCGAGGTAAGGGATCTCTCATTCGGAACTCTAGGCTAATTTTCACGAGTCATAAAAAGTAATTAACCTTGAACCTTCAGGGGCAGTTTAATATGTCAGCGTGTACAAGAATGAAACACGTTCGAAAGCAGTGCCGCCACCTAGCGAAGGAAGCGCGAACTTCCTACAAACAGACAAACGGCTTGAGTTTAGCGAGATACGAAATCGTTTAAAATTACGCGGTTGGCAGCACCTATGGATCGTTTAAAATTCAGCCGTTGGCATTACTTGAGGCGGAAGATTCGAACAGATTAAAATTTCGCAATTGGCGGCATCTAAGGATTGTTTCAAATTTCACCGTTATTAATAATGAGCGGGAGATTCAAAACCGTATAAAACTTCACGGTTGGCAGCTACTCAGGCGGTAGATTTGAAGTCGTTCACAATTTCACCGTTGGCAGCACTTGAAGTGGGAGATTCGTAATCGTTTAAAATTTTGTGGTTGGCAGTGCCTAAGGATGGTTTAAACTTTCCATGTTGGCAAGACATATCTATAAATATTTCATCTAGGATAAGATAAGTGAGCACTAATAACAAATTATGTAACTGAAAATTATTCGTAGTTGGCATATTATAAATCACAATTTTGTATGATATGGGTAACACATACAATAGAAAAATATGCTCTCTTTCTCTTCATTCTCCATCATTATTTTTATTACTAGTGTAAATGCCTTCCACATAGCAGGCTGGCATTATATTATTATGTTTTACAGCCACGATCTACAATCAAACAACAATTTTAATTATATTATCATATAAAAACTGAAACGTTTAACTCTCGGGCTATTCAAAGAAGTTCACCATATTGTATCACAAAAAATTGTCCATTGATAAACTATTATGATTTTTAACCATTAACTACCGAGCACTCGTCTCCAGTGGCGGCTCGTGTATAGGCACTGCGGAAGTGCAGCACCCACTATTTCCACTTGATATTATCGATAACATTTAATATAATGAGTCCTTTTTTCTTTAATTCTTTCTTTATCTATCAAAGGACTCATTATATTAAATGTTATCTATAATATCAAGTGGAAATAGGGGGTGCTGCAGTTCCGCAGTGCCTATACACGAGCCGCCACTGCTCGTCTCTGAGGCAAGTATGTTTTTTGTAAGCACTGTTGTTCTTCATTGCCTAATATTGGAGCCTCCTGCATCCTAGTACGATCAATTGGCTATAGATGTAGTGTTTGGGTAAAGCTTGTAGTGTATCTAAACGATCAGTTGAGTGGCAGCAGTTGTCAAAGTCATTAAGTTTGTCTCACTGACAATGCGTTCCTGACATTTTTATTGATTTTTTTGTTTTCTTGTAATCTATAGAGCTAAAATGTACTTTAATACCCTTAAAAACATACAATTGCAATAAATTTTGAATTTTTAAGACTTAATAGATTTGTATTAAAAAACACTCTATCAAAATTTTTTTTTCTTTCATGCGGTACTGCTTACATATATTACCAATTTAAATGGTTAGGTTTAGTTATTTTTTGTACAAAAATGGAAACTATTTGGCAATTATACATTAAATAAAGGAAAACCATTTTAGCTCTCTTAGCACTCTTTATCACCGAGATATGGGGGTGAGAAAATGAAGTAATCTGTGAGACGTCAGTATTAGCATGACAAAACTGAGTGTCAGTAGTTAGGGTTCACTCTACTCATTGTTTTACTTGAACAAGTCTCTTAAATGAAGATGTTCATGCAGTGAATAAATGATTCTACGGCTGCCATAATAATGCTACATGTAGATCTATTATAGCATTATTGATACACTTTGATGATTATATAAATTGATAAACATTTCTTATGTAATTTGATGGAATATTTTATTTGGACAACTTAATGGAATATGAGGTAAGGGAAAATTATATAAAAATGTTTAAAGCTATAAAAACTAAGTAAATGCAATATAGTACATCAAAATTGGAAATCAAATTATGCACAATATTTCATGCATAATGGCATTCATCTCACAAATATAGCAACAATGTGAGTGTGGTATATGAAATTTCTCCTAGTTAAAAAAATGAATAATTTCCATTTTCATATTCCAAACTATTATTTGGGTGAATTAGGAGCAAATTTAAATTCTTATAGCAATAAAAATTAATTTCCATGTATTGCTGGTACATATGTTCTAGTGTCAAGCACACATCTTGATTCAAATCTATTGCAAAATTCAAATGAAAAACATCCTACGCTCTCTCCATTGATAATAAAATTAAGGAAAATATTCCTGGAATCAAACTCAGCATTATTCTGATCTTTTCTAATGTTTTGATTCCTAAATCACAACTTAGGATATCTGGACAAAATTTTACTAATTAATTCCAAGTAGAAACATTCCCTGAACAGAATGAGGAATGGACGAACACCTGTGGGTTGTTTTAAACTTACATACATATTTACTAATGAAGAATCTCTTAATGTCATTATCATTGTCCTACTTCAACACTCTGATGCTGGACATAATCATCATAACACAAACACCGGAGATGGGTCCCAAAGGACCAGGTGCTTACTGATAGGCCCCACAATGCATGGGGGCCCTGAAATTTATGGGGCCCTCAATCATTCAAATCTTACCGACTATGGCATCTGATACCCTCTTCAGAAAACCAAAAAATATAATTGCAACTTCTAAAATAAGGGTTTATAATGCTGAGAAGAGGAATTTCATGGCACTAAATCTAGTGCAAGATATAGGCTACAATTACCTATTACCTTCTGACATCTCTTGCCCTCAGGCCAATGTATTTCCTCATGTGTCAACATTTCTTAAGTGTTATGTATAGCTAGGGAAGATTATTGTGCATATTTGTGTATAGTTTGTGTATTTACTTCTTATGCGAGGCATGAGGTCTATGTCCATTGTTTGTGCTGTAAAGGATGATTATTTCAATTACCAGTTGGTTCAGTATTCACTAATTTAGGCCTCCAGTATCGTCATGAAATATGTTTTTGTTTTCTGATATAGGTAGATTTTGGTTGACATGAAGTCCCCCTTCTTTTCGACAACACAACAACACCCCTGATGGCAGATAAAATTTTACAGATAATATTTATTCACAAGAGCACCACTCATGTATTATGACAGTAAATGTTTAACTTTTTTGGCCACCTCATTCCTCCATGTCAGCAACTGTTAGCATTTGTGTGAACCTCTCCCTCATTGTTAAACCCCCCTTTTTAATAAAAATTAGAAAATGCATAATTATGCATGGCAATATTTTCTAATGCCTTCTTGCATCATTGCAATTCGTTTTAACGCTCTTTAAAGCATAATGAGGGAAAATCTGTCATATTAAACAAGGTAAAGTTATGTTTACCGAAAAATCAGTTAAATATGGGGAAAGGAATTCTAACTTTGAGCAAAACGTGGGGCACGAGCAGGTAGGATCTCACTGTGGATGAGCTGTAGTGACACGTAAATCGCACATAAAAAGTAAACAATTTCTTAAATAAAAAAATCTTACGTAAGCATTGGTCATACTCCCATTCCCCCTAAGGGGATTATTTACAGGTGCCAGGGGCTTACCTACCTAATGCCCCCTATGAAAAGGGGTTCTTTGAAATGCACCGACATCGTACGATTAACTGGATTGATGGCTTCACTTCCCCGCCAAAGAAATACTTGCCACATTTTTTATCCGTAAAATACAACCGACCTCGACCAAGAATCGATCCTACATTACTTGAAACCATTTACGAGTATTTCAGCCACTGCTCCACTGGCAGTGACCGATAACTAAGTTAATAGCCATACTCAATTCATACAGTAACAGTAAGTTTTGTTGAAGCTTTTTCAACAACATGGAATGTTCCTTAGGACCATGGATCACAGTTGCTTATTCACCATATGATATTGTCTATTTTAAAACTTGAATCACTCTCAAATGTAATTGTTGCACCCGTTCATTATTGGTTTGACGTGAAGACAAATTACCTCATCATAAATGACATTTTCATTTTATTAATTTCTTTTCATTGCAGTAGTGAAATAATATTAGCATTATCCCTTAACTGGTATGGTGAAAAAATGCTGTGTATTTAGTATGGTAGGTTCAGATTTGACCCCAAAAGTAAAAATTTTGCATCGAATGCAAAAAACAAGTACGTTTTAAAGGAATTTTACAAAACAGAAATTGGTTTACCGCACTCTGATTTGTCAGCAAAAACATGGCATACAACTCTCTATTACAACAATTATTACAACACTAACTATTGCGATGATTCTTATTGTCAATTAATTTCGTTTCAAAATTATTCATTATAACCTATTAGTTTTATTTTGCATAAACCGTAGTAAGCATTGGTTGCATTCTGCAAGAAATTCAACCTACTTTAACATTACATAAAACGTTTTCCTGATTATTACTAAATGTTTTTAATGGAAAACTTTATTAATTTGCAGCGATTTACATGATTTAGTTGTGAAAGAATTTTATGAAAAAAGTTACTCTTATGGTATAGGGAGATCGAATTTGACCCCTAGGGGTTCCCTGGGGGGGGGGAAACGAATCTAGATAAAACACTGCAAGATCCTCTAAACCGTAGTTCAGGCTAGCAAATAAGATTGCAATGATACTTCGAAAGCCTAGAATGGGCCATGGTGAATATTTTTAAATTTATACATGCCTGGGGTCATTCCTGACCTAACCATACCAGTTAAAGGTTAATAGTAGTATTAATGAATCGATGATATTTTCATGTTATTCTTGATTCATAAATGTATTTCTTATGGTTATGTTTCTTATGTATTTGCATTACATCCTCGATTTAACGGACAAATATGGGGAAGGGTCATCCGTTAAAGTCGAATGTCCGTTAAGCGGCGAATGGGATATTTCGAGTCCAAAAACACACTAATAGCTATATGAGAAAACCTCCTTTCCTGACGGTAATGATAATTAACGTATAACATACCGCACTTACACGAATATACGATACAAAATTGAATTTAAAACATGCGCATCACCTTTTAATTCTTCAGAACAATTTTTTCGATATTTCTGAAAACACTGGAATTTAATAAATATTTCTGAGAACTCCAATGGTGCTCTTAAAAAACTCAGCGAACTTCATAAGCATCTGAAGCCACGATCGGCTGGCTGGCATTCAATACCGTCCGCGAGCCAATGTACGGATCATATCATGTACACAATGGATTATTATTATAACGGGCACTTAACGGGATAATTTATATCCCCTAGAGCAGTGGTTCTCAACGGGGGTCACAGCCTATTTCTGAGGGGCCATGAGTAAAATACCTAAATTTGGGGGCCACCAAAACTTCTTTGTAGGCCACGAAAAGTTTGACTCTGTGTGAAAGTTGACTTAAGTCAAAGCTAATAACGCGTACTGTTCATTGTATTCTGATTCAAATGTGCGTGTTTAGACTGACATAACAATTGGAATTGAAATGCCATGAAAATGGACCAATGAATTACAATATACATAAATACTTTCTTATCTTCATTATAGTTAGGAAATAACTACATTGTACTCCAACTGTTAGCTCACAATTACGTGACTGAGAAAACAACCCCTACCTCTTCCTTTCCTCCTCTCCACGCCGTAGCTACAAAATGTTATTATTATGCTTTCATTAAGCAGATTTCTACTGAATATGACAGCTATTAATTTGAAATACGTTTTTCTAATATAAGACAACACGTTCATCAACGTTGTAAACAGAGAGAGTGAATGCCGAAAGATTGAATAAACACAGAAAGGGAATGCAAAGACATTACAGCGTCTGAGGATTTCCTGTTTAACTGTAAGTATTCACTTGATATATTTATATATATTCTATATATCAGTCATTAACTGCTGATACATTCCGATAACCAGCAATTTTATTTTTTTCAAAATTAACGGGGCTTAACAGAAAACAAAAACATCTGTTCGTGAAGCCGCTCTTGGAAATTCACCATAGCATACCAAATCAATTGTTTGTTTGAAATAAAATAAGTAACGCAATGAATTTAGTTATTATAAATAATAAGTTAATTCACGTGTTCATTTTACACTTTCCGAACCATTTTCAAATTTGTTTTCAATGGCGAACCAAAGAAATATTTTCACGTATTTGTTAATTATTATTACGATTTTAATTAAATATTGCTTACCGTACTTTCAGTTTCTCTTAGTTATTTAAACTAACTGTAAGTTGTGGTTTAAAATAAATATATTTGAATAAAATTTATAATATTAAAAATTACCGCTTTTATATTTAGAATTAGTGAGGATTTGCATAAAACGAAGACATCTGTTCGTAAAGGCATTCTGAGAAAACTCAGGCATTATTGATTGTTAGAGGAATACTGTAATCAGACGACGCCATAATTGAATTTATGTATTTGGTGAGTAGCTGTTTTGGCTGCTAATCTTGCCGATATTATTTTTTCTGTTTCTCCAAACTCTTTACTGTTATGATGCCGGTCCGCGGCCATTTATTTCCCGGTTCCATTTACTTAAATTCTATTTATAAGTCTATAGTAATACATTTGTATTGTTATTAAATATTTCTTCATTTTGATTTGTTTTTAATTTTTTAATATCAGATTACCCATGGCTAATATAGCGAAGAAAAAATGCAGGCAATATTCCATTGAGTACCTTGCCAATGGTTTTATTCCATTACCACAGGCCAGAACAATGCCACTGTGTCTAATATGCATGACTACACTTTCAAATGAAAGCATGCGGCCATGCAAGCTACGGAAGCACTTGAAAACAATGCCCAAGGACAAAAAAGACAAATCACTAGATTATTTCAAAAAACTGCGTGATAATTTCCAAACAAGGGCAACATTAAAACAAATATTTAGTGAAAGAGCAGCTAAAGCAGACTTGCATCCTATGAGACTTCCAAGTTAATTGCAAAATCTGGAAAGACATAATATTGGCGAATCAATGATTTTGCCTGCAGTGTCTGTTGTGATTTCAACTGCTTTGAATCAGAGCGCACATGAAATTACTCAGGTTATCCCTTTGAGCAACTCATCAGTATCGAGACGTATTGATGAAATGGCAGATGATGTGGAAAAACAACTAGTTGCACAACTACAAGTTAAGAAGTTTGCCCTGAGTAATGAAGCCCTTCTAATAACATATATTAGGTTTTTGAATGGTGATCAGCTCAGTGAGGAAATGTTTTTTGCCCGAAAGCTTAAGACAGACACCAAGGGTGAGACAATTTTTGAAGAAGTTAAGAGTTATTTCAAGGAAAACAACATTCCACTAGAAAATATAATAGCTTGTACAACTGATGGTGCTGCTTTGTTGGTAGGTAGATACAGATGATTCATTGCTCATTTAAAAAATGCTGTGCCTGCTGTTTTTTGCATGCACTGCGTGGTTCACCGTCAATATTTGGTTAGAAAAAACTTGGGAGGACGTTTGCATGATGCCCTGGCTATTATAATAAAGGCTTCCAACTTTATCAAAACAAGTGCTCTTCAAGATCGTCTTTTCCGACAGCTTTGTGAGGAAAATGAAGAAGATTTTGAACGCCTACTAATGCATACCGAGGTCCGATGGTTATCAAAAGGTAATTGTCTTCGGCGTTTTGCTGAACTTTGGGACAGTGTAGTATCATTTCTAAGTGATAAGCAGCTTGGAGAACAGACCGTTGCTGCAAAATGTGACATATTTTATTTATCTGATATATTTGAAAAGCTGAATTTGTTGAACAAACCGTTACAAGGGAAGAACTGTAATCTTATATCTTGCAAAGAGGCCATTACTGCTTTCCTTGGAAAACTCAAGTTATTTTGGAGTAATATTGGACATTGTGAGTTCATACAATTTCCATCACAGGCCACTCTTGACATAGAAATTCAAGATTATGGTATTGCTGTATATGTTGAGCATTTGAAGAATTTGTAGTGATATGCAATGTCGGTTCAGCGACCTGCTAGAGATTAATATTCCAGATTGGGTGATGAATCCGTTTGGTGTAAATGTGGTTGATGTTGACATCACATTACAAGAATGTCTGGTTGAGTTGCAGAGATATAACAGCTCAAGCTTGATTCAAAAACGGCAGACCGAATTTCTGGATAAGTAGTGAAATTGCAAATAAGTTTCCACAACTCGGGGAGAAGGCAAAGTTGTTTTTTATCGGATTTCTCACTTCCTATTTGGTTGAATTTGCATTTAGTCGAGTTCTTTACCTGCAATCCAAAACTCGTAACCGTCTTGATATTGTAAAGAGAGGTGATCTTCGATTATCTCTAACATCGCTGCAACCAGAAATTCAAAAGCTTGCTAGTTTTCATCAGCCGCAAGGATCTCACTAAATAAAGTTACAATAATATTATGGAAATATTTTTTGTTAGGAGCAAATTTAATACGTATATTATAAATAAACAATATGTATATTAAAAACGGATTATTTTTTATAAATAAACAGTGTGGTTGACAAAGTATCTTTTTTACCAACTAACAGCGACTATGAAGGGTGGGGGCCACAGAGGTAAATGAAAATCTGAAGTGGGCCAAGAGCAAAAAAAGGTTGAGAAACACTGACCTGGAGGATTTAACTTTGTTAAATTCAGCCAACCATTCACTCAACTCTTTAGAAAATCTGCATATCTACAAAAACAGAAACAAATTCATGAATACAGATACTGATTTTAACAAAACATATATTGGGAAAATATCGTCTTTTAAACGGGACTTTGCCTTGCCGACCACGTCATAGTTTAACTTCGAGAGGATGTGAGAGAGGAAGAGAGAAAAGGTGGAATAATGGGAAGTTACATAAATTTAATAATTTATCCACGCATTCCCGTCAGATTTGACGGGTAATTACGCCAGTTATGACAATAAAACCCAAATAGTACACATCTTATCCTCTGAAACGTTTCTACTGACGAAATCCAACTATTAAATAAAGGTTTGAATTTCGCTCTACCTTTCATAAAATCCTCCCATTGCTGAATTGGTCGCGGATTTACCTTAACGCTAAGAGTCGGTAAACGAGCCGTTTATTTGTTAACAAAAACGTTTAGCTTGCTCGCTAGCCTGTGGGTGGGAGCACCAATACCAGACACAACTGTCCTGATGGGAATATTAGATTTAGGTATTTTAGGTGTATGTACATTAATTTTCGCCGAGCATCGATAATTTTTAACCATAACTTTAAATAAATTTAAAGCTTAAAGGGAGCTGCAGTTTTGTGTGAGAATATAACATCTCTTCAAAAACTAGTTTGGTCATTTCCTAAGTCAGATAAATGAGTAAGTAATGCATCATTTTACAGAACTTGAGATGTGATTATCAGAAACGAAAACTGAGCAATGCTTATACATTGTAGCCGAAATCGTTGTAAATCATGCAGACGGATTCACGACGTTCGAGTTCCTGCATATACATGTGCCAACAGCTTCTCTCATGACCCGTCCATTAAATTTCCACAAAAACATTCTCTCAAGTAATTTTAATTACAATGAATTGGCTGCCGCAGATTTGAAACTCATAGATATAAGCGCTTTTTCGACGAAGAATAATATAAAAACTAAAACGAGCAAGAAAAACTACAGAACATTCTAGTTGGCATTTAAAAAGTAAATCTATTCCTATTGAAAACTTTCAAAGTCAAGCGTCACATTAAAAAAATATTTAATATGATTTTTATATCCTATTTTTCAATATTTACTATTTTAAAATGTGTTTCAATCGGTTACTGTACTATTCCATTTATATTGATTGAGTTTTGGATTTTAAAGAAGAGTTTTGCCGAATCAAAAGCAATTATTGATACATATATTAATTTTTCTTTTAATGTTCTTCAGTGACGGATTTAAGACTTAATAAAATGAAAGTTAAAAACTGGACAACTTCAGAATTTGAAGGGAAGTTTTCTTTTATTTTCAATATTGTTCCAGAGAATGACTTAATTGCTATATTTGAAGCTAATGTGGATTTTTAGTAATGTCATTCTGTGTCACTGTGTGAAATACATTGACAAAATTTGAGAGAAACTGATATTTATATGTAATTCGTGTAGGGTGGCTATATTCTGTAGTCTCCTTCTACGTGAAATTGAAAAATGAGGAGATTACGGATGATCGAATTAAATAAATTAATTTTCCGACCAGACCAGAGAAATAGTCAAAGCCCAAAAGAAAAAATAATAGAAAATGAAAATTTGAGAAATTTAAATCTCACTTTTAAAATAAAAAAATGTCTTCAGCTGTGTTATAGACGGCAGTGAAGGTCACACAAATAGTGAAAAATTAAACCTTCTATCTATAATCATTTGATTAGACTCAATTTGAAAGTTGTAGGTACGATATTTCTTCAAACATTTCTTTGGCAGCATAAAAATGGCATTATAGAACACATACGTCCTGCAATTTTCAATCTTCTGTTTCTTATCGTACACTTGCTTTTTTTACGTAATTTTAATGACTGCGCCGTCGGACAGACAGAGCGGAAACATAAGCGCGTTCATAAAATTGATCCGCAAAATAATGTCAATTATAATAATAGCATTTCTAACAATTGAAATAATAAATAAATAAGTAAACAGACAGCTAAATTAATTTCCACCAAAGGGGGTCATTGAAAATTAAAACGAAGTAAATTATTAATTAGATTAATATGGCATGCAATATTTCATCATTAAATAAACAAAAACGCCATGAGAGACGCCTAAAGGTCAAAAATCCTGATCTTAGACATTGTGGTTATATTCGTAAGTAATTTTATTTTATTCATGATAGATGCGAGAGGGTTAAAAATCACGACCTTCGACATTCTGTTGATAATTGTAATGAATTTTATTTTATTCATCAGAGACGCCAGAGGGTCAAATATCATGATCATTGACATTGTTTTGATATCTGTACTGAATTATCTTTTATCAATTGTGTATATAAGGTTTAGAGTCGGGACTCATTGGCACATACAAAATCGCCTGCCATCTCTTGAAGACCAACGGACGAACATAACTCGCAGGCAAGATGCAGAATATTCTTCTGAGTTACTTCATCTTACTCTCCATCTCTCTCTCTCTTTGCGTGGCTGAGCAATCTCGAGAGACATGCGGAAGGGGAGATTTCAAATTGTCTCTTTTCGGAAGAAGAATGGAAGATATGAAGTGGAATACATCGTATCACCTAGACAGCTTATTCTGTAACGCAACAGACAACTGGAAGTTGATCATACAGCAAAACGTTACGGATATAGTTGGAATGAGGCATATTAGTCTACGGGGTTTTTTCACCGGTAAAGTACTTTGAAAATACTATCTGAAATTTAACTACCATGCTAATTTGCATCCCCATTTGCAATTATGAGAGAAAACTATCATATTAAAGGAGGCTTTCCAATAATTACTTCCAACTCGTATAAAGTCATGGGAATTTAGCTGTCTTCCGAATGCATAACGAATTAAAAGTCGATTCATGGTTGTTCTAAATTGCCGCCATTTAAAGGTGCATAAGTAACCATTGATTAAATAACGTCATTTCTTAGAATCAATCTTATTCTGATCAAATTGTGGAATAAAATAACTTTTAAAAAATATTCAAAATCTCGCACAATCAATTTAAAAAATCTGGTGTGATTATTTCCTGAATATCATTACGTATTGTAAGGCAGGATGATACGGTTATATAACAACTGTGCGCATTTGATAGACACCCATTTCACAGTTTTAGGCATTATGTATACCAATGTTTTATTTTATATTTCAGAAAATGAAAACATGACGAACGGTTTTATTCCGACCCAGGATGTGGTTACTGATATTTCTCAAGGATCTCTGACAAAACCTCATAGTGACGGCGAATTAGGTGGAAAATGTAAAGGTAAGAAGATATATCTGATGAATTGCTGGACCTGGGATATATCATTTCATGATAGCAAAGACGATTTTGTTGCATAAATAGCTGTAATTTTCTATAATAATAAAGTCGGCATGTGTCTGTGTGTGTGGACAGCATTTCTAGTAAACCAAGGAAATTAGAGCCTAAAACCTTAATAGATTTACTAAAGAGACCCTGAGGATATTCACCTCGGGTCCAGAATTTTAATTTCTGGTGAGAGGAGGGAGGAAGTGGAAGGGGAAGTGGAGGGGAAAGTGGAGAGGGAGAGGAGAGGGGAAGAGGAGAGGGGAAGAGGGGAGGGGAAGAGGAGAGGAGAAGGGGAGAAGCGAAGGGGAGAGGGAAAGGGGATGCCATACAAATCATAACCTGAATAGAGCCCCGTGTTAATTTTTTGTAAAATTATACAATATATTATGAATATTCTTAGCAAAATATCAAATTTGAATCTATATTTCGTTTGTTCATATCAATTATGGATGAATATTGGCCACATATCTCGATAGTATCTTGAGTTCTAATGTAAATATTAGACAGTGAAATGAGCATGACAAATTCGAAGTTGTAATCATGGGGCAAAGCAAAATTAATTAGTGTAAAATAAATTCCGAATTTTATGATTATTACTTAGTACCACTCCTAATTGAATCAATGTCCATGCATGCTTTTATAGCTAGAATAAAAAGGATAAATTATCTATTCTGATCTAAAGGGATTCTACACGTACATTTAGCAGGAAATTGAGTGGGATTGTCATATTTATTGAGTTTATGGTATTTACTTAAAGGCGATTATTCTAACTGCGGGAGACTATTTAGCGTAGAACGTGTTTTTTTTAATGTTGATCAAAATAAAATATAATTAATCGAATCAAGGGTGACTTCGTGGTAGTAGGCAATATTGTTGATATTAAAAAAATACAAACTAACATACCTATTCATTTCTGTGAAAATGTCTCCGCGTCTAGCTTCAATATAATAACTTCATTATAAAATTGGAATCAATCGTGTTTTGTTGTATGTCAACAGGTAAAAATGGAAAACAAGAACTGGAGCTGGAAGTTGTTTCCCGAAAGGAGTGGAGAGCACAAAAACCAACCAAAGAAATCGCCGCCTGGGTCGAACCAGTGGATAGGATATTTGTCTATTATACAGATACACTCTGCTTAGATAATAGGATTTGCAAGCTTGCGATGCTGAAGGAGCAAGACAATCACATTCCATCTCATGGTGATATTCCTTATAATTTCTATTCTGGTGAAGACGGACTTGTGTACGAAGGACTGGGCTGGGAAAGGCAGACAGGTGGTAATTTCAGTTTAATATATTTCCTTGATGGAGAAAATCCTCCTTCCCGTCAGCAACTGCAGTCATTTTGCTTACTCATCGCCCAAGGAATCAAGTTGGAAAAGATTTCTCGAAATTTCGTGATTGTTGGGGATTTGAGAGTGTTGGTCGAGAGTAGGAAATGGTTCAACGTCATTCAAGATCAGGAGTTGCAGATTGTTTCTCGACATGAGTGGAACGCAAGACAGCCAACAAAAGTTATCGAACCCTGGAACAAACCGGCGAGTGAGGTATGGGTCTATCAAGGTAATTCATCATGCTATAATACTAGCATGTGCAAGCTTCAGATGATGAAGACACAAAACGAACACATCCCATCTAATGGTGATATTACGTGCAACTTTTACTCTGGCGGAGACGGACTTGTTTATGAAGGAAGGGGCTGGGACAGGCGTTTTGATTATGATCTTAATATATTCTATTTCCTTGATGAAGGAAACACTCCTTCCCGTCGGCAACTACAATCGTTTGGATTACTCATTGCCCAAGGTATCAAATTGGGAAAGATTTCTCCAAACTTTACAGTTAGAGGTAATTCAAATGTTTTGGAAATCAGTAGAAAATGGTTTAGCGTTATGAAATATGCATGAATATCATATTTACTTTCTCCATACGTAGTTTAGGGGAAATTTATTCCATTTGCGAAAAAAATCGAATTCGAGGTTTCAACGGAAATACCCGTTTTGAGATCCTCAAAGTGCGTTTTCACTATTTTCTCGATTTTCTGTGTGTGATAGGAATCTTATGGGCGCTCTAATTCAAAAGCATATAACCAGATAGGCACGAAACTTCATATTTTAGTTTTATTGGTAGTTCAAAGTCTGAAATGGTTTTGTTTTCAAATGGTCTAATGGAAATTGAGGTTTATTATAGTCATTTTTCAGTTTCAAATATATCCTTTAGAAATTAATTTAAGTAGACATTTGTTATTATAAAATTTGTACACAATATAAATAACTGAAACCTTTGTTTAACATTCTTTTTTCATAAAAATGATTTAGCGCAATTTACCGGAAAATGTTGTGTTTCATTATGTATCAAATGAAAATAAAATTGAAATAAAAAATTAATGAAACCAACTTTTATATACACTACAAATATAAAATTCATATATTGAGTGTTCCAGAGAGTAAAAATATTTTTGGGCGAATAGAAAGTTTATGACAAAAAATATATTACGCTATGCAATTCGCCAACCGGCGACCATGACGATGGGGAAGTGGAGGAAGTGTATGAGAGAATAAGTGCCATACTGGACCAGGAAGGATAGGGATGCTTTAAAATAGTGATGGGAGACTGGAATGCGAGTGTGGGAGAGGAACGAGCCGATGGAGTTGTGGGGCAGTTCGGGCTGGGACATAAGAGAAGGCTATTTACATGGAAATCTCCAGGTGACATGTACAGGAAACAGATAGACTATATATTGGTAGAAGGAAGGTATAAGAACGGAGTGAAAAGAGTGTGTGGGCTCCCAGGAGCAGACATAGCAAGCGACTACGTGCTGCTAATGGTGGAAATGAAGATCAAAATGAGAAGAGTTAGAAAAGCAAAGATGGCTAAGAAATGGAATCTAGAGAAACTGAAAGAAAGGCAGAAAGAGGAAATCGGTTATGATATGGCAAACCAGATGAAGAGAGGAAATATACAGAACGAAGGAGTAGAGGAAAAATGGAAGAGAATTAAGAATGGAATAGTAAATGTGGCGGAAAGGGAAATAGGATACAGGAAAGGCAGGAGAGCTAAGAAACCCTGGGTAACAGGGGAAATGATAGCAAAGATGGAGGAGAGAAGGAAATACAAGAATGTAAACACAGAGGAGGGGAGAAGGAACTACAGGCGGTTGAACAATGAACTGAGGAGGGAGACGGAAAGGGCAAAAGAAAAGTGGCTGGAGGAGGAGTGCAAGGAGAAACAAGAGCTCGAGAAGAAGGGAAGGTACGACCTAGCGTATCAGAAGGTCAGGAGTATTACTTGGGGTGGACAGAGATCTGGAGTAGGAGGCTCGAAAGAAATTGAGAGCAAGGATGGTAGGATACTGAAGGAGGAAAAGGAGGTTATGTGCAGAGGGAAAGAATACATGGAGGAGTTGTATAAGGCGAAGAAAAAGCCGGCAGAGTTGGAAATTGAGGAAGAAGGGGAAGCGGATAGGGAGGAGATGGGGGAGGCAATACTGAGGGAGGAAGTAGTGGCAGCTATGAAGGAAATGAGGGAGGGAAAGGTGGCAGGAGTAGACGGGATACCTGTGGAACTGTTCAAGTGTCTGCAAGACGAATGCCTTGAAGAGGTGACCAACTTGTGCAATGTAATATATGAGAGTGGGGAGTGGCCAGAGGAGTTTATCAGAACGGAAATGATACCACTACCTAAAAAGAATGGGGCAAAGAAGTGCGGGGAGCATAGAACTATTAGTCTGATAGCTCACGCGGTCAAGATAATGTTGATAGTGATGAATAGAAGGCTGACGAGGGTAATGGAAGAGAATCTAGCAGAAGAACAATTTGGATTTAGGAAAGGAATGGGTACGAGGGAAGCCATTGGAGTGGTAAGGACGATTGGAGAGAGGTATTTAGAACGGAACAAGGGTATCAGTATGTGCTTTGTGGACTTGGAGAAGGCTTTCGACTGTGTGAGCTGGGAAAGGATGATGGAGATATTGAAGGAGAAGAAAGTACATTGGAGAAACAGAAGGTTGATAAGGAATATATACATGAGACAGGAGGCGTCCATGAAGATAGGGGAAAGCAGGACGGAGTGGTTCGAGATTGGGAGAGGAGTAAGACAGGGCAGCTGCTTGTCACCAACCCTGTTTAACATCTATGCTGAAGAAATGATAAAGAAGTGTTGGGAGACGAGCACAGGAGTAAGCGTTGGAGGAAGAATTACAATTAGGTTTACTGACGACATGATACTGCTTGCTGAGAGGACGGAAGACTTGAGGGAGATGCTACAGAATCTGGTGAGTGTGGAGGACAGATATGGGTTGAGAATAAATGGAAAGAAAACGAAAGTAATGAGAATAGGGGGCGAAGAAAGGATGGAAGTGCAGGTGAGGGGGTGAGGATAGAGCAGGTGGAACAGTACAGGTATCTTGGTACGTTGTTGACAGAGGACTGGAGATGTGAGAAGGAAATTAAGATGAGAAAAGGTTGGGCAAAGGAAGCATTCAATAGAAAAAGGAAGCTATTTAACAGCAAGATGGATTTGGGATTGTGAAAGAGATTGGTAAAGTGTTATGTTTGGAGTGTTATGCTATATGGGTCGGAGACATGGAGATTGAAGAAGAGAGACAGGGAGAGGGTGGAGGCATTTGAAATGTGGGTGTGGAGGAGGATGCTGAAGGTTAAATGGACTAACAGGATTACAAATGTGGAAGTGCTAAGAAGAGTAGAAGAGGAAAGGGGTTTGATAGACACGATAGTGACTAGGAAAAAGAAATGGATAGGAAATATTTTGAGAAGAGAGGGATTACTAAAGGATGTTATCGAAGGAACGGTGGAGGGAAGAAAGAAAATAGGCAGTAGAAGATTTAAAATGTAGGATATCCTAAGGGAGGGAGGAGGGTATGGGGAGATGAAGAGAAGGGCACAGGATAGAGAAAGGTGGAGGAGGATCACCTGAACCTGCAGATATACAGATTTATTATTATACAATTCTTATAGGCCCAAAACAATTTTTAATTTATGGAACATTTAATTTTGTCTCTCACTCCCTCTATGACTCTCGTTTCGTCCTCTCACTTTCTCTCTCTCGTATTAAAGCATTAAATGCAAGATTTTCTTACTCATATGATATAAGGATTGAGAAGACATTAAAATCTATAGGTTTAACAATAACACCGTCGGCAAGGCAACATATAGTTACAAAGCTTACTTTTTCCATTAAATATGGTTTAAACATATAACTTGAATGTTTTCCATTCGTAGGTGAAATGAGACGATTAGATTAAGAAACGCTTTTTATTTTTCTTTAAAAAGGTACAGGGTTGAAGATCGCAGTTCATTTCTTTCTGATTTTAATTTGTAAAAGAGTAAATGTATAACTCGAAAATCGACTTTTACCTGTTATCTTATAGAAAAGAGAAATTATCTAAGAGACAATCTAGAGCAGGGGTACTCAAACTGTGGACATTTCGCCTATATCTCTTGACCCACAATGACAGCAGCACATTTGCTACGTTGCGGGAAAAAAAATGATTTAAGTATTGATATATCAGGAACAGAGCGGAGAAAGTGGAAGAACATAAACACTGAAGAAGGCCAAAGAAAGTACAAGGAGTTAAATAATGCTTTAAGAATGGAAACAGATAAAGCCAGAGAACAGTGAATAAATTAGAAATGCGAGGAGATTGTCAAGTGTGAAAGAATTTGTAGAACAGACCTCACGTTAAAGCAAGGAAACTATTCAAGAAAAAGGCAAGAAAGGTAGGACGTAAAGGAATCATGAACAAAAGTAAAATAAATAGTCTCGGAGCCAGACAATGTAAAGAATGTCTGGAAAGCATGCATTGATGTGCTGTATGACAAAGAAGGAAGGCCAAGAAATATTAAATTAAATGAAAAAGAGGATGTGGAAAAAGATCAGCTAGGGCCAAGTATTCTCGAGTCTGAAGTTAAAAGAGATATTGATGACATGAAAAGAAGGAAGGCTGTTGGGAGTGATGATTTACCAGTGGATGTTCTTAAGGTTTTGGGGTCGAAAGCAGTTAAGCAACTCACAATATTCTTTAACCAAGTATATGAGATTGGCATATGGCCTGAAGATTTTTTAGATGTTGTTATGGTACCACTGGAGAAAAAGAACAATGCAAAATGTTGTAAGGATTACAGAACAATTAGTTTAATTTCTCATACAGCTAAAGTTCTAACCAGAATAATAACCAAAAGAATTGAAGGTAAAATAGAAAAGGAGCTGGAAAATAAACAGTTTGGTTTCAGAAGAGGAAGAGGGACTAGAGATACTATAGGAAGTATGAGGATGATGATAGAAAGAGCGCTAGAAGTCAATAAAGATATGTATTTTTGTTTTGTAGATTGGGAGAAAGCTTTTGACCGAGTGAAATGGAATAAAATGTTGGGTATTTTAAATAAAATAGGAATAAAATGGAAAGATAAAAGACTGCTTAAAAACCTTTACTTTGATCAAAAGATCAGAATCAGGGTTGAAGAAAAAGAAGCAGAAAGTACTTCAATAGGGAGGGGAGTAAGGCAAGAATGTCCTATTTCACCAGCGCTATTTAATATTTATGCAGAAACAATAACAGAAGAAGCATTGATGGAAGAGTAAGGATTTAAGATAGGAGGTGAAAGTATTAACACCATTAAATATGAAGAGGATCAGGGATTATTTACCCCTTCAGAGGATGATAGACAGACTAGCGAAGGTTGACCAACAATATGGAATGAAGATCAATGCAGAAAAAACGAAAGTCATGGTGGTTTCAAAGGAACATAAAGAATTAAATATAATGGCAAATAGCCAAAAATTGGAACAAGTAACTAGTTTCAAATACGAGTATCTTGGCAGTATTTAAGCGCAGGATGGAAGTTAGTATACAGGACATCAGAAGTGGGATTGCAATGGCAAAAACAGCATTTAACGAGAAGAAGGAGCTTCTCACAAGAAAATAAATTTAGAAACAAGGAAGAAATTAGCAAAATGCTACATATGAAGCATGGCTCTTTATGGTGCAGAGACGTGGACGGTAAGGAGAAAGGAGGAAAAATATTTAGAAAGTTTTGAGATGTGGGTATGGAGGAGGATGATGAAAGTGAAATGGACTGAGAGGAAGAGAAACGAAGAAGTATTTGAAATGGTGGGAGAAGAAAGGATGCTAATAAAAACAATCAGGAAAAGAAAAGCAAATTGGATAGGGCACATGTTGAGAAGAAAGTGTTTACAAAGGACGATCTTAGAAGGAAAAATTAGTGGAAGAAGAGGAAGAAAAAGAATAGAAATATTAGAGAATATAAAGTAGGAATATAATACTTAAAGAGGTTGATGGAATAATATGATCCGAAGATCCTGTGCAGATAGGCATAAGCTGTAAAGGAGGGAATAATTTTGAGACGAGAAAAAAGTCCGCTATGAACGGGAGTCGAACCCGGGTCTTCCACTTGCCAGGCGGTTATTCTACCTCTGAACTATTATAGCAGAACAATTTTTTTCCTTTCTGAACGCGGATGTTATTCAAATCAAATTCAAATCACTTAAGCTAGATTAAGAGGGGAAAAATAAAATCTTAAGTCAAATGTGCAACAAAGTGTTAGCTTTTGAAGAGAAATTGCAATGTATGAAAGTGAGCTAAAAGAAGGTGACTTGATCAAGTTCCCAACCGTGGCTGAAATGTAGAAATAATGTGGTATCAAGACTTCTATATATGAGCCTATGAAAGATTTTTTGCACAGCTAGCGGCTGAAATTAAAATAAGATTTTAGGATGTCAAGTCTCTACGAGGAGCTATAAGGCTGGCTGAAAACCCGTGACATACGACGAAGTAAAACAGCTGAAATGTTTTGGATTCAGCCGAGTTACTATGATGAATCAATTCATTGATCTAAAAAAATGATTCTGAGCTGAAAGACATTTTCACTGATAATATCCACGACACGAATTATGTTAAATATTGGAAAATTGTTCTGAGAAGTACTCAACTTTGAAAGTCTGTGCTAGTTTCATTTTGTCCTACATATATGTATGAAGCGTCTTTCTTCAAGTTGAAATACATATATTTGGAACTTGTACCGGTCCCAACTTACTAATATGCAGTTCGATAATATGTTACAGGTAGCTTTTCTGAACGACAGCCTGGCCTGCAGAAGATTATTCTCAGTTCTACCAGTCCCACTGATTTTTAGCAATCTTGTATTATGTTGAAATGAATTAACGATGAGATAAATGTATTAAAAGTATCATGGCAAATCACTTTTCATTCTGGTCCTTCACACTTTAAAAAGTTTTACGTGTGGCCCTCGGAGAAAAACATTCCAGTCTAGAGAGAAGGGAAGGCTGTGTCAGTTTTGTGTAAGAGGATAACTGATGCGTCCGTAGAAAATAAGATACGCGACAGATTTTGTAATGGTATAATATATTTCGAGCGTAAGGTAAAGACACGTAATACAAAAGAAAAGGGGGAAATTCATAGTAATATGCAGCATCACGTCGAGATAGTCCATCGATAAAATGTTCCGTCAAGGGTGGAATTGGTCGCGATTCCACTTTTGATGCGATGCCAGACAGTCGTGGGAGTGCTTGTGATGGGAACGGGTGTATTATTAAAGCGGAAGCGAAAGTCAAGGATGAGATTAATATAAGAAGTGATAGCGAGAAGTTAAGCGTCGTCGGACTGAACTGCCGCAGCATCTGTAGGAAAATTGCCGAGTTCGAGAATATTATTCTGTCTGCTCGCCGATGCCGTGATAGGCATAGAAAGTTGGTTAACGGATTATATTCAGAGTCAGGAGATATTTCCTAGATGATCATCTGGAGTTATATGCAGAGTGTAAGTTAAAAATAGAATGGCACCCAATACCTCAAAGAGGGTATTATATATTCATTAAGGCAGACTTTTCAAGTTCCAGAACTTGTCTACGAGAAATATTACCTAGCTTCCGTGATGTCTGAATGATCAGGTGTTGAATCGTCATGGACATTATTTAGGAATATAATGATAGAGAGCATCGATAAGTACATACATTCCAATTAAATCGAAGGTAGCTACGTTGATACAATAAGCAAGTGTGCTTAGCCGTCTTCTAATACGTTTCGACGTTGACCTCTCGGTGAAAGCAGCGTAATCAAGTTGATCTCCACGAAGTCTTCTAAACGCAGCGTATCGTTTACTTCAAGCTTTCTATCGTTGGACCGCAGTTGGTGATGAGTGGAGACGATCGTGCTCCTTATATACAACTTTCCATTTTTTCAAATTCGCGTATATTGCAACCTAATCATGAACTGTTCACGTGAACACTTCTTGACGTTGCCAAGTAAGGTTGATGCAATCACTCATTTGCACTTAGTGAAGGACATCCGGGAGCTTGCATCAGCATCATATGATATCCTTGGCTCTTTCTTAGCGGTTATTTTTTATGCTGATGCAATCACTCGGATGTACTTAGTGAAAGACATCTGGGAGCTTGCATCAGCATCATACGATATCCTTGGCTTTATCTTAGCGGTTATTTTTTATGCCTTCATATGCGATTTCTCATTCGGTTATTCTATGCCGTCATGAGGGTAGCACGTGATTACTAGGATTTGAAGCTTCCGCAAAATTTTAATATATAAGACACGCTGAAATCTTTGAAAATCACTCTTCTTCGACTACAAGTAAGAGCAGTAACAGCAGAAGATATTCGGTAAGCATAACATTCATTTATTTTATTACTTTTTAATCACTTCTCACTCTGAGAAAGCTTTGACATTACCCTCATGGCTGGTCTATTTTTTTTAGAATACCTTCACCTCCGCTACTACCACCATTTCCATAACCACAGCCGTCTCCGCGACCACCACCGTCATCGCTACCGTCACTGTCGCCACATAAGTTTGGCATTTATTGGTAATTAATTTAGCATTTTTTTCACTCAAGCCCTAATTCTTCCTCTCTCTTTTTAGATGGAATCTTTGAAGAAGAGGTTATCTTCGTTGCAGCAGCAGCTGCCATTTGTGAAGGTGGGAGACTTAAATGAGGGGGAAATGTACCCCATTCTATGTTTTAAAAAAACGACAACGAGATACGGTCCGGCATTGATTGCTGGAATTACAAATAGGAAGAGCCCATCTTGGAGGGCGAAAATATATCTTCCCAGAAGATATAATAATGTCTCCGGTGAGGAGATATCAGAATATAATGCTGGTCAAGAAAAGTTCAGTTTGTTAAAAAAGAATGAATGTTGGTAATAAACGTTGAAAAATAAAAAAACATGTGTTAACCTTTGCCTTTTTTTCATTTAACCTCTTGCATGCCACACGTTCTTTTCGAGTTCATATATCCCTAAAAAAGTCTCCGAACAGGGATTCAAACCCTGGACATTTGACTCTCAATATCAAAGCTCTACCAACTGAGCTATTCGGCCCTCGATATAAAAGAGGGGCTCTTTTCATATTTAAGTCGTTAAATATTCTCAACATATTCCCTGAATCTATATATTTTAAGCATATAAATAATACATTGTATTCCTGAAGGAATATCTCCTCGTAAATTCGAGGTTTATTATTCTATAGTTCCAAACCTAGATCATTTCGCCTATACAACTAACCAACCGAGAAATTTTAAAATCCCTTCGGCGCTACGAACTGTACATTGTGCATTACGAACTTCTACAGAAATTTTAACTCAATTTGAATCAGCCACCTCGGAAGCTCCAGATTGCGTATTACGAGGTTCTTCTGTTTAGATATATCGATTTGGCAACTCCGCATTCGATATATCGCTCTTCACTTGACAACACTGCTTTTCGAGCGGCATTTGCTCTTAGTTCTAACTTTCTCCGAGTGGTGACGCCACAGGTCGCTCACGTGACAGGATGTGACGATATAAATCCAAGATGGCGGCTGAAATGCAAGATGGCGGACTGCGCCAGAGCCCGTTTTTCCCTACTACTCCTTACTATTAGCTACATCCTCCAGTTCTACAGACAAAATACATCTGAGCTATTTATTCTATTAATTATGCGGAGGAAAAATTATCATCACCAAATATCCGCATCCAATTACATTTAAAATACGTTTTAATTATTCTAGAATTTAAAAGTAATCAGTTAGGACGTACTGCATTGTGTGTCAGTCACGAATATATTAACTACAGTCTATTTTCACCTGAGAGAGAATCGTAACTTTTAAGAATCGGTTTATGTTTTAGATGATCTCGTAGAAATAACAATAATTGAGAACTTGACCTGTGAATCAGTGATTATCGAGATCATCTTTGCGTTCACAAGTTACGCGAAGTGTTCACAAAACCGTGCAAATAAACCCTAAAAGACAACCAAAATGCTGATTTAAACCAAATTTGTGAGAATATAATATAATGGAAAATATAATGGAAACCTTTGAGATCATGGAAGTATTTTACTGGAGGTTGAGATTGCGCCTAACGAACCGAGAATGGCAAAATACGTGCATTGCCAACCAGCGTAGAACTGCAACTGAAATATGGCGCAAAGCACCAGCTGACTTCGCGCGACTCCGCTGGCTATTTCTGGAAACGAGATTAAAAATGATTTTTATGAGATTTTCTCATGGACATAAAAGAATATTTCTTAGTTTCTACATACAAAAATATTTTCCGGATAATTACTCATACTATTAAAAGTATTTTTTTAAATATAAATTTGAATCATGTCAATGAAGCAGAGTAGCAAACCTTACGTAAATAATGTTATATAGCGCTGGACGTATAACTTTAATTAGGGTTCAATAAATCTTCAGGAATGAAATGTAGATGCCTGCTAGGCTTGAGAACAATACATTTATCGTAGGTAATGCTTTAGTAAAGATTTATCAGTGCGATACAGGAAATATTTCTTCGTTTAGTGATACATATCCCTTTAAGGAATTACTTTCTCTGAGTGCAATGCATTTATCGAAGCGTACGTAGCGTGATTAAAATTGTTATCGATGAAGATGTTAAGCGCATGCATCAGAATCGCCTCCACAGCTTTTAGGTAATACACCTTTGAAACAAAATCTAGACCTCTCGGGTGTTTATTCGTTTTTGGTAATAGGTATAATCTGCATGGAGGTATATGTGTGCTACGGCAACGTTTGGAATCCTTTCTTACGACTTGGTGGGTCGTATTAGAGTTTAAATTGGAAGTTTATGTAGAAATTCTGAGGTATCATTTAATGAAAAACAAATCTAAAAGAGGTTTTTAGGGTTAACGTTTCAGTATTAACTATATGTCATCATGTTTTGAATTAAAACTAATTTAAAAGATCATAGCTCAGCGGGAAGCATAAAAATCCCCATGGAGCCGCATTCTGCCATTGGGCTGATGTTTGCACATGCCAGGATTACGTTCATCAAATATCAAAGCAAATATTTCAAAATAACGGATAAGTGACAAGAGTAAACACCCACTTCCGGTCGACCGAGTTTTATCAAAAACTAATCAGTTATTGTCCCTTTAACAAAAATATCAAATAAAAATTCGAGAATATCATAATCAAAACATCGCATATTTTGTTTACTTCGGTCGATGCGAGGGTTCTATAGGCAAGCCACAATTTTAAAACATATATTCTCTCTTACAAGCTCTTATATGATCTATGAGGCATATACTAAAATATTTATTTGAAATCTCCCTCTACTCCCTTTATGGAGTATACTTTTCCATCTTCCTAAGTTACCTACCGTCATCGTACTTGTTCGCGACTTGAAACAACGAAATTTCTGTCGATTTTCGGATACGCGAAGAATCGCTCCCCAAATTAAATTATAACGCGAAAATTTAACGTATTTTTATATGAAAACCAATCTTCGTCCAGGTGATTTCCGTTGTTATCAGCTTGATGTGACGCGTATGATTGACTGGTATAATAAATTCACGTCACATTTGTTCACATATACATGAAATTTTGACGCTACTTTGAATTCTTAACCATTTCTTGTTAACAATAAACAATACGACGATAATGACAGTAAATACATAAATATTCCATTAATAATTGATATTGTGTGTTCCGAAGTCAGATATAGGGATTAAAATTGCTAAATTTTTTAAAGAATTTAAGTAGTACAACGACCGAAAAAACTGAGTAAGTTTTTAGTGTTTCACTAAAACGGAAAAAAAAGTTCATTTTAATGAAATCTCTTTTACGCATTAAAAACATAACGAATTCCTATAATTGAATGTCACAGAAAATAAAAATAGTTTTGAGGTTATAAAGTTTAGTAGCGTGATGTTCATCAAATATATATTCATTCTGCATGTTAGATTTTAATGTGTCACGGTGAAAGATATTAGTACATTTTCGAGGGGAGAATGAGAAGGAGAGAGGGAGGGAGAATGGGAATAAGAGAGAGTGAGCGTGAGGGAAGATAAAAATGACAAAGAGAGGAGAGAGGAGCGCCATACATACATGAGTCTCTGAAGAATACAGCGTGAAAGGTCCAGGCATAGACTATTGCAGACATTTAGATTAGAAGAATTTTCAGATAAGAGGAAATGATTTCGGGCGGATAGATGCAGGGATACGTATTTCCAAACACAACAAGAAAGCATTACATGAGAATAACATTAAAGTTATCTGCCACACACCAATTGCGGTGGCTTACAGAGTATTTATTCAGAATCAGTAGGTGCAAATAGTTTGACAGGCCGAAATAGCCATCTAAACCTTGTATATTTTGTGGTTTCATCTGAGAGAATGATAATTTGAAACTATTTTAACAGTAAAACTTTTCAGGGCGTAGCTTTTTTCCCTTCCATGTAATTAAATATCACGTAATTTGTATCAACAAATTTCAAAGCTCGCCTATGTTTGTGAATTCGGAGAGCGTTTAAATACAAATCCCTTGAGAATTGTTTTTTTTCGATTCACTACGTAGCAAGATCTTTCATTTGATTTGAAAGATGACGATCTAAATTACAAAGTTCTGTTCTACTAAGCTAAATATTCACCAAAGTAGATTTTTAATTGAAATCACAATGCGTTTCAATGAAAACCGTAAATTTAAATCTCACGGCCATACGACTAATGCTGTGAACTTTCCGCGGGGTAAAACTAGAAGCAGGATTTTCAATTCCTACGAAAACCTTTGTATATCTGCATTCCATTTTTGCACTGTTTCATCAATATGACCAGCACGACCGTCTCAAAATAACGGCAAACCGAGAGGCTGCCAAGAATCCTATCCGGAACATATACGTGGGACTGAGATGGTGTACGGGTGGTGATCGTTGCTTGTTTGTGACGGGTGGTGATCGTCAGTTGTTCAGAGTGGATGCGGGGGGGGGGAGTGAGAGAGTTGGGTGATGGCAAGATGGCGAGAGGTTTGAGCGAGTGAAAGTGGGACGACGACGTGAATGTAGCTGAGTAGCAGAATGGACGGTGTGTGTACGATGGAAGTTTACCAGTGTGCTTAGTGTATTGAAGGATAATAAAATTTATCCGACATAAGTTCTCTCGTCTCCTTTATCCGCACCCCACAACTTTTGGGGGCTCGTCCGGGATGTGGAAAGGAACGTGAGATGAAACCAGTAGGACGACTTTAGTGTATTTATAAGACGAATAGAAGTTTATATGTAAGACGAATAGACGAAAGACGAGACGTTATTTTACGAAAGACGAGACGTTATTTTACGAAAGACGAGACGTTATATTACGAAAGACGAGACGGAGGATGATCAAGACGCTGGGCCGACTTAAGACGACGACTGTTATCGACGGAGTCTCATATCCACTGTTGTACTCGGTAGTGCCTGCTGAAATCATTCCTTACGTGAGAGCTCTCTTAGGTGATGAACTGTTGAACCATGCTTCAGTGAAGTTAAGCAGGAGCGAGGCTCAGATATGGCCAGAAGAGGGCTGTATGCTGCTTATTGCCGCAGATGACGACCAGTGCAGTCATTTAGGCCCAGAATTAGGCAGCAAGGTTAGAGAATTAGTCGGGGATTACCAGCCTAAGAAGATGGAAGAGGTGCCGATTAAGATGAAAATAGTCCTGAAGAATGAGACGCCCATTAGCCGGAAACCACGGCGGTTATCACCTAAGGAGTCGGCCGAAGTTGACGAGCAAGTGGAAGAGTGGTTGGAAAAGGGGATAATCACGACCAGCCATTCTGAATTCACTAGCCAGGTGGTTGTGGCCAGGAAGAAAGATGGGAGTGCAAGAATATGTGTAAACTATAAACCGATTAACAAGGTCATTGTTAGACAGCATTTCCCCCTGCCTTTTATAGAGGACATTTTGGATAGGTTAGTGGAGGCAAAGGTGTTTATTACGCTGGACTTAAAAGATGGTTTCTTTCATGTGCAAGTAGCAGAAGGGAGCAGAAAATATACCGCCTTTTTGACACCTATAGGACAGTATGAGTTCACTAGGGTCTCATTTGGGTTGTGCAATTCCCCAGCTGTGTTTCAGAGATTCATTTCATTTGTTTTTCGGGAGCTGGTGAAGCGTGGGATTGTACTAATGTATTTGGACGACATAATAATTGTGGCTGAAAGCGAGAGTGAGGCAGTGGATAGATTGAGGGAAGTGCTAGAAATCGCAAGCAGATATGGATTAGAGATCAATTGGAGGAAATGCCAACTGCTGCATAGACGAATTGAATTCATAGGACATGTTGTGGAGAATAGTACGGTTCAGCCGTCGCCGGACAAAGTAGCTGCCCTCGTCAATTTTCCCGAGCCGAGGACAGAGAGACAACTACGGAGTTTCTTGAGATTGGCAGGTTACTTCCGCAAATATGTGCAAGGCTATGCTAAGATTGCCAAGCCACTTAGTGATCTTCTGAAGAGCGGGAGAAAAGTTCTGATGGGTAAGGATGAACATCAAGCATTCCTGATGCTGAAGAGGGCAATGGCAGCTGAGTCTGTGCTGCGGATTTACAATCCAAGGCTGGAGACCGAGCTTCACACAGATGCATCCATGGATGGCTTAGGGACGATTCTCCTACAGAGGTCCAAGGATGATAACCAGCTCCATCCGGTCTACTACATGAGCAGGAAGACATCAGAAGCAGAGAAGAAGCTTCACAGCTACCAGTTGGAGGTGTTGGCTGTGGTAAAAGCAGTGCAGAAGTTCCGGGTGTATTTGCTTGGAATCCACTTTAAGATCATCACAGACTGTGAGGCATTTGAACAAACCCTTAAGAAGGACAGCCTAGCACCTAAGGTCGCAAGATGGGTAATGGAGCTAGAACAGTTCGATTACGAGGTCGAGCACCGGGCTGGGACGAGAATGAGGCATGTTGATGCCCTGAGCAGATATCCCTATGTGTTTGCTTTACGGGATGTGCTGCTGGACCGAGTAGGCAGGGCGCAGAATGGGGACAAAGGACTAAAGGCAATTAAGGTGGTCCTACGTGGAGGTGGAACATTTAATGATTTTTTGCTGAGGGGAGATTTACTTTACAAGGAAGAAGGTGGAGTACAGAGACTAGTCATCCCGAAAGGTATGGAGTGGGAGATTATTCAGAGGTCCCATGAAACAGGACACTTTGGCATCAAGAAGACAATGAGAATGATTGGGAGGCAGTACTGGATGAATATGATGGAGAAAAAGATAGAGAAGTATATCCAAAACTGCATTCCATGCATATTGGCGGCTAGAAAGCAAGGATAGGCGGAGGGTTTCCTGAACCCTATTCCAAAAGAAGACCTCCCTTTAGACACGTTACATATAGATCATTTGGGACCATTGCCATCAACTAAAAAGTGCTACAAGTACCTCCTTGTGCTTGTGGATGCATTTACTAAGTTTGCCTGGCTCTTTGAAACTAAGACGTTGGAAACGGCAGAGGTGCTAGAGAAGCTGAGGGTCCACCAGCAAACTTTTGTTAATCCAAGGCGGATTATTACGGATCGCAACAAGGCACTTATGGCTGGGGAGTTTGAGCAATATTGCCAGGAGGGGAATATTAAACATTTCACCATTACGACAGGTGTGCCAAGAGGGAATGGTCAGGTAGAGAGGATGCAGAGTATCCTGGTGGCAGTCTTCGCGAAGCTGTCTGCAGAGGAGCCATTGAAGTGGTTCAAGTCTATAAGTCGGGTGCCGCGGGCAGTGAACAGCACACCCCAACGGTCCATTGGCACCACCCCAGAACTTTTAATGGGGACGACGATGAGGAATCCAGAGGATGTCAAACTGCAGGAGATAATTGAGGAGGAGATGCGTACCTCTTTTACAGATGCATAGAACGACCTGCGTAAGTGGGTCAGGAAGCCATTGCAAGGGTCCAGGAGGAGAATAGACGGAGCTTCAATCGTCGGCGCAAGGAGGCCACAAAGTATGAGGTGGGTGACATAGTGGCGGTGAAGAGGACGCAGTTTGGAGCAGGCCTGAAGTTGAGGAACAAGTTCCTGGGACCTTACCGAATCACAAAGGTGTACCCTAAGGACCGCTATGATGTGGAGAAGGTTGGTAGCCATGAGGGTCCAGGACACACTTCCGCCGTAGTAGAGAACATGAAGCCATGGAGAGGGTTCTACCGAGACATGGAGGATGACCTGTCATCGTCCGGGACGGACGATTAATAGGATGGCCGAGTTGTGGGACTGATATGGTGTACGGGTGGTGATCGTTGCATATTTGTGACGGGTGGTGATCGTCAGTTGTTCAGAGTGGATGCGGGGGGGTGAGAGAGTTGGGTGATGGCGAGAGGTTTGAGCGAGTGAAAGTGGGACGACGACGTGAATGTAGCTGAGTAGCAGAATGGACGGTGTGTGTACGATGGAAGTTTACCAGTGTGCTTAGTGTATTGAAGGATATAAAATTTATCCGACATAAGTTCTCTCGTCTCCTTTATCCGCACCCCACATATATGTATGCATTACTTGCAAGTGAATAAATTTCGGATACCAATTCATATTGCTGAATATTCTGGAATCTTGGTGGAATTACTTATACTACTTCATTATCAAAATGGTAAGGGCCCTGAAGTGCTTTATCACCCAGAGCGCCAAAATACCTCCTGTCGCCTCTGATGGAAAGTAATAGTATATTTGGGATCTGCATTTCACTCCACTTCAACCGAAATTATCCTGATTTTCAGGTGTCTTCGTAGTAAGAGTATTTTATCACGAGCGACAGAGTGAACAAAGAAGGTTGGTAAGGGAGTGGGATCGCGCGACAAAAGAAGTAATTGCGAGCTCAATAAAGGCTTCGTCTTCGGGGACACGTTGAGTCGTGCGTCATTCGGAGTGTAGTTGGTCAAAACAACTCGCATTGCTTATCATTAGACCGCGGGTCTTTAGGTAAAAACCTATTTATTTCCTGAGTAGATATCTGAATATACAATTGTATATATACGTTTTATGAATAATTACCCCGTAAACGTATATTTTATAGTGCTTAAACATGCCTATTTTGATATGAATGCCTAAAAATGCATATTTCGACGTTAATGCTTATTTTTGCCATTTTCATGCAAAAAAGCGTAAAAAGGGCTAATTTTGTAGAAAAAATCGACAACAAAAGCAGATTTTGGTACTAGCCATATTTTTTAAACTGACTGTACAATGTTCAGTTGAGGGTTGGGAAAATGTTCTTTACACCAGGGTCATGATCGGGTGGTGAATACCAGCTCAGACCTGTCACGCATCCGGCGGTGCTATTGTTTCCGTGTCGCGCGATGCAACAATGTAACAATGGGTTTAATCTGATGTTGCGTTAATTTCTCATCGTTACATTGCCATATTGTGTGACACGGGAAAACGAGAATAAACCTGCAGTCCATCTCCAGACCGCAGAGGGTGAAGGTGAGAAGTGTGAACGTTAAAATTGTGAAAGTGCAATGCATAAAGTAGCAAGTTCGAAAGCTTATTTAATACGTCAGTGGCTACAAGAGTTCGGATGAAAAAATTATCTTCTGTCAAGCATGCAACAAGGAGGTAAGTACATTGTAATGCTGGCTTGCAGCGAATTATTGGCGAATTATTAAAATTTTTTGAGAGAAATGATATATTGTATTGACCAACTGAATTGTAAAGGCCTTAAATAATTTTTTTTAATAAATTTTATTTCAGAAAATCATATTATGTATCAAGTGAATATGTACTCTGTTATACAACCAGTGTACTGCTGCATAGCAATGCATAAAATGAAAAAAGTCTGCTATACTAAGTACCTACTTGGTGAGTGGAAAAATTTGGCCCTTATACCCATATACATGTCATTATATCTATTCCTTTAAATGAACCCTTTGAATTCAGTTCTTAGTATATTATGCTTGATTTCCGTAATTATAAAATATTTTTTATAAGTAAATTCTTTTCTTATCCCGATAGTTGCATTTTAAACTTTATTTTTCTAAGTTACTTCTTTGTTTTGAAGCAACAATAACACCCAAAATTTAATTCAAGTAAATACATCAGTCCATTTCAAGCATCTTGCACTTCATATTTTTGTCACTAATGGCATTTGAGTCTTGATTCTATAGAAATTCTTATTTTGGGCCTAAGATTTTGATTTTAGTTTGTTTTCATGTTTACATTTTTTTGGTATTTTCTGGATTTTTATAAGCTCTGACAAATGTGGAATTTCTGCTTATTATGCAATAAAGAACCTGTAATGCATAAATAGTTCACACAACCATTTCATGGCTGCCAGAGTAATCTATGTTAGCCATTGGGTAAAAAATTATAAGGTGAGTTTACTTACGGATTGAATTTTTGACTTTCTTGGTTATGTTCCATTTTTCATGAAATGTATCAGAAAACTGCCGAGTACATTTAAATATGAAATATATATATAAATTAATTCACAATACTTATTTTATATCTGATAACGATGTTTAATGCTGAGTTCTTATTTATATCAAATTCTTATAGGAGCATTTGTCCAACATATGTACATATCTTTTCCCAAAAATTCTTGTCTGAAAATTTTTAAAAAGAAAAAAGTGAATTTTATACACAAAATTAGATTTTGTGATCCATACTTGAACACAATTAGAATTTAGAAAACATTGAATGAACTGAGAAAATGGCTTTTATTCCTTCTTTCAGTGCTTTTTTTCAATTCAATCTCAAGTTAATTGATAAATCAGCAAATTAATATATTTTGGCATCCAATGTGCTCATAAAGTATGGCATAATGATTTTATCTTTTCTAAGAAAACTACATCCCTTCAGTTTAATCAATCTGAGTTATAACTCTTGATCTTTAGAATAAAATGCTGTAATTCCAGCACAAACTTAGGTTCTGGGAGGATAACCTTTCATTATTTCTTATTAGTAACATTCATTGAAATTTTTTTCAAAATTGACATACCCAATAGTGATTTTTCAAGTGATAAAGTCTTCAATTGAAATTTTTGTAAAAGGTTCATATTATAAAGATGATCAGTATAGCTGTTTTTAATGTTTCTTTTTCTTAGCTGAGATAACAGCACGAAATTTCAAATTTTTTCAAATAATTTGACTTGAATTTGTGTGCTGGTTGAATTGGAAGGCAAACTCTGTGTGTGTAGTATTTTTTTTTAATATTGGACTGCATAATATTTAATTAGAGGCACTTCAAACCCTTCCCAAAATATTTCAGTTGATTACAGTTGCAAAATTATTTCTCTCAGCAATTTGAAAATTTTCCCCATTTACTTTATCTACTTTCACAATATATATTTTGTTTTTTTTCATAGATTTTCCATTAAGCATGCTACCTGATGGTAGACAATTTGTTCAAATCATTCTTAAGGACAAAAGACCCCAGTTTATAATTAATTATACTACTAGTAAACCAATTATAAAACTAAATACCTTATTGCTTCTATGTATTTTGAGATAGTGTGATAATCTCATAACTACATTACTATACACATTTATGCTTACCCTCAGTCACTTGCTCCTGAGAGCAATTTTAAATCAAGCATAAATCTTATTAACAACATCTGCATAACCCTATTTATGAGCATAGTGCAGTCAAAATATTTTGAGTGCACAACGTTTCAAAATCTCAAACTTTTAAACCGCCTCATAGAAACCAACATCAAAACTTTACACTGAGCTGTGATATTCCAAACCATACAGTAAGTTTCTGCCAGCTGTATGATCATGTGAAATGCAGCCTGAGTTGAGCACACAGTATAACTTATGTTTCCTATAATTTACAAAGGTTATTCATGTCAGATGATGGTTACCAATTCATTAATATAGCTTATAATAACTGTGTATTATGCTGCATTAGTTATGTAGGGGTTATTATAGTCTTTTAAAGGTGTTTTTTGAAACTGGTCTAGAACATAGAGTAAATTACAAATATTTTTACATTGGTTTCCTTATTTTACCTTTTCAAAAAAAGGTAAAACAAAGCATTAATGTTTGGGAATATTTGGTAATAAATATTTTATATTATTAAGTTGACAAATTATTCTAGTGTTTAAGTTCAAACTATCATTTAAAATGCAGCTCTCAGTTATATCAAGTGACTTGGATTATATACATGCAGATTTCTTGGATTTTATATAATGCATTCAATAAGTTTTGTGGTATTCTTGATTGATGTCCTCATTTCTTTCCAATGTAATAAGAGTTTTCTTCTTTAAATACAACTTTACAAATCACTAGGTACTTTGATGATTTTTCTTTAAACTTAAAAGTTTCTGTAAATGATTTTGATATCTTTATTAAATGTACTTCAGTGATAGACTATATTTTCATAATACATATTTCTTTGCTTTCACTCCAGAAGTTATAGTAGCTTTATGCTAAGTGAGTCATGTTAATAGTCTAAATTGGAACTTGATTCTAGAATGATAATGAAAACACTTGGTCTTGATTTAATATTAGCTAGTTATAGAATGTTTCTTGTTCATAAAATTTGAATGAAAATATATTTATTATGCAGACATATGGCCCAGTAAAACCCTGATTGTCAGTGCTGATTAGGACTGAGGTAGCATGAATAATATGAAAATGGGTAAACCAAAGCATGAAATTTAAGAATTGGAGTTCTTTAAATATTTTATAAATACTGCATAAATGTGTTTAGATAAAATCAAGGTGATATCTGTGCATAAAAATGTATTGATTAATGAGTTTCATGTAAAATACAATATATCTACCCCTAGCATAATTGAGGTCATTGCATTTTGCATAAAGATGTTGTTTATGGTAAATAAATAATTAAATTTACAGAACCAGACAATTTATTGATAAAAAGGGTGAGATATGAACAGATGTTATGAGAGGAAATTATAACTTAACATCTGGTTAGCATTCCTTCTGGTTAATGTGCAATCTGATAATTTGGGTTTTATTGTATATACCATTTGATTATTAATTTTTATCAGCATGTTCCCTTGAATTTATATAGTCATAACTTTAGGAATTAACCTAATATTTTTATCATATTTTAGATGCATTTTTGTTCCTTCATGGCAGAGGTTTTCAACCTTTTATATCTATTAGGCACTAAACTCATTTAGAGAGAGGGAGGCAGGCACAACCATAAAAACACACAAAATTGAATATTTTTTAATTAAATTCTGAGAAAAAAGAAACAAACTGATGTTAATTATATTCTTTTCTTATATACTTACTTGTTAATAACATGCTTTTTGCTTTTAACCGCACAAGTAAGTACATACCATATTAATGGTATACAGTCATACCTGGTATAACGCTGGGGATGCATCCCTGAAAACGAGAGCGTTAACTGAATCAGCGTTATGCTGATTTTGGTACAGTACTTGAGGAGATGCATTCCTAAAATCATAATTTATTACCTATTTTCAAAATATTAGTAATATATCTGCTCTTCCCTCCGATACTCTAAAAGATTTACTGTAAATAATTAATCCATGCATAATGTGGCAGATTTGCTACACACTAGAAATCCTCCAATATAGTAACTATCGCAGATTTTTTGTCATTTCCTCTCACTTAATAATCTGTGCCCTTTATCACCAATAGGTGTCAAATTTCGTAAGATGTGTAAACAAAACTATAGATCGCTCTACAGTCTGAGAACATGATGTTTCTGCTGTGGTTCTTTCAATGATTTCAGGAGTTTTCTTCAGTTATTTTTATTGAAAATTTTCTGTTACATATAAAAAATGTGCGATAAAATCACATCACACATCTTGTAATTTTTTAATTATTTTTTCCATAGTGCAGCACTTACAAAGAACATCATCAAATATGTTTATTCAGCCAGGTCAACCAAATTTTGAAAAGGCACCTCATTTTTCCTCGAAATTGTCATAGGCAAAAAAAAATCTCCCAAAAAAGACCTGGACTCAAATCCAGGAGAAAATTTCTATTTCCCATAAGATAACACGTGAAAAATAAATTTAGCGACTTTCAAGCTTTCATTCTTTTGCTTATAAAAATTAGAAACATTGTCCCTCGATCTTCAAACTGAGACTATTTTAAATGAAAATGAACAAAGTTTTTTAGTCTTATCGCTGATTGTCTCCCTCTGGCTGCAAACACTCTAATTTAACATTTAAAATTACTTAATTTGCCAAAATTCAGTGATTTCATGAGGATTTTCCTTGTCAAACATGCAATTGTCAAAATCAAGATCTCATTATTGTCTCAGTATGAGATTTTAAGTTAAATTATAAATAATGCATTCTGTCCCATTATATTGACGGGCTTTTATGCTAGTAAAAATATAATTTTGGAAGTTATGTTTAGTTCTTCTTGAGTTAAGTCTGCCTACAAAAATCCATGGAGAAAGTAAAAAATATATCCGAGAACAAAGAGTGTTGTAACGAATCAGCAGAGTTAAGCTAGGTATTACTGCATCTGACACTCCATTTTGGCAGTTAATTGTTCATAACAATTGTTCTTCAACAGCTCATACTTAGCATTACAAATTTTAACCATTTTTCCAGCAAGTTTGTTTAATCATCGATCAGCAATTATTTGAAATTATAATTCTTTTATGTTCATCAGGTAAAGTTTATCCTTTTAAAAACGAAATCTTAGTTTTATATTATAACTGTAGAAAAACTTTAGATCATTAATTATTGATATTATCATCAAGTATTTTTTTCATTATCATTACATATAATCACTACATTTAGCATAAAATTACTCAATGTACTCTCTAAATTATCAAAATTGTTGTCTCATCCTTCATGTAAGCCACTTTTACATAAAAATATGAAAAAACTGCTTTTACTTCCAAGCAATAACATTGAAATAAATTTCTATAAGCATCAGATACTGAAAAAATAATAAAAACTCAGTCTTGCAAAATAATACAACCTTGACATATAAGCAGAACAGAAAAATCATGCTATCATCAGGATTGTCCTGGCATTCAACTAGAAAGGGTAAACAGTTGCCTGTATCATGAACATAATAATGTGAACTCCAAACATTTATGACATCAGAGATGCAAATATTGTAGCTGATGTAATTACCTAAAATTTAACATAAGGTGACATACTCTACTTAAGCCCTTACTACAGTGTACTATTTCTTTTCATGAGTGTTTTGCTACCAGCATGCATGCATATTAGCTTCAGTCTGCCCATTCATCCACATGTTGGTTCTTCGGTTCTACCAAACCGATTTTCTTGAAATTTTATACTAAGGACTTATAATTAAAGGCAATAAGAAAATCATTTAAATGAATCACAAGACAATCAGAGGTACCAGCATACTCATGACAGAAAAATGAATTTTCCATCATATCTCATAAAGTATTGCTCATTTAAATATTGCTTTCAAATAAAATTTGAAGAACTAGTAAGGTACAATATATTTTTCTCATAAATTTTACTTTCTCATATATGTAGTACATAGAGAAAGCATTGTAATCATGAAAATGTTTGACTCCAAGATTTTGATGGAAATGAACATTTTAGGTGTCCCTGAGTCCATCCATAATAACGGTTTTTGCCATGCCGTCTGTATGTCAGTCTGTCTGTTCGCTGTTCTGGGGCCCAAACGCATAAATAAAATTGAATGTTATCTCGTGTTTATGCAATATATCATATTTTGCAGAACATTTTTTCATGAAAATGATATTGCACAAAAATAAAGGGTAGTTTATTCATTGCGATTTTTAGAAAAAATTTATTTACTCAAAAATGGCTTCAGAGAATTTGATTAAAATCAATCCAATTGTAGAGGCTGATGTCACAAATAATACTACATAAGCCATATATCTCTTAAAATCACTATATGGCATCCAGTGACATTACAATGTATGCTAAGCTACCTTACCTATACCCTATGACATCACACCTCCACCGCAATCCACTCAAAATCTTATTACAGCCTAAATAATTACACTAAATCGAATGATATCTCATATTTGTGGATAATATCATTCATAATAGACACTCTGAAGAGATGAATGATATTGCACAACACTTAAGGGTACTTTATTCTTGGATATTTTTAAACAAAATTTGATTTACTCAAAAGTGGCTCTAAGGATTTTGATTAAAACCCATCCTATTGTACAGCCTGATGTCACACATAATACTAACTAGCCATATATCCCAAAAAATTACTAAATATTTACCAGTGGCATTAAAATATACACTAAACTACAGTTAACATTGATTTATAAGCATTTTTATTTTATAAGCATGCACAGTCGACCGAATGTTTATACATATATGAGAAAGTTTGTGCAATGTATATTGCACTGTTTATTTATCATAGGAGTAGCGGTTATTAAGAAAATAAAAAAAAATCGTAATTCCCTTTGAACTTAGAAAAATTCATGCATAGCTATCTAATTGTCATTAATGTAAACACTCTTATTGGTTACTGAAGTAAGTAAGATCTGGTATAATTACAAAAATTTATTTAATTTTCTTACGCGTGCATGAAAGATTCTCTAAGCAAAAGGAAATGCATTATCAACAACGAAAAAAAAAGTAAACATAAATACTACAACTACTGAACTCATGTGAGGTATGTTTTAAATAATTTTTTATTGTTTGGTATATTAAAACTGATTAGAAATAAATCTGTAAATAAAAATTGAATATTTCCTTGGCATCAATTCTGACATATTGTTTTGCAGTACTTAATCGTTAAAATTATGTAATGTTTATAAATGCACAAACTCAGGAGGGTGGGAGAAAAAGCTTTTAGTAGACAGGTAGATATAATTTGGTCATGGTGTTTTTCTGTTTTATGCTGTGTTTGTGTTCAAATTATATTGTTTAGTTTCAGAAACTCCATCACATGAAACATGCTTTTTTATGATACACTATTCACTTTTCTAAGTCAGCTATCATTACTTATTCTAAAATATGTTTTGATAATTAAAGTAAATTCTAATATTTCACGTGATGCTTTTGGTGCTGAAATAAAAAATTTCAAAGTCATATTAGAAAAGACCAGAAGCATATTATTATGGTACAGTGCATGAATTTCGTAAAAATCTTTAGGAATTTTATTGAAAAATTATTTAAGAACTCATATGCAAGTATATATATACTATATAAAAATTAAAGAAATTTCTTATTAAATTGAACCTTCTCTGATAGTTCTGAGACCTTTAAAGATTAATTAATTACAGTTAGATCCCTCTCAGCATTGTCAGATAATTAATTCATAAATTCTTGGAAAATTTAGGCATGGAAATATATTAACACGTTCACCCCGGCGTGACTCACTCGTGGGTCACGCCGAGTTTTCCTATGGGGCGGTGCGACTCACCATTGATTCATGGCACCTGCTTATCTTTACGTCCATTCATGTGAACCCGGCATGGGGTTGAGTGTTTCAGTTATTCGTCCCGCCGCATGAAAGGTATTAAATATTTTTCTAATTTCTTATTTCATAAATGGGCAAGTAGTAGTCATTTTTTTCTAATTTTTTACTTTGTAAATGGGGAAAGTAAAAGTAAATATTTTCAAATTTACTTTCTATAAGCAGACATTTTTGAAGAACTCGTGGTGGATTTACTACATAAAAGTAAATGAAAATATTTTCAATGAAATATACCATTTTATTTTTTTATTATGTATAAATTTACATAAATAACAAGTATAATATTTTTGTTGAAATTTTTTTATTATTATTGATAATTATAATAGAAAGAAAAATATCCCTAAGAATGAATCTTTTCAAAACAATTTAGGCATAATGGTGGCTCTCCTTCACAGCTAGGACAATATGTCCTTATTTTTTTACATTTTTGATTGCATATTTACGACCTTTTTCCTGAGAAATACATTTGTAACACTCTCTACACCTTTTCCTTGTATTTTTTGCAGGCCCTTCATAGTTTTTGAGAAAGTGGAGCTTCTTTCTTGATGGCGTAACATCTCATTTCAGGTGTTTTATTTAGAAGCTCTTCAATAATTGCTTCGCGAAACTGCAATATGCTCCTTTTACTTTTATTGCTCCATTTACGGTGAATTACCCAGGCATTTACGAGCATTGTCCCACAAATTAACTCCATTACGATTTTTCTAAACCACTTTATGGTTTTTCGCAGGGAGGAATAATAGGATGACATTTGGTCCGAATAGTCAACTCCTTTCTTCGTGATATTGTAGCTCTTAACAGCATCAGGTTTCAGTCGTTTGTTTCGGGCGTCTTCTTTCTCAACCAAAACACACTTGTGTTTTTTGCATGTAGTTAGCATTTGTACTGGTCTTTTATCAGTCCATTTTATGAATTTTATGCCACCCTTATTTTAAAGCCTAATAATTTCACCCCTTTTTTGTTTTTTTTTTTGCTTCCGTTGGCAAATTCTTCCTGTTGCTGCAGACAGTACCACACAAAAATGTGTCTTTTTCCAGTAGTTCTTGCTCTAAACACACACTGGTATAAAAATTGTCCGTATATACAATACGACCTTCATATAGAAGACCAGTCATTAGTCTCTTAACAATGGTGTAGGCATGTCCTTTCTTTGTTGAATTTCCAGTTTTTTCAGAATACACCTCCATATTGTATGTATAACCTTCTGGAAGACAGATTTTACATAATTTTATGCCATACTGATGACGTTTGCCTGGTATGTATTGACGAAATACAAGACGTCCATGCCATGGCACCATGCTCTCATCTATTACTACTTCTTTTCCAGGTTTTACAATATTCTGAAAACTTATTTTTATTTTTTCTAATATAGCTTTTATTTTGTCCAGGCGGTCTTCTGCCACAGCTTGGGTGTTGTCAAAAAAGTGCCAATTCCTAAGTATGTTCAGAAATCGGTCACGGCTCATACTTTTTTTACAAGTATATTGGTAAACACTTTTGTCCTACTGGACCCCATTCTGAGCTGCACTTTTGACTATTACTATTATCCAAATTTTCCTCATCACTCGAAGTGACACATGTGTCTGTAGAAGAACCAAACTGGTTAGTAGGATATACATAATCAGAATCAGCTTCTGAGTCATATTCCTCTGATTCGGAAGAACAACAAACTGATCTCTTTCATTTATTTGTGTTAGATTATGCACCGATATGCTAGGTTGATCCATTGAATCTTCTGACACCATGGGAAGAAGATAAATTGTTTTAGTATAATTGGAAGATTTCTCCACATTTATAATATTATTGTGCAGTTATAGTAAAAAACTGGGGATAATTTTGGTTATAACGCATACACTTCATGACCCCCACGTTTCAGAAACCCTAAGTTCACTCACTTTTTAGGATGGGTTTCATAGAAGAGGTTAGGACAGTCGAGTACGATGAAGCTGCCGCTGCCTTCCTGCAGGACTGTGGTTCCGCCTCCCTCCGGTGATAGCAGCAGTCATTCAGGTTTCAAGGTCGTACCTGTGACGCTTCGGGCTATGCATGCCTTATAGCGAAAATATCGAAAACCATAAAATACTGACTAATACTAATGACTATTGCAAAAAATAATCACAACATATTATATAATAAACTAGTTACCATAATAAACCAGATGAATACAAATGCCTTCACAGAATATTATATCAGAAAAGAGTTCACAAAACCTGATGATAAAGAGGACAATAAGAGGATAGACAGCTGATCATTGACTGATTGTGAGATACAAATTTTCAGTTCGCATGAATCATGGGAAATTCAGGCAGCCAACCGAAAAAAAATATGCCCGCCTGATCGAACATAATCTAAAATAAGCCCCTGGGGTGAACATGTGAAGCAGTAGTAGATTTGAAATAAGGCCAAAGTAGGCAATAGCCTTGGGGCGGCAAGATTTTCGGGTGGCAATAAAAACAGGATTTAAGGGCGGGAGTAAAAAAAGTTATTATAATGCAGACTTTTGATGAATTTAACTAGTCTGATCCGCAGACGGACAGGTGGACAGACAAACTATGTACATGAGCAATTATTTTAGAAAAATATGCCAAAAACTGGATGGAAAAATAATTTGGACTAGGGACAGGAAATTTCCAAATTTGCCACTGATATTAAGGAAAAGTTTACTTCAGAAATAGAAATTTTCTTATATGCTAGAAGAAAATCTTATCCCTACAAATATCAAATTTGTGTTGTGCATCAATGCATTAGCATAAATTAGAGGATGATGATTGTGAACAGAAAATTGTCTCTTACCCCACACATAAGAGGTTAACTTTCCTTTGTTGGAATGCTTTAAATATTTTGGAATGAAATGAAATACCTGCCAAATCATCCATTTCCTTTTCTTTTCTAAAATCCAAGATTACATCAATCAGGGGTAGATCATGGGCAATTTAGAAACGGCCATTGGGTTGGTATTCTATTATATAAAAACCAAAGCAAATTTTTCTCTAACTATTATTTACTATGGCAAAAATATGAATAAAAATTCTGTATCTATCTGAATAGAAACCAACCCCGGATTTAAGCAAACTCCCAAAATTTTCCACCATTTTTCAGCAAAAAAGTAAAATTCATAGATTTTATGCTGAAGTGTGCTGGGCATGCATGGCCTAGAATACATTATTAGAGATAGAAGAGAAGAGTGGGAAATGGTTTAATTGTTGACATTTTGAAATATTATTCCAATTAATATTTTCACTTTGTTGAATAATGTTCAATGTTCAGTGACGATAATTTCATTCATCTTCATTTTCACAAAAGGTCAAATATAGCAATAGTGACATTGCCAAGATAATTTTTATCCAAGTCTATTTCCAATGAAATTAACATTTACATTGACTTAAGAAATTGCATTTTTATAATTATACATGTTCCATGTAAAGTTTTACTGTTCATTATCAGCTGAGCTGAGTAATCATCTGTTTAGTCATTGTATGCAATTTTAATAGATTCTATGAATGGGGTTTTAACATGCATACAAACATTACTATGGTTATAGCAATAACTACAGTAGTCAAGTAAAACTAATAGGAACTTCTTTTAATGGCTAATGAAAAATAATACAAGTTGCTAACTATTCTTAATGATACCTATGCATAGCCCTGAGAAACAAAAGAAAATAACCAATAGCATTTAGAAACAAAAGAACATAATATTCTTAAACATAAATAAAAAATTAAAATTGATATACTGAATCAGCTATTATGAGTATGTTATACATCACTTTCTTCTTCTCCATTGGAAGATTACTCACTGGAATCATCGTCCCAATGAGTGTCATCCTGGCTTCCATCAATATCATTTGAAATGCAGCATTTTTTTAAACCAGGGGTTCACAACCAGTGGGGAATTCACCCCCTGGGGGGAATTTTAGGAGGTTTAGGGGGGAATTGGGACCACTATTCAGCTAAATATGATGTTCTGTAGATTATGTAAAATCTGTAAAATTGTAGTTTGTTTTAATTTATTCTGTGACGTTCAATAAAGTTTATTGAATGCCACAGATTAAAATTGATTCTTAAACATGCCCATTATTTTCATTTGCGGAATTAAATTATTATTTAAAGGCCAGAAAGTGCACCAAAAATTCTGTTATATATTAACTAAGAAATTTTTCTCTCACGAGAAATATCACCGGCACTCGCGAAGCTACAGCTTCTTATGTCGTAGCACTGGAGATAGCAAAGCAGAAAAAACCACATACAATTGGGGAACCTTGATCAAACCTTGTGCTCTCAAAATAATGGAAATTGTGTTGGGAAATGGATTAGAGAAGAAACTTGCAGCAGTTTCACTATCAAACAGTACTGTTCAAAGAAGGATCAGTGACATGGCCAGTGACATCAAGGCTCAGGTTATACAGGAGATCAAGTCTGCGGCATTTGGTTTATTTTCAATTCAACTTGATGAATCGACTGATGTGTTCTCAGTTGCTGGTGCTTGTGAGATATGCTCACTCGGGTTCATTTAAAGAGGAGTTTCTCTTTTGTTCTCCTCTTGAAACAACTACCAAGGCCTCAGATATTTTGGAAAAGGTTTCATCTTTCTTTGAATCAGAAAATCTTTTGTGGGATAATGTCTGTGGGTGCTGTACAGATGGAGCACCAGTTATGTTAGGGACAAAATCCGGATTTCAAGTTTGTGTAAAAAAGCGAGCTCCAAAAGTGAAAGGCATTCATAGTATGATCCATCGTCAGGCACTAGCCTCAAAAACACTTCCAGCTCCATTAGGGAAGGTTTTGGATCAAGTAATTCAAATTGTAAATTTTGTGAAAGGGGGAGCTCTCAACTCACGACTTTTCAAGCAGTTATGTATTGACATGGATGCAGTCCATCAATCGCTTCTTTTTCACACAAATGTTTGATAGCTTTCAAGAGGAACTGTAACTGAGCAAGTATTTGAGCTTAGAGATGAGCTCAAATTATTTTTTGAAGTTCAATGTAAGATGGGATTTTTTTTCTGGCTGCATGATGAGGAATGGATGATGCGCCTTGCCTATTTAGCTGACATTTTTGAGCAGCTGAATAAACTGAATCTTCAGATGCAAGGAAGGGATACAAACATCATAAAATTCATGGATTCCTTAAAAGCTTTCATGAGCAAGCTGAAAAATTGGAAGAGAAAGGTCAATATCAAAAATGTTTCAATGTTTGAGAAACTGTCATCAATTCTTGTTGCTAATGGTGAAGAACAAGTGCTTCCAGAATTTGCAAAAAATGAAATTTGTCAGCATTTGACAGCATTGGAAAATGAATTCAGCCACTATTTTCCTAAACTCAGTGATGAGGAGTTGGATTTAGTATGCAATTCGTTTAAATTGTCAATTGAAAAAATTCCTGATGATTGCCAAGATGAATTACTGGAGCTGAAAACTGATTCGGGAGCAAAAGATATTTTTGATGAGAAGTCAATCACAGAATTTTGGCCCTTGATGTGCGATTCCTACCCAAAAGTGGCAGAAAGAGCTATTCATACATTACTTCCATTTGTGTCGACATATCTCTGTGAGTCAGGCTTTTCAACTCTGTTGCAAATAAAAACGAAGCAACGAAGTAGATTGGAGGCTGAAGATGACCTGCGTTGTGCCCTTTCAAGCACTCCTCCGCATATCCAAGAACTGGCAAAGGAAAAACAATCACAGGTTTCTCATTGATTGTAATCTTCATCGAATAAAATAAATTGTATTTTTCTGGAATTTTATTGAACTTTTTGTTTATTGAAGTATGCTTCAGTAACTTTAGTCTGTAAAATAATTAGTTCTGAATATAAAAACCCTAAATTTATTCAAGTTTTAAAATCTATCAACATTTCTACTGCTATTAAATTTGTAATACTCTACCGTAAAAATATCAAAATAAATGTATATGTACTAATACAGACATAATAAAATATTTTGAATATTATATGCATATTATTTGAAATGCATCTTTTGAGTTAGACTATCTTGGGAAGGGGAGAATGATAGTCTGAACTATGGTGAAAGGGGGAATTGAGCAAAAAAGGTTGAGAACCACTGTTTTAAACCCTTTTACTATAGATTCATTATTTATTAATTAATCGTAGGTCAAATGCTTCCTTTACAAAAAATATAGTACTATCATTTGAATGTGACAGCAATGAGAGATGTGCTGCCATCTAGTGACTACAAGACTATGATTTATTTTTGGACACATTTAAGACAAGGGGTAATTTTTTCATGATAGATTTTTACAAAAAACAAAATACACATTGAATAACTTTACTCTTTTGCAGTAATGCATCAGGTGACTGTATGATGAAACCTATGCTAATTAATTGTTATTTAAATCCACATGCAATGAGAGGGCTAGACAAGAATAAGCTACCAGTTCATTGGAGAGCTATTGAAAAAGCATGGATGACAACCAGAATTTTGAAAGACTGGTTCTACAACTGTTTTGTCCCTGAAGCTGAATTCTATATGAAGAAAAAGGACCTAAACTTTTAGGTTCTTTTGCTTGTGAATAATGCTCCTCCTCCAAATGTTCAGTTAGTATTCTTACCACAAAATGCAACATCACTAATTCAGCCCATAGAACAGGATATTATTTTCACTTTCAAGGTTTATTATATAAAGCATACCTCTCAAGAAATGTTGAATAAAATGAATGCTGATGATACACTTGCAGTCAGTCAAGTCTGGAATAACTTTTTACAATTTTTGAGTGCAGAAATAATTGTGTTAGCAGCTAAATAAATAAAACGATCAACTTTAAATGCTTGCTGGAAAACTGAGCTGGCTTGAAATTACCATATGAAAAAAATATGAGTGCAAAGGGTTCAAGGCTGCTACTTTAAATACAAATCAATACAAATGAGATTTATAAATTATCTGAAATTATTTACGTTGCTATCTATTACGTTTGACGTTGCTACAACAATAATTTTGATGTTTAATAAAACTCGCGAAGCGAATAACGCAGTTATCTCGTCTATTTGAAGACTTAATAGACGCTAATTCAATCGGAAGCAACAATGCGGGACGCCTTGGCAACACCCGGAAAGAGTACGAAAAATTTATAAAATTTCGAAAATAAATGCGTGTTTCTGACAAATTCTTCCGTGTAACATCTAAACATTGCAAGAATAAGATATTTAATAGTTTTAGCCGTCAAATAAAATAAAAACGGGGAAATTTTGTCCATATTTACATATTTTAATGACTGAATGAAATAAACCTTACACCTTGAAAAATTGATAATCCCGTGTAAACTCATGGGAAAATATAATCGTCTTGACATTAACTTCTATACCTACTCCCTTCAGGAGGAACGCATGCCCCAATATGTAGTGCAAGGCATACCGGCCGATACTAGCGTCGATGAAATTGCTAAATACATCGAGAACAAAGGCATCTCAGTTCACGAAATTCGCCAACTCGAATCCACCCGTCCCTCACCTGCTGAAAAAGCACGCGGAATTCACACGGTTGAATCGCGCCCTACAGAAACTTTCTTAATTACTCTCGACGTCGCATCCAATGCCCGTAATATTGAAAATCTCTCCGGCGTATGCGGTATTTCCGCGCGTATTTCAATTTATAAAAGGCCCCTCGCTCCTCAATGTCGTCGCTGCCAACAATTAGGCCACACGCGTAATTATTGCAAATTACCAGCTAAATGCGTCTTTTGTGGTGGTCTTCACCTCCGCGAAAATTGTCCCAACTCACCCGAATCCCCCCTTCCTCGTAAATGCGCAAATTGCGGCGGTGATCATACGGCTAACTACCGTGGTTTCTCTATTCACCGCGAAGCCAAATCCCTCCATATCCAAAATCACTTCACTCGTCTAGGTATCTTTAAACCTACTCCACCAAAACCTACTGATACTTCTTCGTTTCCGCCTCTCTCGCAACCTCCGCAAAACCACCAATCTATGCCGCCTACTCTTTTCCAGCCCGCTCCTCCAAATTTTATCCACACTCCCGTTCCCTCCTCTTTCGACGATAATGCGGACATTGCGTGGTTCACCTCTACCCTTTCATCCTTTATATCCCTAAAGTCCAACCAAGAACGCCGGATATTTGTTTTGACAGAGCTGTTAAAACTTACTGATTAATCATGACTTCGAGACGTCTTTAAATTTATGGCCCTGAAAAGAGCCCCAAAATTTCTTTTTTTTGACCAATCAGCGTACTATCTTATATTTTCCTTTACTCCTGCCCGAATCCATCTATCTATTTATCTATTATATCCACTATTGTTATTAAAAGGCCCGTTTTGTGATGAACCCCCTCCAGTTCTCCAGCCTTTCCGCAAAATCTTCGGCCCCAACCCAACCCAATTTTCGAAACTTAGTATTAGATATTTAGGTTAATTAATTTTAGTGTTCAATATGCTTTTGAGTTACGCCACTTACTATCTCCTATCTCATATTTGTATATTTGTATGTTCATAAAATTTTCATCGCAAAAAAACTGTAACTCTGCGATCTACTCTCAACAAATTACTAAACAGCTTAAGGGTGAGATTAATTTACATTAAAAAAGCAACAAAATAATATATAAAAAACGGGGGAAAAATTAAAGAAAACCAGGATAAAAAACATAAAATAATTAAAACATATATATGCACCAACTTATGCATAACAAAAAAATAAATAACACTGGCAATAAAATAAACTAAAAAAAGAAAAATCAAAACCAATAAACCTGTGTAAATAATCCACCCTTTTCTCTTGTATTTATCTTATATATTGTTTAATATATTTATCCTAGTCTATAAGGAACCGTATGCAACTCATTAAACCAACTGTTTTTTCCGCCTTCAGGCAAATTCGTTACTAGTATTACGATTATTCATAAGTTCCCTCCATCGCACTGCTTTTGCTGCCGGATAATGGGTCACTACTCACGGGGACTGGTAACGATAGGTCCTTCAGCCCGTTATTACCACGGACTGAGATTGGGATCGTTTTCTCTTGTCGGTCTGTGTGAGATGCTTCGATTTTTTAAGGTGAAAGGTTTATTTGCTTCATTCATTAAAATACGTAAATATGGACCGAATTTATCCGTCTTTGCTTTATTCGACGGCTAAAACTACAAAATACCTCATATCTTTTCGAAATTTTATGACCTTTTCGTACTCTTTCCGGATATCGCCAAGGCGACCCTCATTGTTGCCTCCGATTGAATTAGCCTTCAAATAGACAAAAAAATAATTACGGTATTCGCTTCGCGGTTTTAATGAAGCATCGAATTTATAGTTGAAGCAACGTCAAACTTAATAGATTGCAACGTTAATAATTGCAGATTATTATTATTCAGTAAACTGCGTGTGGACTGTGAACATTTTAAATGATAGACCAAAAGAAAAAAATCTTCTTTTATTTAATTGCTGGAATATTACCTTTTTCGCAAGGGAAAAGCAATTAAAATTGCACATATAAATTATAAAAACGAAAATGAAATTGAAAATGATGGAAGAAATTTTACATGCAATGTAGTTTATAAGGAAATTTTTTAAAATATACATAATAAGAATATTTACGTTGTTATTTATTGGTATTGTTGTTAAAAATTTGTTTACATAATATATGTACGTAATTAGATTTGAAGCAGGTACCTTTAAAATGAGCTATTTCATTGAAGGAAAGATAAGCGAAATTACTTTTCCATAAAACTTAATTTAATGGAAAAGTACAATAATTATAATCTATTTGAGCCAAGATTTTGTATTATTTTATACATACTACCGTCATATTTGACGGACAAATCGGCTAGTACCTACCTAATATTAACTAAAATAAATAATATATACCTAATATAAACTACAATATGGAAGAAAGAAACACTAAGGTTATTCAAGGAAGGGAAATCACCAAAATAACTATAAATCTGGCTAATTGTTTCAAAAGGTAAGTAGAAGACAGTTTTAATGTAAAATTTTAAGTGCTTTCGTTGTCTAAAATCTTTTTGTGTATTCTGAATATTCTCTATCCTTAATTTAGAGCGAAATTCATTAACATTGAAAATGATTCAAGTGCAAGATTTCTCAAAAGGTAAAATAAGAAAACTTCTAGGTATTACAATTCTTTAATTTAGACCAAAATTTATAATCGTTAACTCTTCCTCCCTTGAACATCTATATGTACATTCTGCTTTCCTTTCAACTGAACATTTGTATGAATCAATTAAGCCAATTTAATTTATTACATTAAAACAGCACAACTCATTTTGTTTCGTAGGTTTGGCTTTTAAATATTCATGTGACAAATATGACTCACAAAATCCGCCTTTGCATGGGATAACGTATGGCTAAGAGAAATTTGGTTATATCATCAAACGTATTTCCACCGGTTGCAATCCTAGAAACAATTCCTGCCCAAGAATTTAATGTTTTTGAGATACATTACCACATAATATCGTGCAGTTTCTTCCACTGGAACAATTCGAGTGAAATTACGATATTTTAAAAGTGATTCCATCGCTTGTTTATTATGATTATTTGATATAAAAATAGTCGACAAATTTATCGATAAAGGATGTGGGAAAGATTTATTTATTTGGGCAAATGATGGGAAGACAAGAAATATTGAATACCTTTAAACCCTACAGTAAAAATTAACCTGGTTTCAATACTTGGTTTTATTCTAAAATCTTACTCATTTTTTTGTCTTGCCTTAAAAACCCGAGAGATGCGGGGTAATTTCAGCTAGTGTAATTATAAAATGTAGGCTTCTGAATAAGCACTTCAAGTTCTAAATTTAAGATTGTTATCATAAACAATAAAAGTTTTAAAACATTTTGATAGAGATTGATCATGTCACGTTACCTTAGTTAGGAACATTAACTTGTGTTCTTTTAATTTATGTTTTATTTAGCTGCAACAATTTGCGTGTCTTCATGTATTATGTTATTTTACAGAAAGGGGAAGAGTTTTCACTCGTAAGGAGCTGTTTGATGCGTTACCTCGTCGTGGAAATATGCGTCCAACAGCTAAATCACCAAGGTATCTACAGGACTACATCCTTACGAAGTTTGATCTTCAGAATTGTGAATATGAAGCTAAATATAAAATATATTTAGGCTTAATAAATTTCACTTCAGCTCTGTCAAAAATGTGTACACGCTGTCATCGTAATTTTGCAGTTTTTTCGCAAAAATATTCATTTGTCTAGATGGTGAGCATTTCGTTACTGATTTATCAGAAAAAATTGTCCATAGTTGTAGCGGGAGTGGAATCCGAGGTTGCCCGTCTAAAACTTTTGAAGAGAGCTCTATAAAAACTAAACGATGGAAATTGAAAATTTTAGATCTTTCGCGACTCAGTTAAGGCTGAGGGCTTCTGAAAAACGTAGTGCTGCATCAATGCTTAAAGAAGCTTCTTAAATAAACATAAAGAAGCTTCTTAAATAAACAAAGCTTATAATAAGTCTTTGCGGAAAAGTGGATACCAGACGTTTACACCCAAGGAAGCATTACCTCTAATGATTGATTTAAAATTAAGTAAACATCAATATATTTCATTACTAAGCCGGATGAGGGAAAAGGAATGCAAAATATGGCCATGATTCACTGCGGAAGACAAAAGAAGATTACTATCCATCAAAAGATGCCATCACAATTACGGAATCTTCTGCAGAGATAAAGTTGCAATAACTTTTAGATGTCACAGCTAGTTGCATTCTGAAGGTTCAAAAAATTGTATTAATAAAATACAAAAGTGATATATCACTTGAAAACATACAGATAATATATAAATGGGGGTGCGATGGAAGTTCCAACCAAAATCGTTATAAACAGCAGTTTACAGAAGAAATCTCCGAAACCCAAACAGATGAAGATATTTTTGTGACTTCTTTATTGCCCCTTCAAATCTTTGGCTTTCAAAAAGATAGAGAAGATGATAAAGTTGTCATTTGACAGAATCCCCAGACTTCATCCACAAGATTTTGTCGACCCACTAGCTTCAAATTTGCGAAAGAAACTGCTGAACTGACAAATGCTGAAGTTCAACGAATAGAGAGACAAATTGAAATGCTCCAACCCACAACAGCATTTTCTGGAAATACTCACTTTATTATAAACCATAAATTAATTGTGACCACAGTCGATGGTAAAATTTAAATGCTTTGACCAACACAACGACTCAGGTGTGTTACATATGCGGAGAATCCCCGAAGCAGATGAATGACTTAGCAAGAATAAAGGTCAGAACTTCCGATACCGCAAAATATTCATTTAGTTTTTCCATTCTACACGCCTGGATTAGACTTTTTGAATGCTTCATCAACATAGGTTATAGGTTGGATGTTAATAGGTGCCAAGTAAGAGCTGAAGAAAAAAGAAAATTCCTGTTGAGGAAATAAATGATAGTGGAACGATTTCGTAAAGAAACGGGCTTACTTATAGACCTACCTAAACAAGGAAGTGGGTCGAAAAATGATGGAAATACGGCTCTTAGTTTTTTTTTTCTTTTCAAAAATTATGCCCAGTTAGCGGAAATAACAGGAATTGACGCCGAACTCATCAATCGATTTTCGGTTATTTTAAATACGCTTTCAAGTGAATTTGAGATAAATTATCTTGAGTTGAGAAAATATGCGAAAGGCACTGCAGAGCTATACATGCAGCTGTACGATTGGTACTATATGATATTGGTATTATATAATAAAGTCATCGATGCTACCGATTGGACAATTCTCTGAAGAAGCTCACGAATCTTGTAATAAGGACTACTTCCGAGAATATTCCCGGAAAGCATCGAGGTTCCAAAGTAATGAAGATTTGTTGCATCGCCTGATGATTTCCTTAGACTCCTTCCGACGAAAAAGAAAACCTCGTTATCTGCAGAAGTATTGTCTTTTCTGAAATGCTCCGAAGTAAAGCATAACAGCGAAGAAGACACCGTTGTGAATGATTCTGATATTTCAATCAATTATCGGACTCAAAAAGTGACTAAATTGTAAATAGCTAACTTTAATTGATTAAGTATTTAAAAACTGAGGTTTAATTCAAATAATCTAATTTTCTTTCTATAAGACTAGTTTCTTACTCTATTATACGTCTGTTCTATTAAATCGGTGTTTTGATTGAGGAAAGGATTAAGTTGTAAATTGCGTAAAACTGTAATTACTTACTCTCTTGTATTTTGATTAAAAATATCTATTACAATTTTGTTTGTACAATTAAAACATTAATTACAACTTGTTATAAAACCATTTAATATGATATTGGATTAATGTCCCGCTACAATCCGCTCTCCGGCCAATGTGCGCCGTGCCGTCCTCCGCCCGCCATGCAGCATGGAGGGGCGAAATCTTCGCAGAAGACCTCACCCCAAAGCACAGTCTCTCCGAAGCCCCAGAAGACTGTCGACGCACCTACCTTGTCGAGACGCGATGCAATTAGGATTCCCAGGTTCGTATTTGAGACGAGGGAAAGAGATAGACAAAAGTCTCCATCCGGGTCAAACTGAGACTACACAGTCCCTTCTTAGTTTAACCCTTCGTCATGAAAAAAATGTTGGAAAAATCTTACGATTCGAACACATGCTGTCTCATTAGTGCCCATTTCACTCAGGATTCGTCCTAACTTTAAGGGACGGAATGACGTCGAACATCACCAGGTAAGCAGATTTAAGATTGTCCGTCTTCTTTCAGTTGTTTCTCCCAGGGACGCATTCGCCCCTCTTCGGTACTTTTCCGTAAGGACAGTCTCTGGGTCCTCCGCGGCCGATGATGAAGGGGATTCCGTTAAATTCCCTCCGAGAGCTGCCAGCGTGTCTGCCGCTTTCGAATTCATTCCTCTGCAGCTCTCCTAGTTTTCCCAGGCCGGAGGTGAACCTGTGACTGGATGGAAACACGTCCGCCGTGATGACGTGCACGGGCTTGGTGCACGTGTTGGCTACCATGGCAAATAGGCAGAGGAAGACTAAAGGAACGTGCATATCTGTCGATTTCTGTACGATGAGTGAATGACTTTTCCTCCTGAGAGCCGCTTCTTATGCGAACCAAGAGTTTTTTTATCCTAAACTGCGGGAATCCTTTGAGATCTTATTCGACGTAATACACGTGGTCATTTTTCACCCGACATTTCCTCGTTAGATAGGGCGACCGCATGTCGTAAATTTTTTAATCTATATGCGAAGACGCTAGCTTTTTGTTGCTCAATTGCTAGAATTTGCGTTTTTCGTCAGTACAATAATAATAAATCCATATCTACACTATTTCGCGTCTCCCGAGTATAAAAAACAATTGATTTGTCCGATTTGATAATTGCATTTCAATACAGCGTTTACTCCGCGATTGGAAGATAATTGTTGCTCCCTTAAAGATAAGGATTAATAGACCTTTCCGGGGCGTAAGAAAAAGGAAGAACCAATTACTTTCAGTATCCGACGATAATTTCCTGCTCCAGATTACTCCCGAGATACGTAGGGGATTCCTTCCTAGGAAACTGAACGTGTCTCGAAATTTTTTTTTTCATATAAACCATTTTTATAATGGTTAATGTGTTCTTAGTTAACATGTTGATGGAATGACTTGGCATTTTCTTAGTTAAAATATTACTAAAAAGAATATTTCTTTGAACCAGGTCATCAATACCAATATTAAGTAGCTTCTCCACCTTTAACAAAATAGTGCTCTGCTTCACCATAGTAATCCAAAAAACATTTAATAAAGACATAACAATATTCCCAGTTTTTTTATCTTCTCTATACTTGAATATTTTGCGCACAGTTGATGGTGAAATGTTGAAAGCCGTAAGAATTTTTGTTCCACGCTCTCGTTTTTTCAAACTTCGACTTTAATGTTAATACGATATATCTATATATCTTCTAACAATACCTCATCTTAAAATCAAATTAACCACCAAACCGCAAACAATGTTGAAAGCCGTAACAATTTTCGTTCCACACTCCTTTTTCAAAGTGTTTCACAACTTTGACATATATTTTATGAGAAATTTACCATTTTACCTTAGAGAAAACATTTACCTTCTTTTCCAACATGAAGGTTATTATTTAATACACAAAAATGGTAATGCCAGATAATGAAAGGAAACCAATGAATGCGAACAATACAAGTAAAGCGAGCGCGATGTACCTACCGTTTACGCCCGCGTTTTCATTATTAGTTTCTAGTCTAGCTGGTTTATGAATTTGTTTCATCTATGTAAGTTCTGTGATTCTTTGTTTATTTGTGTTTATACCTTATGTTAGTAGTTTCCTCTTTCTCGTGTCTGCCCATAATACAGCTCTCAGTCAAATCGAAATGGCTTATATCTCTCGTGCTTTGAATGACGAAGACGTACGACGAGAATTTTTGTGCTCTGAAATAGAGAGCCGAACAGAAAGACACGCTTACAAGTTTAAGTGTCACGGAAGAATTCACGTTCCTTGCTCTATTCTTTGATGATGAGAGCATTAATGTGACTCATATAATCGAGAGAAACAAAAAGACATGATAATAAAATATTTAAATTGTCTAATTACCTAGGTAATACCGCCTATCTTAAATTTTGTGTCCTTAATTGTGTCACGACGTATTAGTGAAAATGCGTATCTCGAATAAGCGGATTTCGAGAGATACTTGTAATCACTTTAGAAATGTGACTTGGAACGATCGGTTTACAAAGTGACCAAGGGTCCTCCCTAAGTTCAGAGAGATATAACGATAAATATCTTTATCGCGATATTTAGGCCAAGAAATCCTATCTTCCACCAAACCAAGGGGTGAATTTTAAATTCCTCATTTCGCGAGTCATAGTATTCCGTTCGGATAATTCATGAAATTAACTTGATTTATTCTGACACAGTCACTCAAAAATGTCAATGGGCATTGTTTAAATGTATTTAAACGTTCCATAGATCCATTTAGATGCGAAAGATAAGTTTTGAGAAGAATTTTACGCCATATATTTTTGGATTCATACATGCATTACCTTTAGTAGTCCAAGTACAAGTCTAAGACTATTTCTATTCTCTATTTTTTATGAGAATATTTTTTTACTAAATTTTGTATGTAGGAACTCCGAACCACCCACATAAACCTTTCAATGTAATGGACGAATGACAGTTCGGATATCCTTAATAAAGTACTGAAATAATCATTAACGTTATCACTCTTATTTCTTGCCGTTATGACATCACGCCCAATATTCTTGACAGAAACGAGACCCTCATTCAATTTATGTCCTTAGGTTTTTCCGTTGCTAACTTCGTATAGCAAAAGTACAATCAAGACAGTTATGAGGCTAACACCTATTACAACAGCAATTACTTACTTTTAAATCTCATCAGAAAGATACTTTGATCAATAGTATTGTTCTGACTTATTTTCCATGAAGAATGTATGTACGTGACTTATTCACGTAACAAATACGAAATCCTTTATCACTGTAACCGCGAGTAAATCTTAAGATGCTTTTTCCTTATTCTTACATTCATAAAAATGAGTAAAACTTACTCCAACCGTGAGAGTATGTGAATATTTCCTCCTTCCTGCCTTGAGTAACTGTCGTCTTAACAGTTCCTTTACGAGTTCATGTTGAGATAATATCAGTTATCTATCCTCTTTAAAGCAGTTATGTGGTATTTCGTTATTTCAATTACAGTAGAAGTAAGTGAGTAATATTTTGTTGACTGCCAAACGTGCCGAGTGAATTTTCTGCCTTTTCACCAAATTCTTGTACACTATAAATTGGCTGCCAATTATTTTTACTCCAGAACAAATTAATAAAAGAGCATTAGTTATTTCAGAAAAATCTCATCGTTAAATCAAACGCTTAAGAATGGCTGAAAGGTTGGCTGGAGACGAATAAAATTACAATTTTGCATTTGCTTTGAAATATTCTTTTTCATTACTTAATCATAATAAAGTGATTAAAAGTATTATTTCCCATAATATTTATAGTAAAACAAGAAAAAAACTATTAGTGATTATTGAAAGTGATTGATGTTCAAAGTAATGAGTCTATGGTTAAGAATCAGTAAATAATCCTTATATAATAATTTTAAAGTGTCCGCCTGCCTGTCTCGGTATTTTTGGACATTTCCCAATTGAAAGCTGAAACTTTCACAATCGTTAAATCCCCATGAGGTCTCTAGAAAAATCAAACATCCCGGAAAAAGTCTCGGATTCGACTCCGGGAGACAATTATATTTTCCCATATGTTTACAAGGGATTTTCCATTTTTCAAGGTGCAAGTTTAATTTTCTTCATTCATTAAAATAACGAAATATGGACTGAATTTCTCCATTATTGTTTTATTCTACGGCTAAAACTATAAAATATCTTATTCTTGCGATGTTTAGATGTTACACGGAAGAATTTGTCAGAAACACACATTTCTTTTCGAAATTTTATCGCTTTTTCGCACTCTTTCCGGGTGTTGCCAAGGCGTCCCGCATTGTTGCCTCCGATTGAATTAGCGTCTATTAAACCTTCAAATAGACGAAAGAATTACGTTATTGTCAAACTTAATAGATTGCAACGTTAATAATTGAAGAATATTATTATTCGGTAAACACACGAAGAGGAAGAATAACGGAGCCAAAGAGAGGCAAATCAAGTCGTACGTTGATGTCAGAATGTAATAAATTTCAAGCGCTTTATTTTCTGTGAAAATTCAAATGATTTTCAGGAATTTATTAATTAATCAAACAATTACATTTACTCGAATCGTACAATAATCAGTCACCTCAGAAGTTATATTTTAATCACACTACAAAGTCCCGTTAATGTTCAACGGGTAATTCCGCTAGTTCAAGATAATTCCAATATCCACGATATGCTCTTCGTTAAGAGTAGGCTAATTCCGGCACCGGGTTTCCCTCCTCCCTTGTGATTGTGTTCGGTGTGGAAGGAGTTATGGCTATAATAATCCTAGAGATTGATTGGCCAAAAATATACGCACACGCGCACATAAATACTTACGGCAAACGCTATGGTGGAACCACAAGTATTTTCTTTCAATTATCTCAAACAAATATAAACATTTATCTTTCCTTGGTAATAATTATTTAAAACAAACATTAGAAAAAATCGGAATCTGCTTGGATTCTAGCATGTTTAGTCACGGTCTATATTACGTGGGATTTCGCCTTCTTTCCTTCAGCGGCAAAATCTCCCCTCTTGCAGGCATCGGAATTAAAGGCACGTGGCTCGGTGAAAGGATGGGAAAGTTTGGGGAATACCCGCGGCGACCAATCGGATGCTTCTTTTTTCGCGTTTCAGTTTCTGTTTGACTGCGCCACAACCAACTTCAAATTATGACTTTGGCGTATTTGTGGTGTTGCTGCGAAATATCATTTGACTCTCCTCTTCTGAATTAACCTGAGGATTGAGGGGAGTGTTGTGCTGCGTTGCGCTTTAGTAGAGTTGGACTCCTTGATAAGAATATTTATTTTTTATTTGGCCATTATTTTAAATTTATAAGGCATCTAAACGTCTTAATACAAGCGGAAGTGATGCGTTAGCCGAGTGACAGCGTAAAGTCATGTCTTCGAGAGAAACGCTCGAAATATTAGTTGAGTAACAAAGTGGAGCAAGTCACGCTTCTGTTGGTAGCGAATGTGGAGTGAATGGATCAAGGATTTGTTCTATAAAAATGCCGAATACGTAATTCGAGGTAGTGTAACGGCTGCTACTCCGTCTAGTGCTCAAAATTTTTACTTTCTCATATTAATAGTACGTATATAGAGAATGAATTGTAATCGTGAAAAAATTCTACCTCGAGATTTTGATGGAAATACACGTTTTATGTGTCCATAAGTCCATAAAAGTTGTTTTTGCCATGCCTGTCTGTTGGTTTGTTCGCAGTTCTAGGCCCCAAACGCGTACATAAAATCGAATAATATCTCGTATTTATGCGAAATATCATATTTTACAGACCATTTTTCATAAAATTGATATTGCACAAAAATAAAGGCAATTTATTCTTGGCGATTTTTAGAAAAAAATTATTTATTCAAAGATGGCTCCAGATATTTTGATTGAAATCAATCCAATTGTAGAGCCTGATGTTAAAAATAGTACTACCAAAGCCATATATCTCTTAAAATCACTAAATAGCGTTCAGTGGCATTACAATGTACGCCAAGCTACCCTACCTAAGCCCTATGACGTCACGCCTCCGCAGCGTTCCAATAAAAATCTTACTACAGCCTATATGGTTAAATTAAATAGTATGATATCTCATATTTGTGGATAACATCATTCATAAAATACATTCTAAAGAGATGAACGATATTGCCCAACAATTAAGGGTACTCTATTCTAGGATATTTAAAAACAAAATTCGATTTACTCAAAAATGGCTGAGAATTATGCTTAAAATCCATTCAATCGTACAGGCTGATGTCACAAATAATACTAAATAAGCCACATGTCCCAGAAAATTACTATATACTGTCCAGTGGCATTATTTCTATACAAGACGCTCAGCGCAAGCGTTAGGAGGGGAACCCGGGGATTCCCTCGTCTAAAATTCCGTGCTTCTCTGTTAACGCACGCGCTTATTGTAGCGAGAGGTATTAGATGTGTGAGTTTAACTGTGTCAGTCGCATTGGTTCTGTTGCTACGCCTTATTAACATAATTGACAGTGAATTGCCAAGCACACAGAGTTAATTTCGGGGCAAAGAGTGTAGTGAGACCAAACGGATATACGTATATGAGAAAGTTTGTGCCGTTTATTTTGTGAGCAGACGCGATCCTATGTTTTTTTAATTAAATTATCTTGAATGTGTAAGTAGAGGAAAAAACATTGAAAGATGCTTCCCTTATCACGCAGGTACAAGTAAGAAATGATGTGCTCAATCAATATGAATATTCATAGAGTGGAAGTGAAGGCGATGATGAAGGTAATTTTTCAACCATTTTTTCTGTAAGTAAGGGCTGCTCTGAAAATATAAAGAAACGTTTAAACTTGCAAAAAATTAAGCCATCGAGGGAAGCTGCAGCAGCTGACCAAGAAGCAGCAAAGGAATTCCCGAATAAAGTTTTGGAGCTCATCGAGGATATGGGTTATAAGCCAGAAAAAATTTTAAATGTCTATAATACTAGGTTAAAATGGAAGAAAATGCCAAATAAAACCTTTATATCCCGAGAGGAAAGTGTTGCACTAGGATTTATGGCTGCAAAAGATCGCTTAACTCGAATATTATGTGTAAACGCTTTGGGAGATTTTAAATGTAATTCAATGGTAGTTAACTGTTCAGAAAATCCTCATGGATTAAAAGGGAAGATTAAGTCAGATCTACCTGTCTTCTGGAGGTGTGATATGAAAGCACGGGTTACGTGTAAACTTTTCGACGATTAGTTTGCCAAATGCTTCATCCAGCAAGTGAAGACCTACCCGAGCCCGAAGAATGTGCCATTTAAAGTGATTCCCGTTTTGGTGAGCGCTCCGGGATACACATTTTATCTTACAGAAGGTCATTCCGACATCTAACTTGTATTCCTGTCGCCAAGCACAACTCCGGTCTTACAGCCCTTCGGCCAAGGTGTCATTGCGACCTTCAAATCGTATTATATCCAAACACCCATTAGTACAATAAAAGCATTTTGGGACGAAGTAACGAAATCAACGATGAATGCAAGCTGGCAGAAACTTTGGCCCGAAGCTTTTCATTCCAAAGGCCATTCCAGCATTTGCAGGGAAGTTGATAGGACCATCGAAATAGCTAGAAATATTAGTGGGGAGGGCTTCAAAGATATAAGAGGAAAAAGTGGAAGATTTACTGACTATTCTGCAAAAAGATTTGACCAATGAGGAGCTTGTAGAACTCGTGCAATCAAAAGAGAGCGAAGAAGAAGACGATACCTAAGAAACAACAAGTCACAGCGAAAACATTATCAGATATCTTAAAGATGGCTAACGAGTTGAAAGAGAAAGTAATGCAGGTTGATCCATCAATGGGAAGGAGCATCAATTTTAAGAGAAAATAGAATCGGCAATATATCCCTCCGAAGAAATTTATAAAAAATTAAACGCAAAAGGAATGCAGCTTCCGATAACAGAATTCCTGAAGCAAAGTTCCTCCTCTAAGTCTTCCAACTCCAACTAACGCCCTTCAGAAACACCTTCATCATCGACATTATATTTTGCCTGCGATGCCATTCATGGCGAATTAATCGATTATTCTATTTTTCTTAGTTTTCTTCATTTTCTCGCTCCTCGACTTGCTTGCGCTTTCATATTTTAAGCTCACTATTTCCATATATCTCGCACGCCGTGAATAAGGAAAACAAATCCTATTTATGTTCATTCTCGCTGTTATGGGAACCGAACCCCATTTTCTACATCGCTTCATGAACTTACCGATCGCGGTTTTGCGGTTCGCGGACTCTCCTGGAAAGTAACCCCCGCGAATGGCAAAGTATACCAGTATTAAAAAATTCATTACTATTTTACAGTTATTTCTCGTCGTTTTGACCTCACGCGCACGATTCTCAGAAAAATACATCTTCAGATCAATATCCGTCTTCTATTGTATTCTATGTACCTGATAACCTTGCAAAACAAAGGTATAACCAAATTAGTTATGGGACTAACACCTATTACAGTATCAATTACTTACATTTAAAACTAATCAGAGAGAAACTTCAATAAAAAATATTTTTTCTGAGTAATTTAATAATATATATATAATAATTAATACGAAATCCTTCTTCAAAGTGAAACTGTATCCTATAGAACATCATAAGATGCTATCTTTTCTTAATCTTACATCCATAGGCATGAGTAAAACGTACTCCACCCTAGATATTTTACGAAATTTTCCTCCTCCCTGTCCCCTCCCTCCTAATGACGATGAATGTGAAACCCCTATTTCTATGCAAGATTTAATATTTTCCGTAAATGGTATCGCGCTCCAACTTCATTCAATTAAACCAAATAAATCTCCTGGGCCGGAGGAAATGCCCGCGCGAGTATTGAAAGAGTTAGCTTTTGAACTCGCGCCGTATTTGAAATTATATTGGAGAAATCCATTACGGAAGGAGTCGTTTATAAAGATTGGGAGGTGGCATTCGTTACGCCCATCCATATGGGCGGCGACAAAGAGAACCCCAAAAATTATAGGCCAATTTCCTTAACTTCATTATCGTGCAAGATACTTGAGCACAATCTTTAGTTCTGTAATGCGCTATTTAAATAGTCACTCATTGCTTAGCGGATGCCAGCACGGATTCCGGAGAAGTAGATCATGCGAAATGCAGCTCGGCTTGTTCGTGGATGATTTGTTGCGATGCGGAGAGAAAAATACTCAGTTCGATGCCATATTCATTGACTTCAGGAAGGCGTTTGATAAAGTATCTCATAAGAAATTAATTGCGAAGTTAGGACAATATGGTATCAATCTGAAAGTTGTCAGTTTAGTGAGAGACTTCCTCTCGAATAAAGAACAGATAGTTGCCATTGATGAGAAATACTCGTCCCCCGTTAAAGTTGGGTGTTTCTCAGCGAAGTGTATTGGGCCCTCAACTTTTCTTAATCTATGTAAATGATATCCGCTCGGTAGTTCGTAGTAAAATTGAGCTTTTTGTCGATGATACCGTTCTATATAAAGAAATAAAAAACCAGGATACCGATTACTGCAATGTATTAAGATAGACAAAATGACTATAAGGAATTCCAAACAAGATGATCTAAACAGAACTTATCATGCCCACTTTCCATTTAATCGACAAAAACAAGATTGGAAAGGTGTACTCTATGTCGGAGTACACAGAGTTTCCAAATGAGTTCTTTGAGATTTCACGTTCTCAATAATTTTCGTTTAGATTAGTATTTAACGAGAAGCTAGCGAGATAATTTGTAAAATACATGTAGGTCTTTATTTAAAGTAGGTAGCAGTAATTATTGTCCGATTTAACCAAAACTGGAATCGGTAGACCAATTTTAGAAAAATTCCCCAATACCAAATTTCATCAAAATACGTCAAGCGGTTCCCGGGTTGAAACAAAGGAACATTGTAAACTACATGTAGGTCTTCATGTAGAGTGGACGTAATTGTTGCCGATTTTAACCAAATTGGAATCGGTCGACAAATTTTAGTAAAACTTCCCAATGCGAAATTTCATCAAAATGCGTACAGCTGTTTCCGAGTTGAAATAGGAACATTGTAGGTCTCCATGTAAAGTGGTCGTAATTCTTGTCCGATTTTAACCAAAATTGAAACTGGTCTACCAATTTAGTCAAACTCCCCAATACCAAATTTCAACGAAATACATCAAGCGGTTCCCGAGTTGAAACAAAGGAACATTGTAAATTACATGTAGGTCTCCATGTAAAGTGGTCGTCATTGTTGTCCGATTTTAACCAAAATTGGAATCGATCTACCAATTTTAGTAACACTCCACAATACCAAATTTCATCAAAATACGTCCAGCGATTCCCGAGTTGAAACAAAGGAACATCGTAGGTGTTCATGTAAAGTGGTCGTCATTGTTGTCCGATTTTAACCAAAATTGGAATCGATCTACCAATTTTAGTAACACTCCACAATACCAAATTTCATCAAAATACGTCCAGCGATTCCCGAGTTGAAACAAAGGAACATTGTAGGTGTTCATGTAAAGTGGTCGTCATTGTTGTCCGATTTTAACCAAAATTGGAATCGATCGACCAATTTTAGCAAAAATGCTCAATACCAAATTTCATAAAAATAGGTTCAGCGGTTACCGAGTTTTAACATGCGGACAGACGGACGGAAACGACCTCCCCTATACTATACGTTCAATTCGTGAAAAGAACTCATAATAACGCGTGTACGTATTAGAATATGCCAAATCTGAGCCCAACAATAGTTAATAATTCGTAAAATCTTTATAATTCTAAGAGAATCCCTTTGAAATCTTAGCTGTATCAATTCGCAAATCAAGAAAATGTTGCATCAGGTTTTTCCTAGCATCAACGTTATGACATGGTACAAAATTTGTTTCTATAATAAGAGATCTAATTAAAAGCTTAACAGTATTTTGAAGTATTGCTCCTAAAATCTTGAAAGTCTAAGAAGGAAGTTAATAATTGTCAAACGATATTTAAAAATTATCAAAGCTCACTATTATAGAAGAGAGGGTAAAGGGAAGAAAAAAAAATAAGTTTTCAACTCAAAAACACCATTTATTGCTTTGCTTAGCTACGGTATATACAAGCACCAATTTACAGCAAGTAATTGAAAATGACACGGGATTGGTAGAATTCGCTCCCGTGTCGAGGCACAATCACAAAAGAAAACTCGGATTCACATTAAAGATGAGGTTCCTACACATGAGGAGAAGACTCGTGTGTTATGGAGACCACACAGTCCCTTACTAATGTAACCCTGCGTCACGTAAAACAATTGTACGAGCCAATGACTCATAACCAACACCGTCTTTTTCGTCCTTAGGATATAAAGACGAATTACTCACATTAAAAAAAAAGAAACCAGATGTGGAATATCGTCCAGTGAAGTAGTTCATGATCGTCCGGGTTCTTTCAGTTATTTTTCTCGGATCCTTGGGTTTTCTCCTCGTGGGCACTCTCTCGGTCTCTGACGCCCGATGATGATGACCCCGCGCAATTTTGTCTGCGAATCGAATTCGTTCCTCTGCAGCTCTCCTCCTCTTCCCGGATCGGCGGAGGAGGACCTGTGACCAGTTGGATTCTCGCCTGCTGTGACGACGTACGTGGGTTTGGCGCACGCGTCGGCGACCATGGCGGCGACGCAGAGTAGCGCTAAAGGAACTTGCATAGCCGTCGATCTCTGCGCGAGGAGTGAACGACTTTTCCTCCTGAGCGTCGCTTCTTATACGAACGACGACGGAATTTTTTTCTGGGAGGAGAGGGAATCCCTTCGGATCTCATAGAATTCAATCCAAGCGCGAATTTTTCGCCCGACGTTAAAGGATCGTTTGATAGGGAGACCGTATGGAGTAACAATTCTGAGTTAGAGACGAATGTACTCGGTTACATTTGGCGATATAATAACAATTTGTCTAACTAAGATTTTTCTGTCATCAGCGCATAAAATTTAACCATATCCTCTATCCTAAACGTTAAAAAAACGCTTCCAGGTTCTAATTTAGGATAAAAATCACGCTTGGAATGCATTTTCTCTAACATATTAATTTTTGCAGTGCGTTTAGCCGATGAATGATTGACATATTAAGATAGTATTTAATTTTTCTGTCTCTAACTTTCGGTGCCCTGTTTGATTTCGAGGCAAATAACAACGACCTGTAACCAACGGCGGCTTGGTTCAATTGGGTTAAGTTCGCTCGGAGATTCTAGACAAGAAATTACTTACAATTAAAACTCAACAGGAAGAAATTTGGTTCAAAAATATTTTTTACGATTCATTTTCAGTAAAAATGTACGTGGTTTATACGAAATATTTTTATGGTGCCTCACTGTAGCCGCTAGAAAATCTTAAGATGCTTTTTAGGCGTTCTTTACAAAAAGTAAAAAGAAGAACACCTTATAGTCAGGTCGTGTCCGTCCATCCGTCCGCATGTTTAATCTGCTGAACTACTGGGCCTGTGTTCATGAAAGTTAGTATTTAGGACATGAAAACAAAGAAAGTCAGAAAAAAATTAATGGTTCAGGTAGCCTAATCGGGAGTGCCACTTTACTGGTAACAAAAAATGAACTTTTCTTTATATCTCGTAAAATATCACTTGCGACTAAATATTTATACTTCAGAACAAATAGTTTATACCTCTCGTGCTTTTAATGACGACGACGAGAATGTTTGTGCTATGAAATCGACATAGCCGAACAAATAGACACGATGACGAGTTTAAGTGCCACGGAAAAAGTCACGATCCTTGCATTAATCCTTGCTCAGGAGAGCGTTAATGTCAGCCGTATAATCGAGAGAAACAACTAGACAGGATAATAAAATATTTAAATTGTCTAATTACCTAGGTAATCTCAAATTTGGTGTCCTTAATTATGTTACAACGTATTAGCGAAAAAGCGTATCTCGAGAGATACCTGTAATTACATTTGAACTGTGACATGGAACAATAGGTTTCCATGGCGACTAAGGGTTCTTCTTTAAGTTAAGAAGACCTAATGATATATATTTAGGCCAAGAAATTCTCTCTTTCGCCAAACCATTCGGCGGAGTTTAAATTCCTCAATTCGCGAGTCAAAGAATTCCGTTCGGATGATTCAAGAAATTAACATGATTTACTCTAACAATCACTCAAAAATGTCAACGGGAATTGTTTAAATATATTGAAACGTCCCATAAGTCTAATTAGATTCGACAGGTAAGTTTTGAGAAGAATTTTACACCATATATTTTAGAACTCATTTATACGTACTCACGTAAGATTTAGCAGTCCAAGTCTATTACTATTCATATTTATTAGGAGAATATTTCTTTTGCTAAAGATTCTAAGTAGGACCGCGCATAAATCTTTCAATGTAACGGATTAATGACAGCTCGGAAATCCTTAATAAAATATGCAAATAATAATTAACATTTTTAGCTATTCCTCGCCGTTATGACATCACGCCCTATATTCTTTTCAGATACGTGATCCTCAATCAATCCATATTTCCTTAAGTTTTTCCCATGCTAATTTCATATAACTAAAGTACAACCAAGACAGCAATTATTTACTTTTAAACTTCATCAGAAAAAACTTCGACCAAAAAATATTTTTCCGACGTAAAGAATGTACGTGACTTATCCCACGTAGCTTATATGAAATCCTTGATCATAGTTACTGAATGTATCCACGAGAAAATCTTAAGATGTTCTTTCCTTAACCTTACGTTCATAACAAACTTACTCCATCTGTGACATTATTTAATATTTCCTCCTCCTCCATGTCTGAGTAACTGGCGTCATAACAGTTCATTTGTGAGTTCATGTTGAGATCATATCCTTTCTCTTGAAAGCAGTTTTGTGGTGTTTTGTTATTTCAATTTCAGTAGAAGTAAATGAGTAATATTTAGTTTACTGCAAAACGTGCCGAGTGAACTTTCCGCCTTGTTTTTAAGTCACGAAAATCTTTTATAAGATTCATAAATTGATCGTTTCTCTTGCAAGCAGTTTTGTGGTGTTCTGTTATTTCAGTTACAGTAAATTTGCAAACCAAGCAAATGTCGCATCAGGTTTTTTCTAGTATCCACGTTATGACATGACATGGCTTAAAATTTTATTTCAGCAATAATATATCCGTATTTTGAAGTATTATTGCTAAAATTTCATTAGTGCTTGGCGGAATTTAATAATCGGCAACAATGTTATCCTGCAAAACAATAAAAAAAGAAATATTTTAAACTGAAATGTGATTCCCTTTCATTTTTACTCTTTTAACGAACAGCGCCTTCGAAAGTTGGAAATTTACATTTTGTGAATAATTGTTTCTTTCAAGCGTTCGAAAAATTCTCATATTCAAGCTAAGATTATGGGAAAGTAAATATTTATGTGGGTTATTATGACTGAAATATAATCTTTTATTCTTTCGTGATAAAAGAGGTGTAACAAACTCGAAAAGATGCAATACATATAACATTTTCATGTTATCGTTTTTGTCCCATGACGGCGACGAGTCAAAATACCACGAAACCGGAAGAAAATCCGGCGTCGCAAATTAGGGGGAGATGTAGGGAGAATGGAAAGTAGGAGTGTGGGAGAGAGGAAGAATGGGAAGTGCCTTAAATTTAATATTTAATCCACACATACGCGTCCTGTTTGACGGGAAATTACGCTAGTTATTAAATAACTATTACGGCGTATATGTAATTTGTGTGTTTCCTCCCGACCCATAATTGCAGATGATTTATTTTTAATTTTATAGTATTAATTATTAACGTTATCCGTTAATACTGTGATAGAAAACTAAATAGTTAGAATAAAATAGCCACTATCTATATTCAGGAATGTTTTGGGCGCTCATGTTAACTAGCTTGGACCACATCCGAAACGGACCGCTGTACAGACCTCACGACCGTCAATAACTCGGATAAGGACTGCGGAACTAGAGGATTCGAGCCGAAACCGAGCTCAAACATCTGCCCCCTTGCAGCAGGGGATCTCTAGCCTACCAAATCGTTTGCAATAAAATTTTAACTTTTTTATATTGTTAAATTAGTGAGTGAGTAACCCAAGCATCGGATCCGGATAAATTCGCTGATTAAGAGCATCTTTTAAACTTAATTATACGATAAATAATAAAATATTTGCGCTCACTTGTAATATTGATGCCCAGGAATGCCTAACTTTTAAGAATTTCTGTGGCGGGGTTGTATTTAAAACAGTTTATGACTGCAATATTTAAGTTCATCCTTTTCGTAGGTTTATTTACAGACCTTTTGATGTTGATACAGGAAACCATCACCATTCGCGGGGTCGGTTTGATTTTCTCATAAAAATATGCGCATTATGTGGAAGTGTTTGGTCGGTCGGGTGAAAAATACCATATCGTACCAACGCTGCACTATTATTCCTATCCCAGATCAACGCCAATTTATAATAAGAGTTTTCGGTACTTATACTGCAGGCGCTTAAAATATCACCAAGCACCAGGATCTAAACTCGTAAATGAACCAACGTGATCTCCAGGGTCGCAGCACTTTAGGCACGTGGAGCCTATATGTATTAGACAATAAATTCCATGAGTTCTAGCAGAATGATTGTAATTCTCCGCGAAATTAAGATAACTTTTCGGAGTCCAAATTCTCTGGAAATCGACTGGCGTTCAAGTTTTCAAATTTCCGGTTTCATGGCCTAGATCGACCTGTTTTTTGGATTCTTCACCTGGCTGTTGAAGAGAAGGGACGTGCTTTTCGCTTGCTCTTGCGAGCTCCTACGAATCTTCGTGCGACTAGAGTATCTGTAGTATTAACATAAGTTGAACTAACATTTACTTTATTCTATTTGTTATCCTTCCGTAAATTTTGTTTAACATTCGTTTAAATTACCGATTTAACAATAACGATCGAAGGAAATATGTTGTGCCAAAAATGAAACTGCATTGTTAATTGTTGTATTAATTTATACGTAACAATCAGTAGAGATCGTATTCAAGCTGACTATTGTGACAGTGAAAACAAGATGGAAAAGTATACTCCGTAAATAGAATTCGCAGAGATTTCAAATTCGTTCTTTTTGGATACTACGTATAAAACGACATCGAAAGTTTCGGCGGTTCTTGAAAACTCGTCTCCGAAGCTATAAATCGTAATTATGTAGTTTCGCGGACTTTTTTGTGGCAAATGATATACTCCTTCCGAACAAATTTTTTAATCTATACCTCACAGGTTATATAAGAAAATGGGTGAAACGTGGATTTTTAATTGTTGTTAGCCGGGAGAACCGTATTAGCAATCGATGTAAACAAAATATGCGATGTTTTGCTCGTTTTTTACTTTCTCCATATGCGTAGTATAGGGAAAGTATTGTATTCTTGAAAAAAATCGACTTCGAGATTTCAACGGAAATACACGTTTTGAGGTTCCCTGAACACGTTTTGACGATTTTCTAGATGAGGTCTGTGTGTGTGCATGTGTTATCTCTTTGTGGGTGATCTAACTCAAAAACTATTAATCAGGTCAACGCGAAATTTTATATTTAACATTTTTATAAAAGTCAGAAGAACTGATTAGTTTTTGCTAAAAAGCGGTTGACCGGAAGTCGGTGTTTACTCCTGTCACATCCGTTATTTTGAAATATTTGCTTTAATATTTGATAAATGTAAAAATGTTTTGGAATAAACGTTGTAGAAAATTAAATTTTCTACAACCTTTGTTTGAAATATTTTTCAATATAATGCATTGTTTAAGAGATATCTTATATTTTTAGCTGCCACCATCACGCCACCTACCGACGACTATTGTTAACAATTGACGCTTAGTTACGTCTTAGTAACGCTCCTTTTTCTTTTCTTAACTTTTGGAGCTTTGTGGCTATATCCAATATCAGAAAGCTATGGTTTGAGTTTATTTTTGTTCTTCGTAAAGTCTAAAATTTTCTCACTGATTCTTAAAATATTTATTATTATCTAACCCATTTGGAATTTTTAGAAATATTACAGATATGGAGAAAGTCATGTGGTGGCCACATCAGATTTTTTTAAATTAACATCTCCGAAATTATAAGTAGTAATTGTGTGGTTTCGCGGACTTTTTTGCGGTAAATGAAGCCCACTGTCCGAATAAATTTTTTAATCTATACCTTACAAATCATACAAGAGCTAAGGAGAGAAATATATGGTATTTAATTATTGCTTGACGGATGAAACATGTTATTATCACCACAAGTGGAATACACCTCATGTATATGGGATCCGTACGAGAAGGGACATATAATTCAATTAAAAAGAGTGCAGCGCAGAGCAGCCAGAATCGTAAAACAAAAGTGTGAACATAAGGAAAGCGTCACCTCATTAATAATGGTTTGAAATGGGCACCACTGGAGGATCGTAGATTGAACTCAAGTTTGAAACTTCTGGAGAAATTTAGATCGGAATATCTAAAAGAGGAGGTTGTAGGAATAATGGAAGCACCAACGCATATAGGTAGAAAAGACCGTGACGATAAGATACGTGAGATCGATTGTAGGACGGAGGGTTATCTAGACTCGTTCTTTCCGAGGACACTACGAGATCTTAATAGAAAATTTCAACCTGCGATAGACAATCTTTAGGTAGGTTATGGTGCATTGCACCCCCTGCCACCCACCAATTACGTGAATTGCAGGGTAACATATAGATGTAGGTGCCATTTAACGAGATATGACAATAAGTTTATTAAAGTAATTATGTAAAGTGGAAGTTCTAATTAACGGGTGCAGTTCAAAATCACAATTGTGAGATAAATGTTAATATGGATCACTCGTACTTAATTTAATTATAATCAGTTTAGCGGTTTAGAAGATGAAGGTTATGACAGACGGACGGATGTGCGGACGAGACGTGTCCTTAAGGCGTTCCGCTACTTACGCTTCGCTGGCAAAGAACGTCTAATAATTGAATTCAGGATTTTCGTTTTAGATGTCCCTTAACCCCGAAAAATGTTTTTTGCGATTCCGCCTATCTTTCGTCTGTGCGCGACTCTATGGGATAAACGGTTGGATAGATTCTTATTAGAAGCGCTCTGCCTTTTTCAAGGCGCAAGAATCTAAAAACCATAACTGAAATCAATAACGTATTTGGTAACAATTTATATTTCATTGCACTCCAACATCCTCATGTCTCAGGTTAGAATGTCGTAGTGCAATCAAACCTAGTTAGTATTAAGGTGATTAGTAAATTGACATTTTAACCAGGTATTTTATTTTCTTCTTTCCTTATCCGGAAACGGAAAATCCTTTATGGTAATATTGACGTAAATAGGATGAATATGCATCAATGTGATGATAAGTTATGGCGTGTTAATTTTTCTACTCGCATAGAGGCGTAATTCGTTCTTTTATGTATTTAGAATAGAAAATAATTGAATTAAAAATAAAAAAACTTGCTTACTATTTGCTTATTTTGTATATAGTATTTTTAATTTGGTTTGGAACGTTACAGCTGAATTATTAACTTCATAAACAAGTTTGACAAATGCGTGATTTTGTAGAGCAAAAACGGGTAAATTTCATAATTTTTTTTAACCAAATGATCCATTTCTTTGATTCTTCTGCTCTGTCCCCTATCAATTTAAAGTCTTCTGATATCTTTCCAGCATTTACTCCTTCGCGAATCAGGAGAGCGAAGTACTCGATCCATTGGTGAGATATTTTAAGTTAAACTCTCCATCCATGCGTGCATCCCAGCCGATTCCTTCTTAAATTCGACCGTCGGCCGCTGAATGAAAGTTCCCAAAAATATCACCGGAAGATGACTTTTCTTCTACTTGCAGCTTTTGAATCGCGAGGACGCAGTCCTTTTCCGTGGAACACGTGGTTTGAGATTGGTATATATCAAGAGTCCTTGCCGGATGGACAATGGCTTTCAGGTTTTTTGCCGGCTTCGTTGCGTTCCACTCGGATCATGAGACTATTTTCAACTGAGGTCGGTCCTTAGAATCGGAATCTGAAGAGAAACAAATATGCATTCTGGAAGTTTTTTCCTAGGATAATATGTATGTTGAAAACCTGGTGTCATAAGTAACATATTATCATATTATAATGAATCGGTACAAAAACTGACAAATTCATATACGTGTTATGTTTCATGTGGATTGGCATGTTTGGAAATAATCGCATTTTTAATTAATGTTAAAAAGGATAAAATGCCAATGCCCTTCTTTGGACTAAGTCACAATCGTATCACATAAGAATATTTTCCGTTTAAAAACTAATAGGTTATATATATATATATATATATATATATATATATATATATATATATATATATATATATATACCTTTACATCATTCTGTATGATTTGAACCATAGTTACTTGAACCTCGTGCATCGTCTGAAAAACAATATTTTCTATTAATTAAGTTCGTTGTTTTGTCTGTATATGTGAAGGAAGTCCTTTTTAAGTCGTAGGTGGTATTCCACTGGCCGCCATCTTCCTTGCGACCGAACAAAGACAGTCTGAACGTTCCTCTTCCGCAGCGGTCCGTTGAATATTCAGTCGCACATAATGAAACAGAGAGGACGCAGATTACGAAGAAGTAGAACTTGACGTTTCCCATTGGGAAGAGCATGTCTGAAACGGCCTGCAATTTACGGCTGCCAGAACTGGTGTGAATGGAGTTTCATATCCAACCGTAGATATATAAAAGGAATAGTGCCGTCGATGTCGAAAGAGGCGATAATTAATCGTCTTTGGGAAAGCAATTATAAAATCCAGATAATTATAGTAATGATAAAAAATTCATTATTTTATTTATGCTATATTTTTTGTCATCATCGAGAATATTTTGCATTTCGTGTGTCACGTTATGTGTTCGCTTATCGTAGGTAGATATATCTTGCACAACCTCGTAATAAGGAGGTCAGTGTTAAATGTCATGGCTCTCAGTGCTCTGAAATAATATGACTGCAACGCTTTTTCGCAGAAAATGACTCAGGGTATAATGCAGATATATATGTATCGGCCCTATTACTATTGGATTCATTTCCATTGCCTTTGCTAAATGAAACATGCTGGTGCTTAAGTGTTGCGTTCGAGTGAATTGTGTGAGCGCTCCCATTTCCTTGCAGGCTTCACTACAATTTCGGCTTCTTATGTAAGCTGCCATTTCCAATTATCGGACCGAAGATCAAAATCTGCTTCGACAATGAATACGAGATTGCTTCTCATCTTTCGACCTTTTGCAGCGCTTTACAGCAGGAGAGTCCAAACGACGGGAAATGAGGCAAATAAAAATCTTTTTCGAATTTCGCCATAAAACGTATCGCCAAACAATTTTGTCATGATCTTCAGTTTGGTCCTATGAAAATTTCTCTGCGGTGACAAAAAAATTACTCCCGATTCTGTTCCTTCTCCATTTTTCTATATACTGAGGCGGGAAAGTCTCACTCATACCTATTTTATCCGAAGACCAAATATCGGTTCCCGACATAACAGCTTCACCGTAGATCTTGACTAAATGAAGAAAGTTTGCTTGCTTCTTCCTAATTCTCTTACCGTTTATTGCGAGAATTTTAGTTTTTTTCTAAATTATTACTTTCTCCATATATACTTCTGTATGAAGAAAGTATTGTTTTCATGAAAACATTGAATTCGAGATTTCAACGGAAATACATATTTTAAGATCTCCTGAACACGTTTTGACTATTTTCTCGATGTCTCTGTAACCGGTATTTTGTGGGTGCTCTAACTCAAAAACTATTAAACAAGTCAACGCAAAATTTTATATTTGACATTTTTGTTAAAGGCACAAGAACCACAGTCGGACCCCGAGTTACGCGGTTGCGAGTTACGCGTTTCATAAAATGTGCCCATGCTTCAATTAACGCGTTATCTCGCTTCATGTTTACGCGGTACCAGCTTCTTTAGTGCTAGGATTTCATAAATTTTCCGCCCCTTTTAGATTAATTTTACCCTTCTAAAAGTTTAATAATGGCATCAAAGAACTCTTGCAGTGTTGTGCCCAACAGAGTGCGCAAATCTATTACTCGTTTGTGCCGGAAGTGAAGGAGTTCCTTGCGCAAAATAATCTCGCGTTCAGGGTTCTTCTATTGACGGACAATGCAGCCTGTCACACATCAGAGTCGTTGCCCTTGGTCGATCCCAACGTGTCTGTTATGTTTTTTCCTCCAAAGACAACATCTATTTTAGAACCTTTGGACATGGGTGTTATCAAGATTTTTATGTCTTATTACATCAGGAGGCTCTAAAAACAGGCACTGAGTGCAATCGAAGTAGGAAATTAAGTAAGATTACCAAATCTTTTCCCAGTTCCCTATCCCCCTCTTTTATATAGACTAAACGCCACGCGTTACGCGGTTTCAACTTAGACGGTGTTCTTCCAGGAACGTATCCCCCGCGTAACACGGGGTCCGACTGTAATTAGTTTTTTGTAAAATCGGAAGTGGGTGTTTACTCTTGTCACATCCGTTTTTTGAAATGTTTAATATTTAATAAATGTGAAAACATGCTGGAATAAAAGATGTAGGAAATTTAATTTTCTACAATGTTTGTTCGAAACATTTTCCCATATTGTTTAAGAGATATTTTAAAAACTATTTTTTAAGCTGCAACCACCTATCAGCGACTATAGTAAACACTTGACGCTTAGTTAATCTTATTAACGCTCCTTTTATTTTCTTAATTGTTGGAGCTTCCTGGCTATATCCGATATCAAATGGCTACGGTTTGAGTTTTTTCTTTTCTTTGTAAAGCTTAAATTTTTCTCGCAGTTCTTTAAAATATTTATTATCATGTTATCTATTTGGAACTTTTGGAAATATTACAGGTACGGGGAAAGTCATGTGGTGGCCTCATCAGATTATTCTAAATATAATTATGAACTGATCGAGAAAACCATAGAAGACATTAGAAGATATAAAAAAAAATGTAACGGCATCTCTCGATTAGTAAGAGACAGCTGGTGGCAATTATTTTGAAGATGGCTCGATTACCCATAGCAAGAAGTTAATTCTAAAATGAGTAGAAAAATTATATTCGAAACTATATGAAGATCCATTTACCAATGAGGAAGTTAATGAAGAAGGAAACATGGCCACCGAAAAGATTCCGGACATTCTTCCAGAAGAAGTGAGACATGCAATCGTAAGCATCAAGATTGGAAAAGCATCAGGAATTGATCGCATCACAGCAGAAATATTCAAGGCAACAGGTAACTATATGGACAACACCCTCTCCAAGATTTTTACGCCATGCTTTACCCTCGAGTACTCGCGTATGGGTCGAATCGATCCGGACCAACTTCAAATGTTCATATCTTTTTGCTTAGACTTCATTTTTCTAGTATCCGACTAAGAAACCTTATCGATTTTCCTTTGAAGCAGCCCCAGTTTGAAGATCGATGGTAATTTTTCTAATTTTTATTAGCAAAAGAATGGAAGCTTGCGCTTCACTAAGCTGATTTTTACGTGTTATTCTATGGGAAATAGAAATTGTCTTTAGAAGTCGAGTCCGTATCTTTTTTCGGAATATTTTTTTTTAATGGCTTCTACTATAAGTGTCAGACATTCCTACCAAATTTCAATCTTCTACCTATCGGAAAGTGTGTTAATAATACCATTACTCTTCTTTCGGGTTACAACCGCGTGCGTAGTCTTTTTCTGAAGACAGTTTCGATGCCATTCCAGGTAGCATCTTCAGGTCGAAGTGGCGGGCAGATTTTTTCTGTCCCTATATACAGGATGTTTCAGAATACAGTTCCGTAATTCACAGGGTGGATTCTATCATAAGAAACAAACAAAAATGTTCATATAGCCATGGATCCGATGGAGAGGGTTGAAGTTACCAAAACTATGTCAAAATAAAATGCGACAGCAGTAGTGTCACAAAGCATTTACTTGTGGCTAAACGTTTACAGTAGGTGTTTAATGTGATTGCCATTCATCTGCAAATATGCTTTTGCTCATCGCAGGTGAGATTGCCGCACTCACTTGAAAATTCCTGGCCGAGTGCGAACTGTGTGGCAAGCATCATGCACATGCTGCTTTAGCTATTGTATGAAGTTTACTTCAGTTGCTTACACCAGACACTTCAAAAACCCTTAGAGGAAAAAGCCAAGGGACTTAGGTCAGGTGAGTCATGGTGGCCATGCAACAGGATCTTCCCGCCCTATCCGTCGTTGTGGATAGCTCTCATTCAATAATTGTCTGACATGAAGACTGTTGTGGGTTGGTGCCCCATCATGTTGGAACCTCATTTTCTGCCGTACAGTTAATGGTACATCGTCCAGCAGTACTGGCAATTCTTCTCTTGGAAACTGTAAGTAGACATCACCTGTGAGACGTGCCGGTAAAACGAGGGGACCAAGAAGATGATCACCTACAATGCCTGTCCAGACGTTGATTGAGAATTGCTGTTGGTGGCGCATACTTTTCATTTGTCATGGGTTTTCTTCAGCCCATGTGCGTGCATTGTGTAAATTGTGTATCCCACGTCGTGTGAAGCATGCTTTGTCCATAAACAACACACAAGTGGTGAAAAGAGGATCAGATGCAAGCTGTCGCAGCAGCCATCGGCAATACTGTTGTCGCAGAGGGGCATCTGCTGGAAGTGATATGGATGGAGCAGCTGCTCCCGTAAAGTCCTCCATACACTCACATGCGATATACCAATCGTGGAAGCTGTGCGACAAGTGGTGATATTAGGCTGCATTTCAACAGCGTGAAGAATACGTTCTTCCATGTCTGCTATTCGACGATGATATTGATGGCCTGCATAGCTCCGTTGTGGACTGAAAGTGCCATGCTCGCGTAAGAGGCTATGGACAGACTGAAAAGTCCACCTGTTTGCAAACGTCGGTTAGAGAATCATTTGGAATATCGCCGTCATGTGGCTTCTGTGTTGCTTTGTATTTAACCATACACGAAATGCATGTCTGCGTATTCTACAAAGGTAAAGTCCATGTTGTTCTCTGCGATTACTGTCCGATACTACGCAAAGCGGGATACTCAAACTAACAAACATGGGCAAAATAAAACCTCCTCTATCTCATAAGGGAAATAAAATAGATTATAGTTTATAGAATAAATTATCTTCAAATTGTTATATATATTATTATTATTATATATATATATAATTGCATTTTGCCCTTATTATTTTATAATATTGGCAATATTAGCACGCCAAATATACCCGCTCTCTAACAAACGGATCAATATCGGCTCGCTGGGTCCAAAAATTCCTACAGAGGTCGTACTTGTAGTAGAGTCGGGTGATTAGGGGGATAAGAAGGCATTTCATATATTTCTAACATCCCTAAGCCCATGGCGTAAAAATTTTGGTCGGGGGGGTGAATAAGTAAACACTTCTGAAAAATGACTCCTATCTTCTTTCGGGTTACAACCGTGTGCGTAGTCTTTTTCTGACGATAGTTTCGCTGCCATTCCAGGTAGCATATTCCGGTCGAAGTGGCGAGGAGATTTTTTCTGTCCCTATATAGCTGCGAAAGAAGAAAGGAGTCATATAAGGAAACATCGCGGAAGCCTTCACAACAACTTCTGAAAAGTGTTTACTCGATAGATGTTGTCCTCGGCGTTCTGACCCATCTCGGACCTCGAGATGCAATAAACACAAACCCATGAGTAAGCTCCAACACAAAGACTAGCACTATATTTTTATCTTTCCTTAGTACAACTACGTTTAATGATTCTGCTTCTTCGGTCGTTTTTATTCCACCAAATAGTGCGGCAGTAGGCTAAGGCGCGAGCGATTATCGAAGTTTCCATTTTCGTATTTTCGTAATATTTATATTTTTGTTAGTAATTCTACTACAGTTTCCTCATTATTATTCCATTGTTTTTTGTTATTATTATTAGCCGTAATTTTTTAAATGTCTCCTAAACGTAAAATGACGCGTGAAGAGATAGAGGAAATCATTTTCGATTCCGATTCTGACGCGCACGAAGAAGAAAGTGCTGAAAGCGGCGGCGATGGCGAGGAGCCTGAGAAAGATGTCTCGGCAAGGAGTGGTGATTTATCTAAATGGAGACCTCCACATGAAGGCCGAAGACGAAACATCGGTGTGCACTCTTTTACTGCCGGGTCGAGTAGAATGAATTTGCATTTTATTGCACTGATCTAAGTTTTAATACCAATACTATATTTCGACATGTTTCTTTCCTCTAATAAGCAGCATTATGTAATTTTATCAATATTTAAATTACAGAATACTTTTTATTTGAACGTTTCATCACGAATAGTTGATTAGATACGTGATTTTTTTCAGAATACAAGCAAATATTTTTTAAATATCCCAGAATAAATCCGGCAGATAGAACGGAACGGAAGACTCGGGCATTTAAATCGGGCGGATAAAGGTTAATGTTTTATCTATGTTTTTATTAACCATGTATACATTGTATAACACTCAGGGGTAAGAAAAACTCTCTGGGAACGGAACCCCCCTTATAACACGTAAGTATATTGTTCAACTTTCGTACATTCGACTTTCGTACATGTTTTCCGGAACGCATTATGTACTAAAGTAGGGGACTGCCTGTACTTTCCCCTAAACTACGTATGGAGAAAGTAAAAACGAAAAAAGAATATGTATGAGAGAGGCCCAGCAATGGCTCCGAACTTCACTGTTCCTTACAGGACAACGCGGCTGTGGGATACGAGACATTCACGGATCTCATATTGAAAATATGTGTGTCTGGGAGGATACGGGGAAGGGGAGAGGGGCAGTGTGAGGTCAGTATTCTTCATTTGCATAAATCTGCCATGGAATGGAAAATGCTGGGAAACATTATTATCTGTTCTTGCTCTGGACCACTTTCGCATGGCAATATTACTATTCTATGCCGAAGTGAATCAAATGAACCCGAACATGTACCTAGAATGTACTTACAGAAATAGTTCTGTTTTGCATCGTTCGAAATTTTATCCCGTATAGTTATTTACATTATACGTACAAACATTTCCAAATATTTTGGATAGTCGGTGTATCGGAAAGCACCCGTACCTGCGAACAAGATTTCTTTGGATTGAATTAAAATAAAAAAGACGATATTTTCCGACGATTTTCACGTCTCCTGGCCTTTAAAACAGGCAGTTATGGAAAAACGATTCTAGTCGGATTTTGAGGTGCAACAGCCCGTCCGGGATCGCTTTAAGCGTCAACAGATAGAATCCTGTGAGGAAGGTGTCGAACGCGTGGTGATACAATGCTACACCTGTACGGTGAATTCTCGTAAAAACGCACGTCACTATAAGGTACTTTTCAGATGAACGTATCTTTTGTAAATACCCATGGAATGTGCCGCATAAGAAATGAAAAAATATTTCATCAACTTAAAAGGTAGCGTATTATTCAGTATCACGTACAAACTAATGAGGTCTCGAAAGAAGATTGTTTCGTTATAACGTATTTTTAGGCGTTATAGAAGCAGAATGCTTTATGGGCATGTCTCCGTTCGTCCATCCGTCCGTATGCTTCATCTCCGAAACTACTGTGCGGATGTTAATATGTCAGGGCGTTAGATTGTAAAACTTCCTTTCAGAAATCTCACTCCCGCGCTCATTGTTTATTGAGAGCATAAGGTATATTATGGTTCTGTCTTTCGACTCCTCTTACTTGAGATGGTGGATGACAACCAATAGTAAACATAATAAAGGAAACAGTGTGGTATCCTTCCCAATGCGGATAGCTAAAAGACAACCGGTATTCTTGTCGTATGCGGTCTACAGCCGAAATCAAGATGTCGTATGCGGTCTGCGGGAAATGCCCTTCTCTTAAAGGTAGTGTACTGTATTGTTGCGCTGTTTATAGAAACATGAATCTGTATTGTTACTCTGTTTATAGAAATAAATAAACTAGATATAATTGATTCTACCCATCCCCATTTACATGCTTGCGAAGGACTTCTACGATATTATTCGAACCGAAGAAATGACTGCCGCGTTCCTAAAACTAAAGGAACTCATCGTAGATAATGATGAACTTCCTCGATATCATGCATGCGATCTATGTTATCTCTATCCTATTCACATGCGGTCTATGATATCTCTATCAATACGGGGGTTGAAGTGGACGGCAGCGCCATTAATAGACTGCAACAAAACCTGAATGCGTGGGTTGTAGGGGGCCTGCATCAGTTAACTGATTCACTCCATATAAAACACAACGCGAAACAATTCCTCCACGTTCACATTTGCACTCTTCATCGGGTTTGGTTGGTTTGGAGGAGATAAACCGGTGGAGAACGTCGATACTCATAAACTGAATGAAGGTTATACATATTCAAGAAGAAATTATGGAACGAGAATGGAAGATGGAGTGCGAAAATATTAACGTGAATGAAAAACCAAGCCCCAACCCCCAAAACAACCCAACCCGATGGACAGTGAAAATATGAACGTGGAGGAATTGTTTCGCGTCGTTTTTATATGGAGTAAATCAATTATCTGATGCAGACCCACTACAATTCTCGCAATCAGATTTTGTTGCAGTTCATAAAGGGGCTGCCGCCCCCTTCAATCCTCGCATTGATAGAGATCACATATGTCGAAGCAGTATATGTGACTTAATACTGGTCTCTTAAATTAAATAATCTTTATAATAACTTATTTCCTTTGTCTAGTTTTATCATTTTCATGAATAAAGTATGTCCTTCACATTGTGATTTTTATTATTTTACCTATTATAGACCGCATCCAAACGTAGACCGCATACGACAAGAATACCAAATAACCTCCTAGAATCTAATATGAAGTTGTGCGCGTGCTTATGATGCGTGCGTGTGCATGTGTAGGTGTTATTTCGCGTCTAGGAAGTCTATGTTGCTGCGCATAGTGACACATGAACATGGGTATCTGTGCGCTCGACATACTGTATTGTTTTAATTTCGTATCTCTGTTTTTCTGCATCAACCTCTCATTTAACCATTATAACTATTTATTTCGGTTTGCATATGCCTCAAATCTGGACCACGGAGGGATTATTTCAGTAATAATATACAAATTAGCCTATCTTATACTTATTCTCGAATAATGTTGTTTGTCCGTGTGTCTCATCTTTCAAATGAAATTCACAGCTATAAAACTCAAAACGACTCGGCAACTAAAATGAAAGGCGTATTCTGGATTGAAGGAAATTGAAGATGAATCTTCAAATCCTTTTCCCTGTGAAAGAGTTAAAATAATAGTGGTCCAGAGCAATTGGGTCAGTAACATTTGACACTTAAGGACTTCATTATGGCTGATGACTTGATTTGGGTGGCATCAAAGATAAATATAATCTTAGCAAACATATAAAACAGTAAACGAAAAATATTTATGACTATGAATCCATAAAGCTCTTTTATGTTTTATTTCATCGTTATTATCATTTTTCTGCATTTTTTTAATCGCATGGCCATGGACGATTAATTATCGACTCTTTCGACATCGACGGCACTATTCGTTTTGTATATATACGGTTGGATATGAAACTCCATTCACACCAGTTCTGGCAGCCGTAAATTGCAGGCCGTTTCAGACATGCTCTTCCCAATGGGATACGTCAAGTTCTACTTCTTCGTAATCTGCGTCCTCTCTGTTTCATTATGTGCGGCTGAAGATTCCACGGACCGCTGCGGAAGAGGAACGTTCAGACTGTCTTTGTTCGGTCGCAAGGAAGATGGCGGCCAGTGGAATACCACCTACGACTTAAAAAGGACTTCCTGCACATATACGAGGCACTGGAACCTATTTCTGGACCAAAATATCACCGAATCTGAAAATCTGCAGTACATACACCTCCATGGACATTATACTGGTATAGTAACACTTTATCCGACCTTTCGCTAATTTCATTAAAACGATTTTAATTTCTTACATCAAAGAATAGCTCTAAATAGAATGAGTGAAATTTTTATATTTATAAGTACCAGACAAATGCATTAAAGAATAAACCTATTCTATTGCTGAACCTAAAAAGTCGAAATATTAACTATAATATAATTTTATCTGCTTTTAAAGTACTTTGAAATTATAACAGAATTTTGCATTTTCTCATTTACGTACATCTATTATAAATAGCTGCTTCTTACGGAGGATATCTATAATAAATAGCTGCTTCTTACGGAGGGTATATTATAATGATAATGATATAAAACCTAAGGTACTTCTAGATATTCCAAAGAGCTGGAATTTGGAGGGAACCTTGGTGTTGGAAAATGGAAAATTCCAGAATTTCCCCTTACAACGGGGTTTTTTACACCCCAAAACGTTCATTTTCAAGTCCCATTAGCAAACCATTTAAATCCGTACAAGCCTTTTTATAATTGCTTTTTTGAATTACTTTTAATCAAGGTACAATCATCGGACCTAAATTAAAATACGGGAAATTATTTTTCCTGAAAGTAGAACACGATTCAGTGCCGAATTAGTCCAATACAATTTATAACAATGGCCCAATATTTCTGTCATGACTACGAGACAAAGATTTTTTTCGGGAATTTATTTTTCGTGTTAATAAAACTGAACGAGAGCTTACAATTAGTGCAACTAACTGAAAAGTAGCTTAGTGCCATGACGTCAGTTTCAGACCGTGGCATTTAAAAGCAAAGGAAATGCATATTTGGTGCGCAAACAATACTAAGAAGAATATTGCGCTGAAATTTTCAGGGTTTTTAGATGTCATGAGTAGGCTTTCGGATAATATAAGACATCTTATGTAGGTGTCCTCGGTTTTACTCCAGGCGCTCCCAATTCTTGCAGTATACAAGCACCGATTACTAGTGTGTATATATATCATCATCATAGGTAGTCTGTCCGTAGACAGGTCCGTGATTATTCATGGTTAAACCTGGTTCTCCATATACTCCTATTTTCCGCTGTCCTCTTTATATCTTGATAACTCTCTTTCCCTTTCAAATCGTCTATCAGCTGAAACCTTTTCCTACCTCTTTCCCTTTTCCCATCTAGTTTTCCTTCTAACACGTCTTTAATCATACTCTCTCTCCTCAGGTAATGTCCAACCCAGTTAGCCTTCCTCTTTCTGATAGTCTGTATAATCATTCGCTTCTCTCCTATTCTTCGTAGCACTTCATCGTTTTTCATCCTATCTGTCCATTTTATCTTCAGCATTCTCCTCCAAGTCCACATTTCAAAGCTTTCCAAGTATTTGATGTCATTTTTCCTTAGCGTCCATGTTTCTGCCCCATACAATGCTATACTCCATACGTAGCATTTTATCAACTTCTTGCAGATATCTTCCCTTATATTCCCTGTAAGTAGTTGTTTCTTTCTCCTGAAAGCCGCTTTTGCTTTTCCTATTCTAGTTTTGATCTCATCCGTACATTTTGCCTCTCGTGTTATGATACTTCCAAGGTATTTATATTCTGAAACTTGTTCTAATGGCTTTCCCCCAATAGTTATGTTCAGATTCTCTTCTTTACCCGATATTCGAATGACCTTGGATTTTTCTGTATTTATTTCCATACCGTATTTTCTACCTGTTATCACTAGTCTATTTATCATTTTTTGTAGCTCCTCTTCCTTTCTTGCTAGAAGTACTTGATCATCTGCGTATTTTACTGTTCTTATAATCCTTCCTCCAATTTTGAAATCCCCTGTGCCTTCTAAAGCTTCTTGCATTAGACTTTCTCCATATATATTGAATAGGGTTGGCGATAGGCAGCATCCTTGTCTTACTCCTCTACCGATATTTATTCCGCAGGTTTCCACATTCTCAAACCTGACCTTTACAACTTGATTCTCATATAGATTCCTAATCAGTCTCCTGTCTTTCCAGTCTACACCTATATCCTTTAATATCTTCATCAACTTTACCCAATTTACTCTATCAAAGGCCTTCTGCCAGTCTACGAAACATGCGCAGATATCTTGACTGTATTCTATTGCCCTTTCTGATATGATTCTAACTACTCCTATAGCATCTCTAGTTCCTCGTCCTTTTCTGAAACCGAATTGATCTTCCCCTATTATTTCTTCTGCCTTTTTCTCCAGCCTTTTATTAAGAATCCTCGTGATGATCTTCGATGTGTGTGACAGAAGGCTTATAGTTCTGTAATCTTTACACTGCATTGCCTTTGGCTTCTTCTTTAGAGGGATCATTGTTACTTCTAGGAAATCCTGAGGCCACTCTCCCGTGTCGTAAATCTTATTAATTAATTTCGTGATCGCTTTTAGTCCTTCTGATCCTATGACTTTAAGTATCTCAGCCGGTATTCCATCGCTGCCCGTGGCTTTCCCCTTCTTAAGTTCCACTATCGCTTTTTCTACTTCGCTCTCCATAATACTTGGTCCTAAGTTGTCTTCTTCAATGTTTTCCTCATTTTCCAGTTCTATTTTTGCCGCTCCTGTCTGTTTGCTGTATAATTCCTTAATGTATTCTTCCCATACCTGTGCTACATCCTTTGTTTCTGAGACTATCTTCCCATCCGTATTCATAATTCCTTTACCACAAATTCCATTAGACTTCTTATCTTCTAATTCCAGTGCCCTAGCGTACATCATATCGTACCGTCCTAATTTCTCCATTTGTTCTATTTCATCACATTTTCCTTTTAGCCAATTTTCTCTAGCTTTATCTGTTACCCTTCTCAACTCATTGTTTATACGCCTATAGTTGGCTCTATATATATATATATATATATATATATATATATTACAGGATATATATAATATAAACCTAAGGTACTTCTATATATACCACGGACCTGAAATTTGGCAGGATGATAGGTTATTAGGTACAACCAACCAAAAAAATCGAAAATTCCAATTTTTTTAATTTTTACTAGGGTATTTCTGACCCCAATATTCCATTTCGATACTACATAAGAAAAACAAGGAAATCTGTGCAGAGTTTTATAAATTTGCATTTTTAAATTAGTTATAATTCAGATAGAATCTTGGAACGAAAGTATAGCTAAAAGAATGACGTTTCTTATTTTTTGAAAACTAAATTCAAATCGGTGCCGAATCGACGAAGAAATATTGTTTAATCGGAAAAAAGCAGATGCTCAACAATAAAAAACTTAAGCTACCATAGCAAACAGGACAATGCTTTTCAATGGGAATTGACTATCCGTATTATAATAGCATCACTTTAATGCTTTTTAATAGGGAAATTCTTATTTTCCCATTGATTTTAACCAAACGTATACATATGATAACGTCATAATTTTAAAACGCGATATATGTTGTTAAATGAAAGAACGCCTTTCAATTATGGGGATTGATTATATAATAATAGCTTTAATTTAGTGCTTCTAAAGAGAATCGGTGGATTGTATTCAAGGCCGTAGATACAGTTTAGTAAAGGGGGGTTTAATGAAAAGTAATTTCAAAGTTTTAATATTTTAATACCTTACTATAAGTATCATTAAAATACTTTTTATCTAAATAAAAAAAATTATTTTCTAAATTACAAATTCTTTTTTTCTAATTTTTAAAGCAAATTTGGATATAATATCATCTACATTTAAAGGCACACTGCGATGCATACTCATCAATTCCAAACCCATTAGACGTTCATCTCCCGTTGAATTCCTAAGCCAGGTTTTAAGGCGTCTTAAAGAAGAATAACATCTTTCGAGGGTTGCTGTAGAGCAGGGCAAGGTAGCAAGAATCATTAATAGTCTGTTTATACTAGGAAAAGCATATCATCGCAAACTTTGAACGCCTCTAACGCAGTTTTTGGCTAATCATCTTCTGACAGCAAATTCCATTTACACTGACATATTTCAAATTCTACTTTAAGTTGTCCAAAATCTTCACCATAAATTTTACAAGTCTGTTGGAAAATTTCTGGCTTTTCATTTTTACATTTAATAGGAAGCAGTAGCTGCAGTTTAGCTATTAGTGAGATGCGATTCTTTAATTCAGGTAAAAAGTGACCAAGAAAAGGTATAAATAAATTACGCCGGTAATATTCATTTTCATCATTTGATGGGGCATTTTGACGCTTTGATTGTCTTCCAATTACTCTGGGTTTGATCATTTCGCTCCCAAAGATGTGCAACATGCTTTCTGCTGACAGATATATTTCATTGAATGAGTCTTCACTGTTTATACACATTGATTGTATCACATTAATGATTAAATCAACGTGCACACAACATTATACTAAATCCACATTTACTTTCTGAAGACTTTTACACAAATTTACACTATAAGAAAATATGTATCTTGTTTAATGTCAATAATGCAACTACAAATTCTGCACTAGTTATAGAGAATAATAATTGATATGCCTGATCAGAGGTTTCTTTTGTTCTGGATTCTTGAAGTTGCTGCAGAGCTTCTACTATTATAGAATACAATTCCACAAAAAGGGATACAGAGCTATGTTTCTCAAACCAACTCGTTTCGCATAAACCTAGAACTGTTTTATGAGTTAGCCTTTGATTTTCTTTAGCTATTTTCTCTAGAATATTGTTTCTCTGAGAAGACAGACGAAAGTAATTCACAGCTGTTTTAATAACGCCAATACAATTTCTAATGACTGACAAATCGCAAGAATATGCAATAACTAAATTTAAAGCATGGGCACTGCAATGCACAAATTGTGCTTTTGGGATTTTTTTATATTAATGTATGCACACCTTTGTACTTGCCACTCATGACAGCAGCCCCATCATAACCTTTGCCAATCATGTTGTTCAGATTTCCTCCAAGCTGCGTCAATGTGGACAGGAGGATAGTTGCCAAGCCCGAGGCAGTCACATCAGTTACAGGAATGAAACAAAAAATCTTCTAGAATTAAGATTTCTTTACTATCAATATATCGAACACATATTGCTAGCTGTTCTTTCCTGGATATGTCTTGTGTCTCATCTGCCAATGATGAAAAACATTTAGCATCGTTTATTCGAGAAACAATTGCATTTTGTATTATTTCTCCACCGATTTCAACAATTTTATACTGAATGGTTGGACTAGTATACATACTTTGGGAGCCAGAGGATGTAGAAAGATGATTTAAAAGTGCGATATCTCCCGATTTAGCACGCTATCGTAAAAGAGCCCTAAAGTTACCGTCGTTATAGTCTGGTTTATGGAGAGAAATGGGACCTGAATTTTTCATGCCTCTCAGAGCAAGTTCTTGGCGACCACATAAAATTATGGTTTCTACTACAGAAAGTAACTTTTCTCTGTTTTCCTCTACCTGACGCTTTCTTTCGGAATCTAGCATACACACTATATCAACTTGCTTTCTACTTATAACATTTAGAAAATTATCTGCATGCATACTAGCCTCAATATAATATTTTGTTTTCTCATGTTTTCCAAAATATTCTTTCGCATTCTTCCAGTTTAGATAGACTGTTGTTACTAATGCTCCTAATGCTTGATCTCCTGTGCCTCCAACTTAACGAGCAAACAATAAACATATTTTACAGAATGCTCCACCTGCTCTTGTCTCCAGCATAAATGAATGATAAACATTCTGATTATGCTCTTCAATTCAATTTATTTTAGCTTTCCTGTGGCTCCAAAAACGTGAATCCCAATTAATAAATTATAAAAGTATTCCTACTATTCAACGAATTGATGGAAATGTGCGACTTTGGGCGATTTGAAAGCGCTCCGGTTGTGATTTTGCGGAGCTATCGTCTGGCAACCCATCTACACTGATGAAGTATGTTTTGAGCAGTTCATTTCACTTCCTTCACCCTATGAGTCGCCCTTAAATGTTCTCCTCTCCGATGGTCAAACATAGTGACCTTTCTAGGTCACTAAGTTGCGCCTCATGCGCCTAAGCATAAATCCGCCCGTCTGAATTACAGTTAAAAACTTAACATTTTGTGTTTTCCTCAGTCATTATTTTTTTAGATTCTTAAGAAAGAAGAATCCGTAAGGGGAGGAGGGGGGTTTTAACCCCTCAAACCCTCCCCATATATACGGCCCTGATTGTATTATAATGCAATTGATTTAAAACTACGGCGTAAACTTAAAACGACGTCAAAATCCAAAAACAGGAAATATTAGAGAAAAATCTGCCATAAGTTAACATGGGAAAAAGGAATGTGTAGACCATTCTAATAGGATTTTTGCTCACAACCAATTAAAATAATCGAAAATTTCAAAATTGTTAATTTTTAGGGGTTTTTTACCTCATTTGTAAATTAAAGTTTATTAATGTTTATCACGGAAACTATAAGTCGTAGCTACGAGATTTTGCAAACATTTTGTAGCAATTTCTATATAGAAAAAAAAAACAAAATCTTAAAAAAATTCAAAAATGCGGCCGTTAAAAATTTGTAATTTCCAAAACAAATTTTCAAGAATTATTTATTTCCAAATGTGCTACAGAGCTGAAATTTTTCTTAAAGGTAGAATATGTAAAAAAACGGATAGAAATTCTGATATTTTAATTTGTTTGGCTATTAAAAATTCTTAAGTAAATGTTTAGGTAGTACGGGGCGAGCTACGGAGCTGAAATTTTAAAGCCATTTAGAGCTTAGTGCAAATGCACAATTAAATATTTGAATATCTCCATGAAGTTGTTATTGCGGCCGTTAACAATATTTAACTTTTAAACAATTAGATAAATATTATTTCACTTCTAGATTTGCTGTAACTTTAAAATTTGGCACAAAAGTGTGGCATTAGTACCCGACAATGAAAAAAGTATAATATTCGTAAAATTGCAAATTTTAGGTAATGTTTTACTCCAATATTTTTTCATAAGGAAAGAACGAAAATTGGTCAAAAAGCGAAATATTTTAAATTAAAAAAAATATTTCTAATAATGAAATATCTCTCTGAAAACTTAATGTTTTTCAAGATGAGATGAAATGCTTGCAGAATGCAAGTCATTATAAATTGTCATTATAAATAGCTGCTTCTTACATATATAGAATATAGGATATATCATATAAAACCTAAGGTACTTCTAGAAGTGCTACAGAGCTGAAACTTGGCAGGAATATAGGTCATGGGTACAACCTCTAGAAAAATCTGAAATTCCAGAAAATGTTATATTTAAGGTGTGTTTTTGACCCCAATGTCCAATTTTAAACACCCATAAGTAAAGCATTGAAAATTGTGCAGGGCTATATAAAATTGCTTTTTTAAATTATTTAAAATTAAGATACAAAGTTATGACATGCACTATGCTGTGGAAAAAAGAATGAAGTTTATTTTTCTTGAAGACAATTCATAGCCATGCTGAATTTACGTAAAATTTTTATTTTAATCATAAAATTATGAAAAGTTTTTCGGTTTTCAACAATGTCAAATACCATAGCAACGACTCGAATGCCTTTTAATGGGAATTGATTTTCCAATCTTCAAGAGCGTAGATTTAATGCTTAGACTGCATTATAATCCATTTGTTTTCAGCCAACGACTTATACATATGATGACGTAATTATTTTAAATTCATTTTTTTATCCGGATACGAACTAAAAGCCACGGTTGATGTCGCCATAATCGTAATGCACAAAATATCCTAATTTTTACATAAATGTTAGTGTGATATATAGACTATTTTCTTAATGATGATTATAATTATTACTTAAAAAGGGCGATCTAAGCCATGAAACCGAAAATTCGAAAACTTGGACATGAGCCGATTGCCAGAGAATTTAGAAATTCCCGATAGATGCCTTAATTTCGCAGAAAATGCAAACTATTATTTTATATTATAAATGGGCTCTGCGTAGTTCAAATGCTGTCGCGTTCGTTTATTTACGAGTTTATATCTTGGTGTATGGTGATTTTTTTAAATCTTGCAGTATGCAAGCAACGACAGCTCGTAATAGATATGGACGCTTCTTACAGAGGAGGATTAGCATAACATATAGGAGTATACTAATGTTTAGGCACTTCCAGATCAGCAGGAGATTCAAAATTTTTTTCGTAGGTAGGATTATGTGCCAAACCAATTAAAAAAAGGAATATTTTAAAAAAGTTCAAGAATGTGGCCGCTAAAAATTCGCAATTGTTTAAACAATTTTTTAACGTTTATGTATTTCCAAATGTGCTACGTAGCTGAAATGTTTTTTAAAAGTAGAATTAAAAAAAAACGAAATAGGGACTATAGAAATTTTGATATTTTAATTTGTTTGGCTGTTAAAAACTCTTAAAGTTTAAACAAATAGGTAAATGTTTAGGTACTACGGTGCAAGATACGAAGCTGAAATTTTAAAGTTATTTAGAAATTAGTGCATATGCACAAATAAATATTTGAATATTTCGTTGAAGTTGCTATTGCGGCCGTTATAAATGTTTTAAATATAAACAATTAGATAAATACCATTTCCCTTCTAGATGAGCTACAACGTTAACATTTTGCAGAAAGGTGTGGCATTTGTGCACCAGCATGACAAAATTATAATATTCTTAAAATTTTAAATTTTAAGTATTGTTTTAATCAAATATTATTCCATAAGGAAAGAACAAAAACTGGTGCTGAGATGAAATCTTTAGAATTAAAAAAATACTTCTAATAATGAAATATCTCTCTGAAAAAATTTTTTATCAAGGGAGATTAGTTGCTTGCAGAATGCAAGCTCCAGCTTCTTGTATAGGTGTGTGTATATATATATATATATATATATATATCATCATCATCATGAGGTGTTCTGCCTCTAGGCAGGTCCCTGGCACCAGCGTTGTCTCCACTCATTTCTGTTCCTTGCCATTTCTTTCATTTCCTGATACCCTCCCCTTTCTTTCAGATCGTCAAACATTTTTATTCTTCTACGTCCCCTTTTCCTTTCCCCTTCTACTGATCCTTCCAACACCATCAATAGTAAACCTTCTCCTCTCAAGATATGCCCTAACCAGTTACTTTTCCTCCTCTGAATTGTTTCAAGTAATCTTCTCTTCTCATTCACCCTTGTTAGTATTGCTTCATTCCTTATCCTATCCGTCCACTTAACCTTCTCCATCCGCCTCCACACCCACATTTCAAATGCCTCTAGTCTTTCTTTCTCTCTTTTCTTTAGCGTCCATGTTTCACACCCATAAAGCAATACACTCCAAACATAGCACTTCACAAGACGTTTCTTCAGATTTAAATCCATTTTACCACATAGTACCCGTTTTTTCTTATTAAATGTTTCTTTTGCCATTGCTATTCTTGTTCTTATTTCTTTTTCACTTCTCCAGTCTTCAGTTAGCATGCTTCCCAAATATCTATACTGTTTTACTTGCTCTACTCTTCCATCCTTTATTGACACATTCATAATCTCTCTATCCCCTATTCTCATCACCTTTGTTTTCTTTATGTTCATTTTCATTCCATATTCCATCATTCTGTCTTCTAGCTTTGTAACCATTTCCTGAATATGCCTCGTTTCATCTGCCAAAATTACCATGTCATCAGCAAACCTTATACAATTTATTATTCTACCCCCAATACTAATTCCTTTATCATTCCCTATTCCATTGTCAATCATTTCTTCAACATATATATTGAACAGGGTTGGCGATAAGCAGCAACCTTGCCTTACTCCTCTTCCTAAATCATACCATTCGGTCTGTGCATCTTTTATCCTCATAGCTGCTTTCTGTTTCATATACAGCTCTTTAATTAACCTTCTATCTTTCCAGTCTACTTTTTTTGCTTTTAGTATTTCCATCAGTTTTTCCCAGTTCACTCGGTCGAATGCCTTCTCCATATCTATGAAGCACAGACTAATTCCTTTACCCCTTTCTATATATCTCTCTCCACTCATTCTTATCAATCCTATTGCATCTCTTGTACCTCTACTCTTTCTAATTCCAAACTGTTCCTCTGCAACATTTTCTTCCATTTTGCTAATTAGTCTCCTGTTCATAACCCTAAGTAGAACCTTTGCTGCATGTGTAATTAAACTGATTGTTCTGTGTTCACTGCATTTTCTTGTTCCTTGCTTTTTCGGAATTGGAATCATAATTGTTTTGACGAAATCCTCTGGCCACATCCCCTTGTCATAGATTGCATTACACAACTTCACTATTTCTTCCAGTCCTTCCTCATTAAGACACTTAAATAATTCTATCGGTATCTCATCTACCCCCATTGCCTTCCCATTCTTCATATCCTTTATTGCTTGTAGCACCTCTATTTTCAATATCGAAACCCCTGTTTCGTCATTATTTATTTCATCCTGCTCTTCAATACGGAGATCCTTTGGTTTTTCATTTGATTTGTACAACTCCTCCATGTATTCTCTCCATCTATTAAGGACCTCCTCTTCCTTATATAGAACTTTATCTTCTTTACTTGCAATCTCTTTCACATATGCACTTGTTCTCCGTCTATCCCACGTTACATTTTTTACTTTCTTATACATCAAGTCATACATTCCTTTTCTCTCTAGATCTTCTATATCTGAGCATTCCTCCTCTAGCCATTTCTCCCTTGCTTTTTGGGTTTCTCTTCTTAGTTCATTATTCAGTTTCCTGTATTTCCTTTTTCCATCTTCATCAGTCCTGCTTTTGTATTGCCTTCTTTCTTCCATCTTTTCTATCATTTCCTTTGTCACCCATGGCTTTTTTATTCTTTTTCCTTTGAAAAACCCAATAGCCTGTTCTGCTGTTTTCCTTATAGCCTTCTTTATCCTATTCCATGCTTCATCCACATTTTCCTCCGACACGTTTTCTCTTTTGATTGCCTGAGCTAATTTTTCTCCTATTCTTTCTTTTCCTACTGTGGCTATATTCTCTAAATCCCATTTCCTAACTATCTTAGCCTTCTTAACCTTCTTCAAGGCTAGTTTTATTTCGGCCATGAGGAGCACATGATCACTGTCAATGTCTGCTCCTGGAAGTCCATATGCCTTTTTTACTCCATTTCTATATCTTTCTTCCACTAGAATATAATCTATTTGATATCTGGCTCCATCTCCTGGTGATTTCCACGTGTATAGCCTTCTCTTATGATTTTCAAACCAAGTATTTGATATAAACATCCTCTTCTCTTTACAGAACTCAACAAGTCTTTCACCTCTTTCATTTCTTTTCCCTAGTCCAAATTTTCCTACTACTTGGTCTTCTCTTCCCTCTCCTACCACAGCGTTCCAATCGCCCATCACTATCTTGCAACAGTTTTTACCTTCCTCCTCCATAATATTTTCTATCTTCTCGTATATTTCTTCAACAGCCTCATCTTCATGTTGGCTGGTCGGCATATAAACTTGTATCAACAGTAGATCTTTCGGGTGCATTCCTATTCTAAGACCAATTGCTCTATCATTTACAAATATCACCCTCTGTACACAATTTGCTATTTCCTTATTCAAAATTACCCCTACTCCATTCGTTCCTCTAGTACCTCCTGAATAGTACACTGTGATGTCATCACTTTTTATTTCCCCTCTTCCTTCCCATCTCATTTCACTTAAGCCAATCATATCCATTCTATTTATTTTCATCTCTTTCTTTAAATTTTCCAACTTCCCTGCTCGTAGGAGTGTTCTAACATTCCACGTGCCAATTCTCAACTTCTTTCCAGCATCCTTCCTTCCTTGTGTTAAACGGAACCTCTCGTGTTGTCCCCCCCGGAGATCCGAGCGGGGGACCATTTTGCCTCCGGAATATTTAACAAGAGAAGACTCCGTCATGATGCCTCTACATGGGATATATTGTGGCGGTGGTTTCCCATTGCCTTCCGCCTATATATTCAGCCGCCCCTAACATGGGGAACAGACGCTGTTTGCAGCCGCCCCTAATATGGAGAACAGACGCTGCTGCCTGTTGGTCCGCGGGAGGTATTTTATTTAGATAAATACCATTTCCCTTCTAGATGAGCTACAACGTTAACATTTTGCAGAAAGGTGTGGCATTTGTGCACCAGCATGACAAAATTATAATATTCTTAAAATTTTAAATTTTAAGTATTGTTTTAATCAAATATTATTCCATAAGGAAAGAACAAAAACTGGTGCTGAGATGAAATCTTTAGAATTAAAAAAATACTTCTAATAATGAAATATCTCTCTGAAAAAATTTTTTATCAAGGGAGATTAGTTGCTTGCAGAATGCAAGCTCCAGCTTCTTGTATAGGTGTGTGTATATATATATATATATATAAACTTAAGGAACAGGAAGGGCAGTAATAAGGGTGACAACAAGGTGTTGAAGAATGAGCAGTGTGTTTTTTGCGTGTGTCTTCGACGCCTCCAGCAGCTTACCAACTTGGTCCTCAACTTGGTAAGTGTCCCCTGAGCATCCTTCAACACCTTGTTGCCACCCTTATATATATAAAATATATATATTGACTTAAGGAAAAGAAAAGGTAGTGATGACACTCACCAAGTTGGCAGGCTGCTGGGGGCGTCGAAGAGACAGAAAACACGCGCACAAAAAAAACACACGTAAGCTTTTCGGGCATATGCCCTTCTTCAGCGATGGAGTTAGAGTAACAGAAAGATATATATATATATATATATATATATATATATATATATATATATAATATCTTTAAAGATTCTGGTTGTCTGTTCATGGAACACTTTCATTACAATTTCAGAAAAGATGAATCCATCCGGCTTAAGTGGTTCTCATGCTGGAACGAGCACTTGCCCTGACGATGGATGCAAAGGTATGCCCCTGAAGAATTATATTTACTTCCCCATATCCTTCGTATGCTACTTATTCACCGTCTCGGCAGAGTGGAATCACGATATAACCTTCGTCCGAGGACTGTGAACTTCGCAACTTTCTACTGATAGTAATCTACGCTGAAAAATTATAAGACGGCAACATGGGATTATATTTTTTTTAATGGTAACCACAGTTTACATTTCTTAAAAATACAGGCATTTTCATTTGGGCTTTTAAAAATACATTGTGTTTTAGTTTAAATTGTCCCTCGTGCAAAACCTTTCTTCTCTGATTATCTCATTAAGAGCCAGCCATCAGTCATTCAAATCGTTACTTAAGTTTTTTGACAAATAATTAAGTTACAATGAAAGTTAAGTCGCAGTCGTAGATTATAATGAAAAATGCTTAGCGTTTAAATACGTTATACAGTAATATCTTTTCACTGTTTATATAGGAAGTAGGACAGAAGTCAATGGAAATTATGCAGTTATGAAAAGTAAGTTATTTTGAATAACGTCATACAGAGATTTGCTCGTACAATAAATTTTTAAAATGTATCTCTTTCCATTTCATTCCAAATAATAAATGCGTGAATCACTAAAAATAAGTCGTTCGTTGGTTTAGTTTTACTTTTGATTCCCACTGATTTATTACGACGAGACGGTGCGCGTCTTTCGGCACATGAATTCATCAATTGGAAATTTTTTCATATTTGTTGTCTTTTTTGGATTCAGAAGTGGGAAAATAAAAAAATGAAAACCCATTATGGCTGATAGTTTCACTTGCTTCTTTGTTTTTTTACCTTTTTCAAATATTCAACTCACACACCCTGCTAATCCTAATGTTTTATTCAGATCCAAACCTTAATGAACCGCTTCAGCTGAAGATAGTCTCCCGATCCGAATGGAAGGCATCGAATTCGACCAAATCACTGCCAACACTTAAGCACCCAGTGAAGGTAATAGATATTTATTTATCTTCAGCCTCCTGCACTACCGAGAAAGACTGTGTCCTTGCGATTAAAAAATTACAAGACGAAGAAATGCTGCATTACGGCGATATCATTGGGAACTTTCATGCCGCGCCCGACGGTCGCATTTACGAAGGAATCGGTTGGGATAAAAGTATGGATGGGCAGTTTAAGTTTAGGTATGTCAAAAATGGAACGAGTACTACATCTCCTCAGCAGATGGCGGCTTTTGCTCTTCTTATTAGCGAAGGAGTGAAATCTGGAAAGATTTCGGGGGATTTTTACCTGGCGGGAAGTACAGCAGGAGAAATAAAAAAATGGATCGACTTCTTCAATAACGTATGAAAATGTCCTTTACTTATTATAGTAAAGTATCCTACCGATATTTTCTCTTGTACAAAATTTTCTGAACCAATAAAAGAATTTAAAGAAATGGATCTATCACAGCTATCCTTTCCTCAAAATGTAATCGTAACAGAAGTAATAGTGTTTTCTTATAAATTTATTTAGTAGTGTCACATTTCATCAGTTTCTCTCGTCTCTAACAAGGAATTCCTCGTAAACTTAAAAAATAACTACCGAAAATATTATACGACAATTTTCAGGTGGATTACATTTCCGTTGCCTGATTTGATTGAAGTAGTCTCGTGGATTAAAAAATATTTACTTTTTTAATTGACATATGATAGCCATCTCTCATTTATATCATTTAATCATCATCGGTAGTGTACGCAGACAGGTCTGTGATAGCACGATAGACCAAGTTCCCCAAACATTCCATAACTCCGCAACTTTAAGGGAAGAGGAGAGCATGGCTGACAACTGCCTCGGAGAAAGAATGTTTCCTTTTGAACGAACTCAGACATTCAAACCCTCCCTCCTTCTGGTTACTCCCAAATCACGGAGACTGAAAAAGGTTGGCCGCCGCTGCTCTCTAGGCTTCGGGATGAAATTGCCGACAACATTGATCATAAACAGGGCAGTGGCGTGAAATGAGTTTGAGATGCGACCGTTCCAGACGGCATTTTTCTAGGGGCGGCGTTATGGCGCTATCGCCTATGACCTGTTCCTTCGTTTCGCGACCTGGTGAGCTATTTTGTATTTACGTCTCAGTCGGTAGGCTTCCGCTACACGGCTCTCTCCATAACCGTCAAAATTCAGGTTTAACTGAGGCAAATACTCTCTGCCTCGTTACTCAGGCGAGATATTGAAGAAGCCCGCATTCGTACGATGAAGTTTGTCTTCTACTGTTTTTAATAATGTTCGTAATATTTTGTAATATGCTTTTGCCTGTGAATAAATAAATAAATAGAGATACTCCAGAATATCATCTTATCCGACCTCGATTTCAACAGCGTCAACTCCATACGAAGCGGTCACATCCACTTGTCCCGTGTGAGAAAAGTTAGTCTCGACTTAGTCTGTGCTGAGGATTTGTGTAGAAATGGCAGCAGGTTGATGGGAGTTAGGCTCTCTATTGTTCTAATTTACACATATGAACCGTCTAAGCTGGTGGTGTCCAACCTTTTCTGCATGGGGGCTGCATCGGTGGTTGCAAATCCTTCGGCGGGCCGCATTGGAAGTTTCGCCGGCTGGCAAGATTATAGGGTTTAAATCGGATTATGATGTTCCATACAAATGGAAATCGAGTCGAAATAAGGTTTTTAATAGTTAAAATTTCAATGTTAAAAGCTTTATTATCAAAATTTTTGTAAAAATGTATGAATTTGTGTGTTGAATTTTTCGGATTGCTTTCTCGTCATAGCTTCGGAGGCCGTAGGTTGGACACCCATGGTCTCATTGATCTCATAAAATTAGAAATATCTGTAGATGGTTAACCACTGAGGAGCGGTCTCTTGCTGCTTAATGGTGTCTTTGGTTCAAAAAGGTGTTTTAGGACAAAAGATTATACCGATTAAAAATTGTTTATATAATGAGCTCGATGATTCAAATAGGTTTTCATTCTGTGATGTTAAATTTTACTCCCAAAAGTGAAATGGTCAGTAGACAGTAATCACCCAAGGTTCCATTGACTAAACGGTCCTCTGTTCGATTAGGCAAATTCTTCCCACTTGCCAGTCTTTTGTCCACTTGCAGGATGTCAGAGAATTTGAAGAGGCAGATTGAGAATTTGCTGACTTTATTTCCAGTTTGATAGATGCAGGCTTTGCTTTTATCCAATGGTGTGTTTTCAAACTCTTATCTGAAGAAAGGAATGGTTTTTAACTATAATGAAATTAGCATTAATGTGAATTTTTAGTATTTAATAGATTTATTTGTGGAAGAGTGTGATTTCAATCATCCCATGGTAAGGAAATCAATTGAAACTCAATGATTCGAATTTTTGTTAAGTGCAAGTTAATAGGCAAAGTTTGGTAAGTTCTCATTTAGGTTCTTGATTTTTCATTAACAAAAATAACTTGTTCGTTCTTTAGCATTATATGAAGGTTTTCTTTAGATTTTCTTCAGGTTTTAAAATAATACAAGTGCTCTGTAAATGTTTGATGGAAAATTTTAAATTCTTAGGCAAGGCATTTTTTACATTTTGAATTTATGTAATAATAAATTAAAGTCATTATCAAGATTTCAGTCTCATTGGTGTAATTTATTAGAAATTCAGTTTATCAAATCATATGAACTTCTGGAGGAAGAACATATTAACTAATTTTTTTAAAATAACTATATTATTTAAAAATCATCATATATCAAATGAATGCTTTCTTGAGTGCCTAGACTTTTACAATCAATGTACTGCTGCATATCAATTCATAAAATGGATACAATCAAAGTCTGTTATTATAAGGGAGAGATTGGAGAATGGGAGAAAGGGAGAGAGAGGGGAATGGGATGAAGGGAGAGTGAGGGGAATGGAAGGAAGGGTGGGAATTGTAGTAAGAGAGAGGGAGGGGAATGGGAAGAAGGGAGAGGGAGGGTAATGGAAGGAAGTGCATAAAAGCCCGAAAATAGGTCTAATGATCATTTTTTACTTTAAATATATGACGAAATGTGTTAGTTCTAAGTTGCAAACGGGGGCAAAGGAATTTTCCTCGCGGAGCGAGACACGGTGTTGACGCGCGAGTAGGAGAGGATACCCTGGTGTATCATTATATATAGACGTTCCTTACAGAGGAGGATATTACATACTAGTAGAAGGTGCTTGCATACTGTAAGCATTTCATCTAACCTTAAAAACATTCATATTTCAGAGAGTTATTTCATCATTGGAAATATGACATTATTTCAAAAGATTTCACCTCCGCAGCCATTTTCGTCTTTCCCATATGCAAAAATAATAGATTAAAACAATCCCCAAAATTTGCAATTTTAAGAATTTTATACTTTCTCCATCATGGGGTATTAATGCTACACATTTCTGCCAAAGTTTTCACTTCTAGAAGTGAAATAATATTTTTCTAATTATTTAAATTTTAAACATTTTTATCGACTGCATAAACCTTGAAAATTTGTTTAAACAATTGCGAGTTTTTAGAGGCCGAATTGTTGCACTATTTCAAGATTTTCGTTTTTTTAGATGGTTTTGCACAAAATCCTACCTAAGAAAAAATTTCGAATCTCCATCTCATCTGGAAGTGCCTAAGCATTAGTATCCTCCTATATATTATATGTTATCTACTCCCGCTCTGTAAGAAACGTCGATATATAATGATAACATATAGGATTATACTAATCTTTAGGCACTTCTAGATGAGCTGGAGATTGGAAATTTTTTTCTTAGGTAGGATTTTGTGCAAAACCGAATAGAGAAAACGAAAATCTTGAAAAAGTGCAACAATGCGGCCGCTAAAAATTCGCAGTTGTTTAAACAAATGTTCAAGGTTTATGTATTTCCGCATGTGCTATGGAGCTGAAATTTTTTTTATAGATAGAATTAGTAAAAAGACGAAATAGTGATTATACAAGTTTTGATATTTTAATTTGTTTGGCAGTTAAAAATTCTTAAAATTTAAACAAATAGTAGCGAGATAGGGAGTTGAATTTTTTTGTTATTTAGACAATATTTCATACTAACGAATAGCCATTTCAGTTTATCCATGAAATCGGTATTGCGGCCGTTAAAAATTATTTAATTTTAAACAATTTGATAAATGATATTTTACTACTAATTGTGCTACAAATTTAAAATTTGGCGGAAATGTGTGGCATTATTAACCGAACGTGGAAATTTATAATATTCCTAAAATTGTAAAAACTAGTGATTTTTTTACTCTTTTAATGTTCCATAATGAAAAACGAAAACCGGTCCAGAGAAAAAACCTTTAGAATTAAAGAATTATACCTCATGATTCAATATCTCCTTGAAAAATGAATGTTTTTCAAGGTGAGATTGAAATACTTGAAGCACATTCTACTAGTGTGTATATATATATATATATATCCGTCCCTCTCTCTTCTTTTACTTCTCTCTCTCCCTCATCCTCTTGCTGACTTTCATTGTGTTGTACTATCTCTACGCTCTTTTTCAATATATATAATTATAAATAAATAATTATGTATATATATATATATATATATATATATATCCCTTCCTCTCTCTTGTGTTATCTCACCATCTCTCTCATCCACTTTCTGACTTTCATGACTTATTCCATGTCCATGTCCTAATGGAACTAATAAAATTATTATTATTATGCTCTTACATTCTCTCCATACATTTCCAATATATATATTTATATCTCTCCCTCTCATACTCATCCTTACTTTCATCCTGTTAACTTTTCTCCACTCGCTAATTATATATATATATATATATATATATATATATATATATATATATATATATATATATATATATATATATATATATACTAGTAGAAGGTGCTTGCATGTTGCAAGCATTTGACATCTCACCTTGAAAAAACATTCATTTTTCAGAGAGATATTTCATCATGGTAAATATTTCTTTAATTCAAAGGATCATCTAGAAGTGAAATAATATTTATTTAGTTGTTTAAATTTTAAAAGTTTAATACGGCCGCAATAACACTTTGTTGGAGATTTTTAAACGTTTGTTAGTTTCAATGTAATCTGTACATAACTTGAAAATTTCTGCTTCCTAGCTTGCCCCGAAGTACCTAAACATTTATCTATTAGTTTAAATTTTAAAAATTTTTAAGAGCCAAAGAAATTAAAATATCAAAATTCTTATAATTTTTTATTTCGTTTTTTCACAAAATCTACCGGTAAATATATTTCAGCTTCGTAGCACATTCGATAATACACAACCTCAAAAATATGCTTAAACAATTGCGAATTTTTAGCGGTCGTATTTTAAAACTTTTTCAAATTTCCTTTTTTTCTGTATAATTTTCTACAAAATGATTTCAAAAACTCGAACCTACAGCATATAGTTTTCAAGATAAAAATTATTAAACTTTAATGTTCAAATGGGGTTAAAACAACCCCTAAAAATTAACAATTTTAAATTTTTCCATTTTTATAGTTGGTTATAATAAAAGTTCTATAATCTTGCAAAATTTATTAGATTGGTCTACACACTGGATTGTGTTTTCCCATGCTAACTTATGGGAGATATTCCGGGGTCTCTGGAGTCGAACCCAAGAAACTGTAAGCAAAAGTGACAATAATTCCTAATAGATATTGAGGCCATCTAGCATCCGTGAAAATTTCATCTTTCTAGCTTACCGGCAAGTGCCCATAATTAATTTACAAAAATGGCGCAATGCTTTTCTTATGGGAAAAAAGCAACTTTCGAAATTTCTGGAGTCGAACTCATGTTACTTAGGTAAGAAGTCTCATTTTATCTGTAGGTTTCTCCATCATATCTACAAAACTAAAACTTTCAGCTCTCTAGCTCTTGTAGTTTGGGCTGGACATTAGTATCCTCCTGTTATCATTCTATATGGACGTTTCTTATAGAGGAGGATATAACAGATAACATATAACATACTATAGAAGGTGCTTGCATTCTGCAAGCATATCATCTCACCTTGAAAAAACATTCATTTTTCAGAAAGATATTTCATCATTACAAACATTTTTTTAATTCCATAGGTTTTACCTCCACAGCGATTTTCGTTTTTTCAGTTAAGTAAAAATAATAGATTAAAACAATCGCCAAACTTTGCAATTTTAAAAATTTTATACTTTCTCCATTATGGGGTACTAATGCTACATATTTCTGCCAAATTTTAAAGTTGTAGTACTTCTAGAAGTGAAATAATATTTTTCCAATGGTTTAAAATTTAAACATTTTTAACGGCCGCCACAATATGTTTATGGAGAGATTCGAATGTTTATTTGTGCAAATGCACTCCTTTGTACATAACTTGAAAATTTCCGCTTCCTAGCTCAGAGCGTAATGTCTAAACATATATCTATTTGTTTAAACTTTAAGAATTTTTAACTGCCAAACAAATTAAAATATCAAAATTTGTATAATCCCTATTTCGTTTTTTTACGAATTCTACCTATTAAAAAAATTTCAATTCCATAGCACATGCGGAAATACATAAACCTCGAAAATTTGTTTTAAAAATTTATAATTTTTAGCGACCGCATTGTTAAACTTTTTCAAGATTTTCGTTTTTTCTAGTCGGTTTTGCACAAAATCCGATCTAAGAAAAAAATTTCGCATCTCCAGCTCTTATGGAATATACATTAGTATCCTCCTATATGTTATATCCTCCTCCTCCTCCTCTGTAAGAAATGTCTATATAGAATGATATTAACTTAAGGAAAAGAATAGGTAGTGATGAGGGTGGCAAAAAGGTGTTGAGGGAAGCCCAGCGGACACTTACCAAGTTGAGGAACAAGCTGGCAGGCTGCTGGGGGCATTGAAGAGACACGTAAAACACATGAACACAAAAAAAAAACAAAAAAACACGCAAGCTTATCAGGCCTATGCCCTTCTTCAGCGAAATAGTATCTGCAAAATATATATATATATATATATATATATATATATATATATATATATATATATATATCTACTTCCTTCTTTTCTCTCTCCCTCTGTCTTGCTTATTTACTTCTTAGTAAAGCTCCTTTTTCTTTTCTTAATTCTTGGAACTTTGTTGCTATATCCAATTTCAAAAGGCTATAGTTTCAGTTTATTTCTGTTCTTTGTAAAGTCTAAAATTTTCTCGAAGTTTCTTAAAATATTTATTATTATTTAACCTAATTGGAATTTTTAGAAATATTACAGATATGGAGAAAGTCATGTGGTGGCCACATCTTATTTTTTGGGGAAACTCTAGTGTTGCAATGAAATTATTCTCAATGCAAAAGAACGCTGGCAAAGCTATGACAAAAGCTTCATACAGAACCTCATCTCACAACTTAAGATTCCTACCTTTCCATGCATGTACATACTAAATTTTGCTGTCTTCATTAAGAATAATGTGAACTTTTTGTACAAAATACGATCGATAAGCTTGGAAGAGCTCGTTGAAGGTCGGAGGTGGCAAACTTGCCCGAAGTTGGACGCTGTCAATCTCTTCCTCCTTTCTTCTGTCCATGTAAAATCCTGGTCTTGCGTGGCTCTCTCCAGAAGCTTCCTTTGTTCAGGAGACAATTCCAGCCTCATCAAATATTCGGCCGCTTCCTGAGCATAGTCTGAGTCGCTGATATCTGGCTTTGAAGAGAATTCTCCATAATCTTCATCTTGCTTACTCCGGCCAAGAAGATGAGGGAGCAGCTTTCTTGGCTTGCACCTTACCAAATCTCTTCTTTCTTGGTTTTTCGCCAGTCTTTTTTGTCGCCGAGCTTCCATTACCTTGGTGAACTTCTCAGGACTTGAGGAACAAAAGCGCTTGTGAATTTTTGTGTGGAGGAGCTTTGTGTTATAGGATATAACGGCTGTCATTGCTCTAGCCTGATATCATCCTTTCTAACAATAATTTACCCTTTTTCCCCCAACTAATTTAGCCACTATGGAATTAAAATGTTCTGCACAATTGCTGTTAAGGTTTTGAATCAGACTCCTACTGTGCCTGGCAAGGGTTACAGATATAACTTCTTCTGCTTTCTGAAATAATCCTACGCTCAACAATTTAGGCACGAGATTATCCTCCCCTTCCTTGGAGCCAACGCAAAAATATTGGTCACATTGTGCGTGATCACCAAAAATATGCCGTGGGACATTAATTAAATCTTTACGGAGGACTGATATTCGGTCGGAAAGAGGACCGTTTTCTTTTTTCTATGTAGGATAGCTTTATTAACGGCTCCCCTGATCCTTAGAATACTCCCTCCAATTTTCCTCCGTAATTCAATAGGCCCATTCGTGCTGCTCGAAGCAAGGTCGCGCAATTTCTTGCACAAATTCCTCAACAAGTGATTCTTACATTCGATTTTTTCTATCAGGGTATTTCTATATGGGCGTGCTTTCAAAATCCCCGAATAGACACTGCTGTCTCTATCATCAATTAATTTATTGTAACGCACTCCATACATTTCCTCGCTCTTCCTAAAACCTTCGACAATAACGGAAGCCTCCATACTACTAGAGCTTTTAGTACTGTCCCAGTTTTTGAAACAGGGATGAGGCTTTGAGTCCTCTCCCTTATTTGCGTATCTTGCGCACACAGTGCAATATTTATTGCGGATGCCGATGAACAGAACTTTTTTTGTTTGATACCCATCAATGGCTGCCTGGGGAAGAAAGAAATGCATGCGTCAAACAAATCGTGAAATGTGAATATCATTCAATTTTTAACGTCCTTATGAAACATAGCCAACGAAATTACTTCAATTAATTTGTTTGTGGCTAATATATTGAACATTTGGGAAAAAACAAGCAATTGTAAAACTCAAATAACACACTTTTGAGTATTTTAATGCCCTTCATAGGTAAAAATAAGAATTTTTGCGGTATCCATAGCAATGGTTTCATAGTTTGTGGTAACGTGAAAATTAGTCAAAATCTTCCTACGATTTTCAAATCATGCGGACATAAGCATGGGATGACAAACGTTTTACTTGGGAGAAATATTACGTATATTTAAAGGGATATTATTAATTAAAAAATCTGCTATGACCGGGAATCGAACCCACTTGCTGGGCGGATATTCTACCACTGAACTATTCTCGTTTCTGAACGCGGATTCTGCTGTTGATTGATTTATTCCGAAAGATAGAACGGAAATATTCTATGTAGGCCAGAGGTGTTTCTGACACCCTACAGATATTTTTGTTTAAATAATTATTAATCGTCGATTTTTATTAAATTTTTCTTTCATGTCTCTTCATGTATTTTTGATTAATTGAAATTTACTTAACAAAATTGGGAGAAAATGAAAATTCTGGAAAATACGTTTGTTCTTATTTTTATGGAATTTTATATTTTGTAATCAGTAAAGTAATTGTTCAATAGAGATCCCAGATCATAAACAACAACAGTAACGATGCAAATAATAACAATAATTTCACAAAATGTATAAATTATTTGTGAAACAAAAACGGAGATTTTCGCACAACGGTCTGTCGCGCTGTCTAATTGTAAGAAAAACGTCCGAACTCAAAGAATAACCATAGGATAGTTATTTTATTAGACGCAAATGGTTGAAGGGACAAGCCACTCCAGCTACTGAAGGGTAGGAGTCAAAACCTAACAGTAAAGGAACCCTGTCATAAAACATAGGGCTGGGGTGTCTACAGCACCTCGCGCGACCACTCCCGTGTTTATTATCCCAAAAATAGAACAGCTAGAATAAAAAACTAAGTGTAACAAGATAAATTCTACTTACAAGACCAGAAAATGAGTTGTATTTTGTTCTGTACGATCTTTTTGCCCAGCTGCCGTCAGCAACTACAGGAATGAGAGGGACTCCGTCGTCATCGATATCTCCCATTTCCATAGCAAGTCGTGCCTCTTCTTTCGCCGCGTTTTCCATTTCAACTAAAGCAGTGGACTATAAAATGTTCGCCAATTTGTGCTCGTATCGAATGTAAGTTTTGGATGACATTGGAGGAATATTCATCGCTCCGAAAACTTCCTCCAGTTGAGCATGACCACCGCCAGTGCTCAGAAACCCGGACACCGATGCTGTATTTACGTCGAGCTTCGACGGTTTTTTCTTTTCATCGGTCCATATTAATCCTTTGAATTGGCACATCTCACATTCAAAGGTGAGACAACTTCGAAGTCCTTCAATTTTTTCACCCGTTACTACCATGTCCACCAATCTGCAACCAAATGGTCCATGGTTTTCCATTGCCTGCAATTGTTGCAAAAAATATTGTAGGTCCACGATCCTTCGTCCTGTGAGATTGAATACTGTTGAGGCATCTTGTTTGGATGAACTATCTAATGTGTACGATCCACCCGATGTCGGTGAGGGGGGAGTCGTTTGGTTTTTTTCTTGAGTCGTTTCCGTTTCTATGTTCTCAAGAGGTGATACCCACGGTGTTGAGGGTTCCGAAGCAGACTCAATTCTTGACGCACGCTGACATTTGCGCCACAATTGTAGTCGCTCACCACCACGGTTTTTTCTTCTTTTATCGGTAATCCTTAGCCCGTGCTTGCGATCTTGACTATCCATAATGATTGTGCAAAAGACAAATACAACGTAGAACACGATTACAATACTGTCTCAATATACTACGGATATGAGAAAGTAAAAAAGCGAAATACGTAACTAAGACAAAACGAGATCGAATAGGGCCATCTGGCGGGCCGTGAGAGTGACGTAAGAACTATGGTGGCGCGATCTGTCTACAGATCCGTGAACTATTAGAAGCAAAAATGACATTATTTACAACTTCTACTGATTTCTTTGTTGAGATTAAGCTACATTTACAATTTATACATATTCAAAGATGGCTCAAAAAACTTTTTGGCGTAAACTGAATGAAAGTTAAAAACTCCAGCCAAAAAACAAGTAGTAATAGCCCGATGCATTTCGCCCACTAAGTGGGCATCTTCAAAGGCGACGTTCCTTCGACAGCGACCAAAGTCGACTGTGCCGGAGTGGAGAGACCAAGGGTGGAGAAAGAACGAAATGCAAAAGAAAGACAAAAAGCACGGGTGGAGTGAGAACAAAAGAAAAACGAAACAACAGAGGCGCATGTGTATTATCTCTGGTCAATAAGTCTGTAAAGTGTCTAGTTAAAGTCAGTGTCACTGTTCATCAATGTATCACGATTCTTATAAATGTGAAGGTTTTCTAGGGAATTTAAAGATCTATTAGATGAGATTACGAGTTGTAAGTCCTTTAATTGAATGCTGTGGCCGGTTTCGAAAATATGATTAGCGACACTGGATTTCTCAAATCGGTTGTATTTATAGTGGGCTAAGTGTTCCTTGAAGCGAGTGACCAGCTTTCTCCTAGTTTGGCCTATGTACTGTTTGGGGCAATGCGAGCATTGAATTTTGTAAATTCCTGACTTGTCTAAAATTTCTGTTTTGTCTTTTGTTTTGCCCAGAAAATTTTTCAAACTGTGTTGACTCTTGTAAGCTATGGTAAAATCCTTTTTCCTGAAAATTCTATCCAAACCCCTATTAAGTGAAGGAAAATAAGGCAATTTAATATATTTGTTTTCCTTTTTATTATCTTTTGTGTGGGTGGTGGAGTCTAAAATTAATTTTTTGGAGGCATGTTTTTGAACCAGCTTGTTGATGAGATCCTGGTGGTACCCTAATTTGGATACTGTTTCCTTAATATATTTAAGTTCTTTCTCAAACCTTTTTTTGTTAAGTGGAACATTAACAAGTCTGTGGGTTAAAGACTGGAAAACAGCTGTTTTATGGTTGGAAGGGTGAAAGGAATTGTGGGGGATGAAGTTATCTGTGTGTGTTGTTTTCCTGAAGATGTCAAACTCTAATTGATGCTGGTTATTTATAATTAACAAGTCTAAAAACGGTAAAGTGTTATCTTGTTGTACTTCATAAGTAAATAATAATTTAAAAGGAAAAAATATGAACTTTCCGGCGTGTGAGCGATTTTTAAAACTTTTGTTTTCCCTTAAAAGATATTTAACAATATAGAAGCCTTCGAAAAATAAATTACCAAATTTTCAAAATATAAGAAACGTGCCGGATTTATATTAGAATAAGGATTCTAAATACGAAATTTCCGCTCTTTATGTTGAACAGATTCCGAGAAATCAGTCGACGAATATTCGGGTGGAAAACCCTCTGTCCGGTAGCCTCTTAAGTCAAGCATACGGAAATATTGTGAATTATCAAATCTTAACGTTATTTATGTCAAATTTGACATCCATGCGAGACGTTAACAACTTCATTGAATTGCTTTGTTCTATATTGTTTTAAATATTGAGTGAACTTAATTCTCAGTCTACATCCTTTCCTGCTAATTTTTTCTGAGGTTGTTTATTCGTTTCTACTATCTTGAGATGGACTTTTTGATTAAATTTTTATGATATATTAACAGATTTAATCGGTTGTGCACAAATTGTTTGCACGAGTGGGAGTTTGTGTTTTCGTTAAATAAGCTTAAATGTATTTAATAAACGTAGTGAAAATTTGTTTCATAGCATCAGTTGCAAGAATAATCAAGAATATATAGTTTTCCAGAAAATCCACGTCTAATGTGACAAAGAATTTATTTTGATGTTTCAATATATTTAGCTCACTTTTTAATGAGAAGAATCACAGTACCATCTCATCATGTTAAAAGATATCCTACTAGATATTTTATTCCGGTTTCATTTTTAATTACGTTTCACTAATTTAGCATTTGAATTTTTCTTGTAATTTTTATATTCTGATGAGATGTTAGTCTTGCACATTACAATATTTTACAGTTTGATCTTTTGAAACTTGAAGATTGTCATACTGGGTTGAGTGAATAAAAATTAAGCAAATGCTTAAAGCAATCAGTAAAAGCATAAGCATTTGCTAAAAGCCTAAGCAAATGCTAAAAGCATTTGCTTCATATTGAGTGAATAAAAGTTTGCTTTTGCTTATAAGCATTTGCTACTCAGTTTTAAGCAAATTCTTAAATTTTACGGAAGGAAGCTCTTTGCAACTCTTTCTTTAGTTGTTTTTGTTTACATTTAAACTTTTACATAGTTGAATTTCAAACTAAAAACATAAATATATTAGGTAATATTTTTTAAAAAGTTAATAAATCATTTTTTAAAACTTTCTTTTATAACTGAATTCGATAATATCACAAATCATGGGCGTATTTTTATTCAATTAGTTATAGTAATTTTATCCAGTCATTTGCCTTTATTGTGATTTTGGATGCCACAAATTTTTGTCTTACATACAGTTGTGCATTTTTCGTGGTGATCTTCCCCGACTCCTATTTGAAATTCGGGATCACTTAAGTACCCTTAAAATATTTCTATCTTCTGTTTAGAAGACAGTACCCTGCCACGTCTCTTTTGATATTCTCCGGGTAACAGATTTGAAATATAGGTACTTAACATTTTCTTCAGAGAAACTTTATAAATTTTTATAACCGTTAAATTACCATATTTATATTTAGGATCAATTATCATGAAAATAGAGTACTTAGAAATATTTTAGCAAGCCCTTTACCTCACTTAAAAAATTTTTAGCATATGCTTAAAGCATTAAGCAAAAGCTCGGTTTTATCCACACAATTTTAAGCAAATGCTTCAGAAAATTCCTAAATAGAAGCAAATGCTTATTCTTTCCAGCAAAAGCAAATGCTATTTTTTTTATTCACCCCAAATTAAGCATTTGCTTAAAAAGTGAGGGAAATCTTAAGCATAAGCATTTGCTTATTTTTTATTCACTCGACCCATTATGTTAGTTGTATGTGTAGTGCTTTGTTAGATCAGTTATGGATTTTATGCTGTTAGAATTTCAGCTCATCCATGTGGCGGGGATGACAATGACAAATTAAAAGTTTAAGCAACATTTTTGATGTCTACATTTCACTTTTTAAATTCAATAAATTTTCCTCCTCGTTGGTCATTCATCTGTTTTCATTATTTTTTGGTGGATTAATTTAAATATTAAAATGCTAAGGAGCAAGTAATTTTGTTCATTATAAACCGAATGACAAAATACATCAGTTAATAGGGTTTTTTGTTTTCAAAGATACAACAACCACCCTTCCTTTAATTTATTATTTCTTTCGTGAGACACAATAACCTGGACTATTGTTTATATGGATGCTTATGAATTTAAGTAAATATTGCAACTCACTTTGTAGCTTGGAGGCAATGTATATAAATCGTTTAACAAAAAGATTTTTTTAAATGGTGGTTTTCAGGTTGTTGCTTCTGTGTGAGGTTGTTTTGAATTCTTGTAAAAGTATTAATTTAAATATTAAAATGCTAAGGAACAAGTAATTTTGTTCATTATAAACCGAATGACAAAATACATCAGTTAATAGGTTTTTTGTTTTCAAAGATACAACAACCACCCTTCCTTTAATTTGTTATTTCTTTCGTGAGACACAATAACCTGGACTATTGTTTATATGGATGCTTATGAATTTAAGTAAATATTGCAACTCACTTTGTAGCTTGGAGGCAATGTATATAAATCGTTTAACAAAAAGATTTTTTTAAATGGTGGTTTTCAGGTTGTTGCTTCTGTGTGAGGTTGTTTTGAATTCTTGTAAAAGTATTCGTGTCTTCCATAGTGCAAGACTTCAGCATGTGATTTCAAACTTAACTATAAAATTCTATGTTGTGCATTTCTACATAAAACATCATCAATTTAGGAATAATTTAACATTGAAAAAAGTTATTGTAGAAGTTTAAAGTTAAATAATGGAATAGTTAATTTTTCAGTATAGAGAGGCCTTGTTAACTTCTGAGAAATGCAGTTTTGTTTTTATTTCCATAACTGATAGTTAATTAAGCATGTGCTTTGAAAACAGGTTTATATATTGAGTAATTAAGCTACTTTCCTTTTTTTGTCAAAGAAGGCAAAACATTTTTATTTAATTCAAGTTTAAAAATATAATATCATCCAAAGTATTCATCATTTAAATGCTGAACTTCTTATTACAAAGACTAGTATTATTTTATACTCATATTCGTTTCACTTGATATTATTATAAAATTGTACAGCTAAGTAAATTAAATGTTTTTGAAGTTCTAATCAGATAACTTGGATGCAACATTGTAAAGTTACAGCATTTGCACAATTTTAAGAACAATGGAATAGTTATTCAATGCTAAAAGTTAATTCTGATCTTTGTAATGAATCTTTCCAATAAGGTTGACATTATATTGCGATGATTTGAAGATAAGTGTGAAGTTAAAAAATTATTTTCATCAAAATTGTTGACATGGGTAAAATATGCCTTAAGATTTAGTTTCCATAAACATTCTTCTGTGAAATGATGTTTTAAGCAGCTTTGTACATTAAATCTTGACTGAATTATTAGAACTATTTTACGATGCTACTTGAACTGCTGTGTATGTAGTTTAGTGGCACTCAATCAGTTAAATTTGATTTAAGGAGAGGTATTATGAAGTTAAGAATGTAGGCGAAGTTAATTCAGAGAAGCAATTAAAATGGTATTGCACACTTCTTTATTAGAATATATATCTTGGGAAGCTCATTCATTTCTACTTGATGTCATTCTTTTTCCCATTTCAGAGATATTTTAAAATTCTTGTCTCTTGTCACAGTGTTAATGCCTCCTGTTGGTTAAGTGATGAATTAACCTTTTCACCGCCATTTTGTGATATTTGTCTCACGTAATGTGATTATGATTCCAGCATTTGTTTGCTGCCTTATATTCGGGACTTTCAATGACTTGGAAAATTTCAGTCGAGTGTTACTTGAATTTTTATTTAGCTGAAAGATAATTTTGTTTTTTTTTGAGAGTGGACTCTTAAATGTAATCATTAATTGCTTAATTACATCTGAATATTTTATGGAATACTATTAAATTCTTAGGTATTTTTCTATTCAATCAATTACAATTTGTATATCTTCCATATATAAATTTTTTGTAATGCTGGTTTATTGGTGCATGTAATAAGCACAGTTTTAAAGTGTGGATAAGAAACATTTTTGCGAATATTAAAATTCAAAGAGATTTATAGTCATCGATTAATTTTAACAATAAGAATTTGTTTTCTGAATTTACCCAAAATTAATAACTTGGCCATGAAAAGGTTAAGCCATTAAAGAGGTACAATTTACTGTGTGAATTCCAGCAGTGTTGAGTCGGAAATGTAATTACTACTTCCAAAATAGAAGAATTAATGTCAATTAAAAAAATTATCATTTACTGTATTTATCTGGATATAAGAATGAAACTTGTTCAAAGAAAAAGAAATAAACAAAATTTTCTCTTAAATTTTGCATTTGCTTGGACATCAGAATTTTATATTAAATACAAATAAATTACGATAGATTTTATCTTCACTTTTAGATCCTGAATTTCATGCAAAAACATATGATGCTGCATATAATTTTGTTACATCTTGATTGCTTAGTTATCAGACTTAAACATTATTGTTATTGGACAACTTTTAAAATCTTAATGAAGGAGATTGATTATTCTGCATGATTTACTGAATTTTTTACCACAGTTCTTGACATTTTAAATATTTTTATAACCAACATAAATAACTCGACCATTTTGTTGGGTAGTACAAGAAATTGGAAATTCTATTATCCAGATAAATACAGTGAGATGTCATGTATTATTTTATTGGACCATTTTTGCCTTAAAAAATAATTTATCCAATTTTTTAACGATATTGTTGAGGAAACCAATTCTCTTGAAAAGCTAAAATTTGAATATCTTTATGCGTTTTCGGGTTCAGTACTGCTGGCATTTATTTCACCTGCACAATCAGTTCTGTTATGATAGTCTCTTTAACAACAGGAGGCATTTATTTTGAGGGGGGACACTGTTAATGTAGTGGAGTGTTTGTTTTTTAAACAAATGCTCCACTGCAATAACTGTTTATTTTTGAATTGTGCAAGTGAACAAATTTTGTGCTGAAGATTTTGAAGCAGTCAAATGAAATGAAAGTGTCGACTACTGTGCGGTGAAGAATTGCACAGCAAGTGACTGCTCGTTGCAGCAAGAATCCAGCAGCAGAAGTGGACGAGAAGAGAGCGAAGGGGAGGATTTCGCAGCTGTGCCTGTATATAAAAATCCCATAAGTCTAACAATCCTAAAAGAGTGGCCGGGAAAAATCTTGTCGACTTTTTGTCATGGCAGTGAAAAAACATGGTTCGTTATAAATTCTCTGTGAAAATTGTACATTGTGACAGAAATTGTACTTGCAACAAAAATTACAATAAGTGACAAGTTTCAATATTACAAAAATATTATTTTCATGTGTTGTTTCTGCTTTCTTTAAAAAAGGGATGAGGGAAAAAAACCCTCATCTTTTTATCGCCTCCAAACCTGGGTGTGAGAGAGCAATAGGAGTCTGTTTGCAGGCCTAGATTAAATAATATGGGATGAAGGAGAGTTGTTAGACCCAGGCGATGAAAAATCTAATGTCCACAAAAGAAAAACAATTACAGTAAATGGAATGGAAAGAACTCTCACATTTGGATTAAAAAGACTTGTAAAAATTTACGATTGCTCTGAAAAACTTAACACTTCGAAAAAGATGGCGTTTAATAACAGTTTTAAAAAATAACAGTTGAAAAACACAATATTTGGAAATTCACTGGTTGATGGAAATGTAAAATGTTCAGCAAATTGAGTGGATGGAATTTTGAAATAACAGTTCCAAAAAAATAATTTTTAAAAATAACCTTAGACAATTTTTCGGAGAAATTTATCAGCTTGTGAAGCTTGAAAATAATTCAGCAGAGCTTATTCTTTTCAAGAACAGTGGAACAATGAATTTTTAGAGCAGTTAATTTTTTAAGAACATTTAAAAGAAAATTCTTTTTCAAATTGACTTATTGTTAGCTGACAATACATGAATTGAGAATCAAAATCTTAAGAAGGATCAGACTTAATTGAAATTGTATCCACGATATGATTCAAACTGACTTGAGAGTTAACAAATGGAATTTTTATTTCCTTTAATTTCCATAAATTGCATTTCCTTGCTTTAAATTTTGTGATTATTAAGCATGACAAACTTTTCAAGAAAACTTTCAATATGGAATATTGCAAATATCTTATTTATTCAATCTTTTAATGACTACTCATAGTAGGATTGGAATGAAATATTTTTCCACCATCCAATTTGCCAAATATTATTATTCACGATAGATTTGAACAAGTTCATAAACCACCTCAGTATTTCAAATTTCAAGTATACTTTCCAAAAATCAACTCGACCTCCACCAATAAACAGTAATCCTAAGAAACTCATTACAATACTAATATTCCTCTTAATGGCAATCAATTTCATGTTCGATAAGAAAGTTTAATGAAGGAGCTATTAAAATTTTATATGCAAAATTAAAGAATATGTATTACAAGTTCAGGTTAATCAAAAGTTTTCTGACAAAATTAACAACGGTCAAATTAACATCCAATAAAGAAGTTATAAGAAAATAAAGGCCTTACTAAGGAGTCTGCCTGTTGCAGCTCTGATTGCAAGACAAAAAAATAGAAAAACATGACATTCTTCCGCGAATGATTTGATCTTGTTTAAATCAGTTGCAAAGATTGTTTCTGTTAACAATTAAAAAAACTTGAATTTTCCTAGCTCTTGTATGATGAGGTACCATTTAAAAAATTTGTCAAGGACAACATTTGCCACAAGATAGCGAGAGCGACAGAATAGTAATGCCTTATATTCTGAGAAATAAAATACTCCCACATCCAAAACAACAGTCGGCAATGTCCATGTACAAAACAAAATGTTTTTGAGGTAGCACTGTATTTCCATTTATTTAATAAGAAAAAATCAAATAAACAATAGCAATCGTAAATTATGAAAGGTCCTATAATCCAGATGGAACAGTTCTTAATGAATTCCCATTGCACTCACCACAATTGTCTACCTTTGAGAACAGAATAGAATTTTCAACGTCTGAGCATAAAACCCTCCCCATCCCATATCCTCCATCCAAGACTCCTCCAGATGACTATATTCCAGGCAAAGCTCAGCAGGACTCTTCGCATCACGGCTTCACTCTTCTCTGCTCAGCATCCAATGTAAATGCCTTGAAGAAAGAGGAAAAATTCAGAATGTTAGCGAATTCAATAAGGAAATACAGCGTAAGAATTATACGAGTAAATTTTCCAAAGACTTGCAAGGAGAATATTATTATTCAATCTTTGGATGGCACAGAGATCATTAAATTTGTCTTTCAAGCATGCAATCTAATAAAATAATTGAAATTTATAGATCATGAAAGTATCCTGTTTAATTGAAGACAAAAGTCACTAGATTCACCACAACCTTTGGCAAGTTCTGGTCTTATGAATAAAATGAGTTGAAAATATTAATAATTTGATCTTTGCAATGAAGAATAACTGCTTCAATTCACTTTCATTTGCTTTATGAATTCAACATTTATCATATATTTTCCATTGCAAGTTATTCTGTCTTTTTGGCCATTAATGTCCTAAAGTAATACTAGCAGACTATTCACAAAGAAATAAATTACAACTACTTTTAAATATAATTGGAAGTTAATTCATATAACAATTTCAAGTTGCCCTGCATCTCTAGTTATTATTTAACCAAGTAAATTGTTGGTCCTTTTTATTCAACTTCACAAAAATGGAAGAAATTGATTTCTCGCATAATTTCATGTTGAATAAGACAATACTTTAACATTTTTAAAAGTATTTCATCTTTAATTGTCAAAGAAATCTTCAGAACATCAAGTAAATGAAGAAAAAGAAAAGGCTTACAATTTGCTTGAAGTAAAGTCCTCAGAATGACGAGATTCAGTTTATGTGGTAAAAATTAACTATTGCTTTGGATTCAGTGTCATTTCTCTATCTCCTGTCCTTTATTACACTACCTTTTTGAACTTGACGTGCTTGCAGTTGGTGACTTTATGACCATTACTTCTGTTTTGCATTCCACATCATGCATTTGTGATGCCAACAAGAGGAACTCCCTTTTTTGTTTCAAAGGTTTAAGAATATAAAAATTAATAAAATAATAAATTAAAGAAATAAATATACATGGATTTTAAGATAAATCATTAACACAATTTTTGAATTTATTTCCAATCCAGCCTATATCCAAAATTACATGGCTATGACACAATATATAAGGTGAAGGAGATAACAATACTATTTAAATTATAGATTTTTCACTATTAACTGTGAATGCAAAAACATTACAAATTTCCTTTTTAAAAGCTTAAGATGCTGGAAAAATACTTTTCTGATAAATGTTATTGGTACAATATGACGAAATGCAATTTCATTAAAATTGGTTAACTGGTGACCCTATAAATAACCGTCAGAAGAGTGATTTAGCCTCATCCAAACTAATCCCCGTTCACATAATACTTGCTCGAAAATACTCTAAATTAGTTTTATTTTCCCATTCTTAGCTTGTTCCCAAAATCCTTCAATCTATCTTATTTTAACAGGTACCAAAATTTCTTATTAAAAATATAGAAAGGACTCTCTATTAATGTTTGAGAAGCTATGAAGAAAAAATAAATTGAAGTAAACATGGTTCCGTATTCCTAAGACTGGTATTCGCTTGAGTTTTGGAGATAATTCATATTTAGTTACGTTTCCCCGATAAGATAATATTTTATTTCATAATATATTTAACGTAAGCATACAAGTTGGCAAAAGGATTGATTAGATACGAAATCCAACACTCCTTTGGAATTTTAGTTTAATATTAAAGGATTTGGGTTTTCATTTAATTAATATTTCTCTTGTTCATACAAACTATACATCTTTTTTACTCCACATTTCACCGGAAATAATCTGCTATGATTGTGTTGTCATATTCAGGAATAGAATTTAGTGAAGTATTATAAGAATAATCTAATATTTATCAGATAGGCCGAGCAATTGATCCCGTAGGTAGTCATACTAGATAAAGGTACAAGAACAAATATTTTGACTTTCAAACCTTGCGAGACAAAAGGTTCCTACAGGTCTCATCACTAAAAGTTAATTTTCCAATAATAACCATTCATTAACCACAAAACTGAGAATTGGTATCATTCCTTATAAACTAAAAAACATTGATATTACCTATAAACCAAGAGAATGATATTACAAAATCCAGTTAACTACAGGCCCATATATCTCCAAATTATTCGAAAATATGAGAGGTCATCTAATAATTTTTTTGGAAACACCTCTATTCATCAAAACATGCTTTTAGAGAAAACATGTCCACTACATCAGCCACGTTTCAAATTATATCACAAGTATACTCTTCCGTTGGCCAAAATAACAAAGCTCTAGGTATGTTCTATGATATTAATAAAGCTTTTGATGCAGTTGTTCACAAACTATTATTCAACATACTACCTACTTTGGGAATTAGGGGAAATTCTTTTAATTGGGTAATATCCTTCATGGCTAAAAGAACTAGGGTGACCAGATTTTGATTTTTTGAAAGATGAATGGTTCAAAAAATGTGTGCGCGATGGTGAATCAGCCTTGTGGGCTATTATCATTGTAACCTTCCTTGAACAACAAAGCACACTCGTTATCATGAAAGGTCCCCACAAATAATAATGAAAAAAGAAAAATAAAATTTGTTGTGAAAATAATTTTTATTGGGAATTTATAGCCAAAGTATTTCTTATATATATATAAATTTACCACTTCTGAATTAAAGCAAAAACAAAAGAAACATTTAAAGCAAATAGATGTTTAATTAAATTATTTAATCATACTTTTCTGAGCTGCTGCTCTTTCTTCAGCAATTCCTCATAATTAATTATCCTGTCAAAGGACTCAATGCATAACAAATGTTTAAAATTATATTTTATTAATAAAAGACCTTTAACTGATTCAACCGCCGAGTGAATCCTTTCATCAATCCATTGAGCATTCATTAAACTAAAAATACACTCAAGGATTGCATTGAGCGGTGGAATTGCAAAATACAAACTGGAAAATCTTCAGCATCTCTTGAGTTCTCTTCTGAATTAGATACTCTGAAAAAAATCAAACCATTTTTCATATGTAAACTTTTCCTCAAACTCTTTACACGATTCCTTACCTTGCAGAAATGCTTTCATATTATTTGATTGATTCAAGCCTTTAGAATCATCAATTACAACATTTTTGGTTAATACAGTAAATTCCAAAAAAATTGTTATATCTACCCACTGTGAGATATTTCACAATGTTACACTTTTAAAAACTTTATAATCTAAGAATTGAGTCTCATAAATTTATATAAAAAATTTTTATATGCAATGCATTCATTGAGAAGGTCAGCATGTTTATTTAATACTGCTTTGACCACTATTAGAAAACATTTTGCTAATTCCTCTAAATAAATGACTTACTTAACCACATTTATTATACTCATAATTTCAATTATTGAATTTCACTCACTTTCCATGTGTTTTATATTTAAATGAAACATGAACTAACGCATACAAAAAATAATAAGTAGGTACATTTCATTTAATGGATTCTCAAAAAATATTTTTAACATAGTGGAAGCTTTTTCAGGTAAAAGAAAATAAGATTTTAATGACTCATACTTTGAAAGTTTGTTATAATCCACAGATACAAAGTTAGGTACAAAATTTTTTCAAGCTTTCTGTTTTAATGGTGAATATTGAAAAAAGACTAGATTTAGACCAATGATTTTGATTCAATGTCTATTAGCCAGGAATCAGTTGCATGTTTAAGACAATTATTTAAGATATGGGCAATCAACTGCCCAAGTTCTGCAGACAAGGGTGTGATAATATTGTTTTTTGCATTCCTGTTCATGCTGCCAAAATTGGCATAGCATGTGTCTGCTCCAAATGCAATAAATATCTCTGTCCAACCATAGGTTTTTTATGCATTTAATATAAGCTGACTTAAAGTTTCTGCTGATTCATTTGAAATAGATTTTCAGATCCTCGTTAAATTTACATGTTCGTTTTGAGGCATTTAAGAAAGGATAAATCTTAAAAATATTTTATATGGTAAATTAAAATATGAGATTCAACATAATTCCAGAAAATATTTTATAAACTGAAATTCATGTAATTGTTAATCATCACAAGTGGTTCCACGAATTCATTCATGGAAACATGTTTAGCAATGATGGTTGTGATAAAGTCTACAGTTGCAGGCGCTAATTTGAGGAATTTTTCCATATTCATAAATGGGAAGATATGTATATTTACACTTTAATATTTTTTAATTCGACCATGGTTTCGACATGTTAAAACATCATCTTCAGGGTAAAGACTGGGGAGATTAGCGCCATATATATATTTATATATATATGTATATATGTATATATATATATATATATATATATATATATATATATATATATATATATATATATATATATATATATATATATATATATATATACCTCTTTTATTCAAGGAAATTAAGAGTTTCCAAACATTAAAAAAATCAGTACGTGGCTACTTAATTGAAAAATGTTTTTATACAATTAATGAATATATTAATCTATAACTTTCAATGGTATTCAGATCATATAAGAGATAGAGAGAGAAAATATGGTATTTAATTGTTGCTTGATGGATGCCATTTAATGAGAAATGAGTATAAGCTTATTAAAGTATTTATGTTAAATGGAAGTTCTAATAAATGGATACAGTTTAAAATCACAATTGGGAAATAAATTTTAATAAGGACCACTCCTAATTAATTTAATTTAAATCCATAAAATGGTTTAAGAGAGGAAAGTTACGACTGACGGACACAAATTGCACGTAAGGCATTCGGCTACTACAGCTTGGCTGGTGAAGAATGCCTAAAAAGAGAAGTACAAGAAGAAACCAGTACTTTTAGAAAGAAAAGAAAGCATTATATTTAATTCATACACTTGTTTTGCAAAGTACAAGTTATAGAGTGTAAGAAAATCCAACCGGTATCTTGCAATGCTCATTAGAATTTTTTTTTAGCCTTAGAACAGTTCTGATGTGATAGTGAAGGGAGCTGGAAAGTAAGCCAAAAGTCTCAAACCTGATTTCAAAGGAAAAGTTGAAACATTTATCTGACAAGCTTTCTGAGGATGAGAGCTTGACAGACAAAAGAAGGCATTATGATGTGACACCCACATAGGACAACTTTGTTATTTAGCAGAATATCTAAAAATAATAAGAGATTAAAGTTGTTCGCAATAGGCTATTTTTCAGGGATAATGTTGATTTTTATTGTCTAGGGCCTTCCGTTCGACCGCTACTCTCTTGGCTCATCAATGGTTAAGTGACTGTTCCTCAAGTCCGGCCACATAGGACAACTTTGTTATTTTGCAGAATATCTAAAAATAATAAGAGATCAAAGTTGTTTGCAATAGGCTATTTTTTGGGAAAAAAGTTGATTTTTATTGTCTAGGGCCTTCCGTTCGACCGCTACTCTCTTGGCTCATCAATGGTTAAGTGACTCGGCGGAAATTCCTACGTCCACATAAAGGAGCTAGGAGTTGCAACAAAAATGAATAAAAACTCATGCAGCAGTATATATTGCACATTTACAATAAATTTTCAAATTGGTATCCATGCTGGCGTACACTCATTCTGATTCGTTCCCTCAAGCTTCTCCGTACACGTAGCAATGTTTGCGGAGTAATTTCTGTGCATGCTGCACAGATGATCTCCCGAAGTTCTTCAAGGCTTCTTATCCTGCTTAGACGAACAAAATCAACATTTCTCCCGAAAAATAGCCTATCGCAAACAACTTTGATCTCTTATTATTTTTAGATATTCTGCAAAATAACAAAGTTGTCCTATGAGGCCAGACTTCTGGGACACCCTGTATATATATATATATATATGAGTATTTTATTCCTCAGAATATAAGGCATTAATTTTCTGTTGGAACTTGGCCAACTTTCTGACTAATTCAACTACATTCATTACATAAAATATTTCATTTTGCATTTAAAGTTCACCACCCCATAAATTTATGTTTCTCTTAAATATAAATTTGACAATCATTAATAGGAGTTTGATATTGCAACAAGTTCCTTAGGATTGCAAAAGACAATATAAAAAATCTAACTAAACCTCTTAAAATTACACTTGGAATTTAAAGTCCAGAAAATTGACCCGAAGGCATAAATGCTATATTTTTGTAATAGGTTGACATTTGAGGTGGCGCTGTAGTATTCATGATTACAATCTCATGCATTTCCATTGTGAAGCAAATTGGATGGTTGGTAGAAATTCAATTTAATCTTGACAGATGCAGTCATCAAAATAAAGGCAATGAATACTATTCTAGACAAGAATTTTCAATATTCTATATTAAAATTATCTGGGAAAGTGTTCCATGCGCATTAATTACAAACTTCATTTATTATATACCTTGAAGAAGCGGAGAATTTTAATTTATCTTCATTCATTAGTAACATAAACTTTGGGACATGTCAACTCACCAAAATTAAATTAACTCTCAAAAACTAAACGAATTTGTATCCCAGCATAAAAATTGAGTACTTTTCTCCTCTTAAAGTTCCTAATCATTATGATTCACAAAAAAGTCATGAGTAGGTGCCAAATTCCTTTATTTATGTTAAAATGTTTGAATAAAGTATGTGGCAATTACCAGAGCTGGTGGGAGCCTTTGTGGTGCCCGAGGAAAAATAATTTTAAGTGCTTTTTTAAAGCAGGTTTATTACATTGAAGAAAATATTTTATTATTTAAAATTAAAAAAATAAAAGTGTCATTAATAAATTATTTAAATTAACATGAGGACTGCAGCTGAAAACTGAATTTTAGTACCATCTATGGATGGGTAGTCAAATATTTTGATACAGTTCTCTTTATCAATGATTCAAACGCTATGTAAGCATCAATTTTTAAAGATAAATCTTTTACCGGCCGAGATCTGATGCTTTAAAGTCAGCTGTCATTTCTTGTTTGTCACATGTTGTTTTTTAGTGCTTTAGAGTTTAAAAAAACTTTCTTTAGTTACGAATTTTTACATAAAAGGTAGGATTGTTATATTTCTATTCATGCATGTTACGATTCGTAACTTTGGGCAGTTATGTCAAAAGTATTATCGATGGCAAAGGACTCTTTGATGAACTGAAATTTTTTTCTGATCTTTAAAAAACGGAGCCAAATAGCTTCCACTACAAGCTTTGAACTTCATTCATAAAAGCAATTTTCAGGACATGTTGCCAAACAAATGGGTTGCATTATGTGTGTATTTCACAATTCCTCTGACAACTGCTAGTGGTGAAAGAATTTTTCTCTAATTGAAACTGATCAAAACCTATTTGAGATCGACAACCACTCAAGGATGATTAAATGGACTAGCAATAATTTCAATTGAGCAAGATGTACTTTCAAAATCAGATACATCAAAATTAATTGCCACATTTGCCAAGGGGTAAGCAAGAAAGAAGTTTTTCAGTTAATTTTTTTTAAATGAATAGTAAAAAACATTTTTTAAACATATTTGATTTTTTCACCTTTCAAAGTTTTTGTGCCCTTGGCAAAAATCCCCAATTGCTCCCCCACCCCCTTAACATGGCACTGGCAATTACTTAATAGTGTTTAAATGCAAAATATTGTGACATACAAATACAATTTTGTTTCAGTTTTCTGAAAGATTAAAATAATAATTTATTTTTCCACCTTTAGTATGTTTTAATTATGTGTTTTCAGTTTTTAAACTTGTATTTTATTTTTCCATTTGTATTGTGATTTTTATTTTCTTTGAAATTTTATAAAAATTAATATTTTTTAAAATCTTATGATTTATTCTCAGTTGGGTCCGATCTGGCAAAGTTAGTACCAACCAGTGCAAACAATGTCCTGCAAGAGATATGTCAAAGAAAATCTGTTACGATACATCAGCCATAGAATATCCATCCAGCAAGTGGAAGACCCGGGTTCCATTCCCAGTCATAGCAGAATTTTTTCTCATTTCAAAATTATCCCCAATCTTGTAAGACACAAACAAGGATATCACAGTCAACCTGATTAATACAACATATAAAGTGGGAAGCTCAACTGTTCTAATTTGTAACAACAGGAAGTCCAAACCAGGACTAATGCAGGCTGGTTTCCCAAAGCTGACATCCCGAACTGATGTCTTATATTGACAGGAAATGTTTCAGTATGTGTTAGTCATTCCAAGGAATTTTCATACCATAAATACCATTTGTAATTCATAGTCTATGAATGATAGAGAAAAATTGGAAAACAAATTAATAGAGCATTATCAGGTTTAAAATACTAAAATCAATGCCAACATCTCTTTCTGACTTTATATTTTGCATGTATTTTTTTTTAATACCCTAAATTCCCAAGTATAACACGCGCGTTATACAAGGTTTTTTTGTCAAATTTTCGGAATTATTTAGTGCGCGTTATACATAAGACGTACTAGTGCGCGTTATGCATAAGAAGTACAGCTTTATAAAATAAAATGCCTTAAAGCGTTCAAATACTAACTTCGTGAAATCACTAAATGGCTGAAATCTATCGAAACTTCTTTCTTTTTCTTCCTTTGATAAAAACAAATTTTCTGGCATAAATTACCATTCATTTCAATCATTACAGATACAATATCGAATTTCAGTTACCTAATTATTATTCAACCTAAGACAAATTAAGGCAGATTCGAAGTTATTAGTTAAAAAAAATGTACGCAATGCCTTTTTAAATAAGATAACGAATTCCAAAACAAAACACATTCACATATAAAAATAAAAAAATCACAAATTCTTCATAAACTTTTATTCACACTCGATTATTAATTAACATAACCATAAAAATCTTCTGATTCAGTCACAATTTATATCGTAATCATTCAAGTTCTTAACCAATGAGTCCGGAAAATTTTCAAGCGAAAAATTATCGCTTTCATCAGATGATGAATCACAATACCCTCCATCCCCCCATCAACATCAGGGAAATGAATTCCCGATACCCTGAAACCATTAATTATACATTCACGGGTTGCATAGGCCCAACTTTTCACAATCCATTTGCAAATTTCAGCATAAGAAGCTCGCTCGCTGCATCCTTCCAGACTTTGTATAGGAGTGGAAACCATCTACCATGCATTTTTCCTAGTGCCTCCGTCTTTTCGATTTGAATGATCTATTTACGGAGATGCCCAGTGGTTGCAGCTTCTTTGTTAGACCTGCAGGAATAACTGCAATCTTGGAATATTTATTCAATAATATTTTCGAATCATTTACCTAGCTGAATCCAATGCAAGCAGCGATTTTGGTTTAAAAAATGAGCCCTTCCTTTTTCCTCATACCTCAGTTAACCACATTCGCAACATATCGCAATCCATCCAGCCTTTTGGGTTTACGCACACAACAATACCTTTAGGAAATTTCTATTTAAGAATGGTTTTCTGCTTGAAAATTACCATTGGGGGAAGCTTTTCTCCATCAGCCGTCACTACACAACAGTAAAGCAGCATTTTTTAGCTCCAGCAGTGCATATTTTTATGTCTTGGGTGCCTTTAACGTCAACTGCAAATTTCGATGGCATGACGAAACTCATAGGTACCTCATCCATGTTCCCTATCTGACTTGGTTCAACGCCCTTCTTTTCCTGCCCAACAAACAAATTAAACTCTTTCACTTTCACCTTCCAATCTTCTGGTAACTTTTGTCCGGTAGATGTAATTGCTCGTACTGTTAAACTATTTCACTTCATAAAATGATAACACCAGCAATTACTGCCTTTAAAATTATCAATATTTTTCTCGCGAGCTATTTGTATTGCTTTGCATTTAAGTGACACAGTTGAAACTCCTCTTCCTTCACTCCTTTGCGCACAGACCCAGTCCTTCAATTCTTGCTCCAGATCTGGCCAAAACTCCTTTCTTTTCCTTCGTCCCCTTTTTGCCACAGGTAGAACACTCAACAAATTCTTTTGGGACCGCCACTCGCGAATGCTGGATTCGCCCACTTCGAAGAAACGGGCCACTGACCGATTACCGCGAATCTCGGCATAATTCACATTTCTAACTTTTTCTGCGCCATGTAAGATTTCCTTCTTTTTGGCATTTTTAAATAGGGTCATGGTCCAACGGTGGGTCTACAATTTAAAAAATAAAAAAAATATTAATATTTTTTCATTAGGTTCAATAACTGTGCATTACCAAATCAAGAAATACCGTACAGAACCCGCACCGTTTCTTAGTCAGGTAAAGAAAAATTAAATAGGTAACACTCCATAAATGACAAAGTTAACAAGTTTCAGTAAAAATAATGTCAATGTTTTTAAGGAAAACAAAATATCCTTGAAAATACCTCACCTGGTTTCTGTCAAAGAGGAACGAAACTCCGTACTTTCAGTGCCCTACCTCGTTGATCAAAACGTTACAGCCAGACTGCAAACCACAAATGAATTGGCTATGAAGATTACAGGTCGTCTCTCTGTCTGTGAGTCAACAATGTGTGCCCTCCACATTCGTTCCCACACTCAGATTCTCTGGCTGTTTATGCTAGCTTTCTCTTGCCCCCTGTCGTACCACCCTTGAGGTCTGGTCCTTCTTTTGTTTTGTGCACCTCTACCCACCCCCACCATTCCAACACATCTCATAACACCCTCACCACTTCCTTACACCTCACTCCCCAACCAGTTTTCTTTGACCCTCGAGTGGTCATTGTATCGGAAATAAGAATGGGAAAAATCGGTATCCAGGGGTTTTCACCAAATGTTCTCCTTCGCACAGGAGAGTTGGGGAAGGGCGCTAAAAGTGTAGCATTCTTTAAAAAAACGCTAAGCTCAACGATCCCATGTTCTGCGGGTGTCCTGCGCGTAATACACAAGTGCGCGTTATACTAGAAATTTTGAAGATATGCGGAAAGCAGCCGAAGGTTGGCCTGCGCGTTATGCATGAGTGCGCGTTATACTTGGGAATTTAGGGTAAATGAATTTAACATATGTTACGGCTTATATGCAAATATGTATGGATCAACTACCCATTGCTGAAGGATAGTCGAGTGGAAAAGAAAATAATCCATTTGTTCACTCATCTATGCTCAAGCCAGTTTGGTAATAATCATCTCCATTACAACAATCCGATAAAATGTGATTTAAAATGCAAAAATGGTGTTTTAGTAGAAATTCAACAAAATACGATGAATTATCAAAATACTGTGATAAAAATTAGAATCTACATTCATTTCCCCTTATAACAGTACAAACCTCGCTCCGATATCACAATTTTAAGATATTTTAAAGTATTAAAGAAAACATCTCTGCACAATGGATTTGAGAATTCCTATGTAAGACAAATAGGGAAAAAAGTTCTTGGAATCAAACCCAGGACTTCAATATTAGTCAAATAAAATATAGCCTTGAGGTGGACCCTGGAAGCATGGGCCTCATACCAAGTTTCATGAAAATCGGTCAATTGATGCAAAAGTTGTTAGTAGGGGTCACACACACAGACAGGACCATTTCATAAGGCTATGTTTCCTTTGGAAACCAGCCTAAAAATTGATTACTCTCACCCTTATGCACATCCAGGCAGATCCAGGATGTCAGCTGTGCGGTACATTGTATGTTCAGAATGGCCAGGTAACTGTCTATTGGAGCCAAGCTCCTGAAACAACAACAGAGTCAAATCGGAAATCATTCTACCATTTTTACTTTCTCCATATGTGGTATAGGGGAAAGTATCGTTTTCATGAAAAAAATCGAATTCGAGATTTCAACAGAAATACACATTTTAGGTCCCTTGAACAAGTTTTCACCATTTTCTTGATGATGTCTGTTTGTGTGTGATAGGAATTTTGTGGGCACTCTAACTCAAAAACTATTTATTAAATCATTGGAAAATTTTATATTAACATTTTTATTCAAGGGTCAAGAGTTGGTTAGGTTTTCATTAAAATTGGTCAACCGGAAGTGGTTGTTTACTCTTGTCACTTGTACATTTCTTTCAAATATTTGCTTTAACACTCCAGTAGTCACACGGGATACAATAGTATCCCATTGCATTATTTTTTCAAATTACTAACAGATGGTGCAATATTATGCTTTTGTTATTTCAGTACCTCCTCATCGTAAGTAGCAGACTTAGTAGTTTTTATTCTCTATCTTTGACCAGTGTTGTAAAGGTGAACAGCTTAGAGAAATTACGGTTGGGGCACCTGAGTATCACATGTGACCGCTGACGTCATTTCTCACTTTCGCAACTGAGTTTTTTCTGTAAGTGATTTTTCATGTGTGCTTCATTTTTACTATCATATATTTCTTTATTTGTATAGATGCTTTGTTATTATTATTTTAAATTCATTGAAATATCATTTATTGTTTTCTATTCAATGTTTTAACATTTAACATTCTACTTGCACGTACTAGTAAACATTTCACAATTTTTTGTTTTTAAGTATATTTTTATTTTTGTTAAACTTAGGCCATGGCCCAAAGTAAAAATTCTGAACAATGGCATGACTGGTTGAAGGAAATACAAGAAAATGAAGAAAATATACAAGATAGTGAGGCTGAAGTATCTGAAGGGGATAAGGAAGGCTCTGATAATGGAGTAGTTTGTTAACTGTTGCAAATATAAATATACTGTATCAAAATATACTTTATAATAAAATATAGCAACCAATTAAAAATATTTTATTCATTCTAAGTTGATAGAATCTAATATTAAGAGTGGGATGCTATAGTATTCCACACGATCATTCATGTTATAAAAGTAGGCATGACTACTCGAGTGTTAATAGTTGATCGAGGTAAAAAATTATTGTAATAAAAAGTTGTAGGATATTTAATTTTCTACAACTTTTGTTTGAAACATGAGAGATATTTTTAAAACTACATCTTTTGCTACTACTGCCACACCAGCTGGAGAAAACTTTTCTAAACATTTGACATCCTAGTGTCACTCCTTTTTATTCTTAATTTTTGGAGCCTCAGGCTAACAGCTTTATCTTGTATAATAGTCAAGCTCAAAGGTATGTGGCATTGAATATTGTCCTCAATAAATATTGTAAGGAACCTTTCCATAGCAACCATAAATAAGGCATAGTCCTATTTAATTTTGTAGAGTTCAAAGGAGTTTCCATCTTTCCAAACGCTTTAATTTTGACTTTATTTTTTAAAACCAATCTCGCTGTCAAGACTTTTTGATAAATCTTTTTACATGATGACCTCGATTTACAGTACCACGTTTTACAAATGTTTTACTATAAAACAGTAAATTTTAGAGAAATTAGGTTAATACTCAAAGAGTACCCACTGTAAATTATTATCGTTTAGGTTTCACTATATGCAGATAATAAAATATAGTGAAAAAAATCATAGATTTTGCAATGAAGTATCTATGATTGCATTTAAAATCTAGTCCCATATCAATTCAGGATTGGATGATTGTTTCATTATTGTTGATCAATAAATATGTTACAATCGTCAACACACAATTACAATTTTCATAAAAATACACAAATTTGTAGAAGAGAAGAAACAGTAGCAATACCATTTCAATAAAAATTTTCAAGTGTTGCAATTGATATTTATTAAACAATATATCCGCAGGGAATTTCTGTACAGTGTACCTGTATTGAGCAACATGGAACTTATTTAGAAGAATTTTAAATCACCAGGAAATGGGAGAAAATATGGTAAAAACTTAAAAAATTTTAGAGCCAGAAAAAGTTGTAGTTCATATGAAATTATTTAACAAATATATACTTTTAAAATTGAATGAACTAAAAATTATGCAAATCGTTATAAAACTGCATGGGAAATACACATAACATTAAATAAATTTATCGATTAAAGATATCATAATGTATGACAGTAAATAATGGAATATTTCAGATTTGATAATACCATCTTTAAATCTTTTAAAATACAAAAATTGTATCAACCATGAATTGAATGAAACTATAATATATTAGGCAGGGGGATTTACACAGGCAGCAGATAGCCCAATGAGAGGAGAAAATGTCTTAGATGTGTATTTAGTTAGACCTAGTGAGTTAGTTCTGGGAATGGAAACTCTTGATGGTATAAGTGACCATAGGGCAGTAACTGTCGATATTGTGGGCACAATCAAGCAAAATTAGGGAGAAGAAAAAAGTTATTAACACTTTCAATCCCAAGCCCGAGCATAGGTCGGGATAACTACAGGGCGTCATTGTCCCAAGCCCGAGTCCCACTCGGGCTCATGTATCTCATCCGATATTAACCCCTGAACGAGTATATCTCGGGTTTGGGCTTTATAATTCCTTTAGCTCCTTAAGTAATATATTTGGCCACAATGTTTGCATAGTGCTGCCATATGTGTCATAAATATGAACTTCATGAGTTAGACGAGTCAAACCAAATGAGAATGACGAACGATACTGTCAGGCCGCACTTCGCCGGTACATGTGCATTTATTTTCAACGTGTAATTCTTTGTATTCGATTTTCACGAGGTTTTGACATAATAATTATGGATAGTTTAGATGAAAGTGACATTCTAGACGTACTTGATGAGGTGTATGATGATTCTGGCTCGGAAGGTGACGTAGCAGACTCTGATGATGATCCTGATTATGAAGGAAATTCAGATGAAGGTAATTTAACCTATTAGTTTATTAAAGGTAAAATACTCCTTTAGCCAAACAATTAGAGGGTTACAACACCCAATGCATTTCGCCCACAAGGTGGGCATCGTCAGGGGTAAAACCTGTTTCAACAGTGACTGAAAGTTGGCTTTCAGTCACTGTTGAAACAGGTTTTACCCCTGACGATGCCCACCTTGTGGGCGAAATGCATTGGGTATTGTAACCCTCTAATTGTTTGGCTAAAGTAGTATTTTACCTTTATTAATCTTAGCCAAAGTTATTGAGCTACTATCAATTACTATTAGTTTATGTTTTGCATACTGACTGTAATATATAAAATTTTATATTTCTTTTCATACTTTTGTTCTAATAATATTCATGAAATTGATTACAAATTAAACTGATTCTGTTTTATTCTCGGGCCAATTTTTCTGCTCAGAAGAAGATGAAGAAAATAGTGATGTCAATGGTGACCCAGGTGTTCCTGCAACTTTTGAGGCTGGTGATTGTAGCTCATCTTGTTCAGCTACCCCTTCACCTACCACTACAAATGTTCAGCAGTCAAGCAAAAGAAAGAGGCAGAGTAAACACCGATTGTCGGATGCAGAACTTGGCTGGAAATTTCAAGATACTGCACCTCAACTTCCAGTTTTTCAAGAACAGCCCGGAATTACTGCAACTCTTGATGTATCTTCAACTCCGTATGACTGTTTTTCTGTATTCTTCCCTAAGTCAATGGTGAGACATATCAAGAAGGAAACCAACAGGTATGCTGCTTCAGTTATAGACAAACTGAGGCGCAACAACAGATTGAAACCTAACAGTTTATTTGCGAAGTGGAAACCCGTGAAATTGGATGAACTCTATTCAATTTTTTCTACAATTTTTTACATGTGTTTAGTCAAAAACAGAACACTGAGAAATTATTGGACAAGAAAAATCTTTATGTCTACTCCATTACCATCATCATTGCTAAGTAGAAACAGATTTCTTGCCATTTTGTCGAACTTACACCTGAATGATAATTCCACTTATGTTCCTCGTGGTCAACCTAATCATGACCCTTTGCATAAACTGAGACCGTTTTTTGACCATTTGATTCAATCATTTTCTTCTGCATACACTCCAAATATCAATTTGACAGTAGATGAAGGAATGTGCGGTTTTAGAGGCAGAATCCATTTTAGAGTGTTTATGAAAAATAAGCCTCAAAAATACGGAAAGAAATTGTTTGCAGTTTGTGATGCATCAACTGGTTATGTGCTAAATATGGAAGTGTACTGTGGAGAAGGGAATGTCGACAATTCTGTAATGGCTCTTTTACAAAGACTTTTAGCAAAGTATTTTGATAAGGGTCATGCTGTTTTCATGGACCGATACTACAGTTCGCCTGCTGTGTTTGACTATTTGTGGAGTAAAAAAACTTTAGCAGTTGGCACCTGCAAGTCCAATCGTAGAGAATTGCCCAAAGACAATGTTGTGAATAAAAAAATTAAAAAAGGTGATATTGTATTTATGAGAAGAGAGCATTTGTTGTGTCTGAAGTGGAAAGACATTAGGGATGTTTTGCTGTTATCAACTGCCCATAAAGCAACCACATCAGACATTGTAGTGAGATGCAAGGAGGGTCGAGTAAAAAAAACCAAACCAGATGCAGTCCTTGACTACAATATCAATAAGACAGGTCTGGACAGGAGCGATCAAATGGTAGCTTACTATCCCTTCAAAAGGAAACAACTGAGATGGTGGAAGAAATTGTTCTTTCATGCATTTATGATGGCTGTTACCAATTCATATTTTATTTATCGTGAAACTCGCATCCCATCAGATAAGAAAAAATGCAACTTAGGAGATTATATGGAAGAACTGGGGGAAACTTTTGCTGCAGAAGGAGGTATGGAAGTGCAAAATGAACCTGGAACCAACAGTGGAATTAACCGACTCCTTGGCAGACATTTCCCTGACAAGATACCACCAACGGATAAAAAAGCCAATCCGACTAGAGTGTGTCATGTGTGTTCAGAAAGGACCAAGGCCTCCACAGGCAAATCTGGTAGGAAGGAGACTTTCTGGTGGTGTCCTACTTGTAAAATTGCTCTTTGTTTGCCAGTTTGATTCAAAAACTACCATACTAGAGCCCAATATGTGTAAAACAAGAAAAAACCTGACTTTTTTTTATTATGAAAAATTAGCAATTTTCAAAATTAAATAATAAATCATTGAATAGACAAAAATTGGATATCTTTTTCTCTTTCATAAATAAAAGTGTGTTCTATCAAACTGCAGAATTGGAGTTATTGTGATCCTTTTTTATATTAAATTATATCCTTTCAAAAAACACTCAAATATGCAGGGTTTCTAGGCTCACGGGCCTAAAAATAGAAAGGGATTGAAAGTGTTAATTATATCACTACTGAAAGAAAAGGTGAAGGCAAAAGAAATTTTTATGCAACTCTCTAAATAGTCAAGGCTGGAGAAATCTATTTAAATACATGCGGAGAAGGTGCAAGGGTTGCGACAAATTAGATAATATAGTGTTGAAATTAATGAACATGAATTCAACAGTCCTATTTCAAAGACCAAAGCATTTAGTCACTGGTTTACTGAGTCACTTATCACCGAAGAGGAAATGAAAGATATTTCTGATTTGAGTAATCAGTTTGAAGATTTGCAAATAAGGGATAAGGACATCTTAAATAGGATAAATAAGGTAATATTGCATAAGTCGTGTGGGCCTGATGGCATAAAAGGAGAAGCAATAAAACTAGGAAGAGAAGCTATTGTTGCATACCACCATGTAATATTTATGGTAACTTGGAGCAATGGAGAAATACTGTTCCTATACATAAAGGAGGCACACATGCAAATTTGAATAATTATCATCCAATCAGCTTACCATGCGTAATTTGCAAGCAGATGGAGAACATAATCATGAATTATATTAAAATTTCTGGCAGGTGAACAAATGGTTGTGGGAGAAAGAGCAGGGTTTTCGTAGTGGTTACTCGTGCAAAAGCTGGATGACTGCAATGGTTCAAGATATTTCCAAGGCACTGGATAGAGAAAAACTGATAGATGCTATCATAAGGGATTTTTTCAAAGCCTTTGATAGGGTCAATCATAATTTGTTTTATGAAAAATATCGAAAATGGGATTAGACAGAAGAGTGATACAGTCGATCCGGTCATTTCTTACAAGATCTATGCAAAGGGTAAGATTAAGAGACAAACTCTCCAAGGAAGCAGATGTAAACTCAGGCATTCCACAAGGAAGTGTGCTTGGACTCTTACTTTCCTTAATCTTCATCAGCGACTTGCCAAAAATCCTAAAATCTGACATTAGATTATTTGCTGATGACTGTCTCATATACAATTTAGTAGAAAATGAAGAAGACTGCGATGTACTGCAAGCGGATTTAGGCAAGCTTGCAGATTGGACTGCTAGAAATAAGATTGTAATTAATGTAGACAAAACAAAATTGTTACTTTTCTGTCAGAGTAAGAGTAGAATTGAATACAGCTATATATTAGATAGTCGGAGGTTGGATGAAGATTATTCATGCAAATATCTGGGGGTAACCTTCACGAAAGATATGCAATGGGGGCCTCAGATCGAGTTGTTGCAAATATAACACTTGCCATTTCTTTCCCTTTATGACTAGATCTGGCTGTGAATTTGATGGATCTATCCACAGCCTTTAAATTGTCAGGATAAACATACTTCATTACTCATTTTAGTAAAATTATATGCTGTACAGCAGGGTTTCCACGAGCAGAAGACAAATGCTTAACAGACGAGTAAGGTACAGACCAAATGATCTGCACTAGATGAATCAATGTCAAAATTATATGCAGAGATTATTGTATTAATTACTGTATTTGAATTCTTCACAATAAGAAAAAACATTGTTTTTACATATTTATTCATTTTATTTAGTTATTCTTTTTGCTTTCAATAATAATGACAATATTGCAGTCAACCTAAGTGAGCCTCCTAACCTTGGGGGCTCATTTATTTTATTTTTTAATGCATTTATTCTTTTCTATTTCAATAATACTGACTATATATAAGTCGGCTATGGAACCTAGGGAGGCCCCTAACCTAGGGGGATCCTAGGCACGTGCCTATTGGGTAATCTGGCATTGATGATAATAATGTATTATTTTCATGCAATGGATCAATTCTAATCAGAAAGTTGTTTTCAACATTTCAAAAAACAAGAAAAATCCAAGAAATTACGGGTTCTCATTAATTTCACTGTCAGATTCTTATGATGTTACTGTTATATAGCATGTTAAATACATCTAAATTTGCCTTGAAATGGCAGAAGGACTCTTTTAAGTCTTAAAAGTGTTAATACAGAGATTTTCTAATTGTGTTCTGCTGAACCCTAAAGTTCCATGAAAGATTGCCAAGGTACAGTGAGAGAATGAGAGGGAAAGGCCCAATATGTGCAGCCCTGTTGCTTATGATTCTGAGACTATTTATTTAAAATACTAGTAGAAGGTGCTTGCATACTGCAAGCATTTCATCTCACCTTGAAAAAACATTCATTTTTCAGACAGACATTTCATCATTACAAATATTCTTTTAATTCTAAAGATTTAAACTCCGCAGCGATTTTCGTTTTTACCACATGTAAAAATAATAGTTTTAAAAAATCCCCAAATGTTGCAATTTTAAAAATTTTTACACTTTCTCCATTATGGCGTATTAATGCTACACATTTTTGCCAAATTTTAAAGTTGTAGCACTTCTAGAAGTAAAATAATATTTTTCTAATTGTTTAAATTTAAATAATTTTTAACGGCCGCCGCAATTCATATATGGTAAAATTGAAATTTTTATTTGTGCAAATTCACTACTTTGTAAATAATTTGAAAATTTCAGCTTCCTAACTCATCCCGTAGTACCTAAACAGTTATCTATTTGTTTAAATTTTAAGAATTTTTAACTGCCAAACAAATTAAAATATCAAAATTTGTATAATCCCTATTTCGTTTTTTTACGAATTCTACTTATAAAAAAATTTCAACTCCGTAGCACATGCGGAAATGCCTTAACCCTGAAAATTTGTTTAAACAATTGCGAATTTTTAGCGACCGCATTGTTGCACTTTTTCATGATTTTAGTTTTTTCTAGTCGGTTTTGCACAAAATCCTACCTATGAAAAAAAATTTGGAATCTCCAGCTCATCTAGAAGTGCCTAAACATTAGTATCCTCCTATATGTATGTTATATCCTCCTCCTCTGTAAGAAACGTCTATATAGGTATATAAGGGTTCCATCATATCAGAAAGTTTTCAAATCTCTGATTTAATATACTCATTGAATATTCATTGATAGATCAAGAAAATACATTTACAAATCTAGTAATTTTAAATGTAAAAATTATACATATTAACAAGCATTAAAAATACAAAATATAATTATATCTAGTCATATTAATGAAAATATCATTTAAATGATACAATTGATTTTTCTAATAAATTGAACTGCATTGTTAGCGCTGTATGTATAACAGTGTGAAGCAGGGCATTGAGTTTTTTCACTCTGGTTTTTGTTCTGGTTCACACAAAACAAAAGATTTTTACTCCAGCAACCACCGTTGAATCAGTTCAAACCACTTTTTTGCTCAGACTTAGAATTTTTTGGGAAAATCTTCAAGAGAATTCCAAAATAATCTTTATTAATTAATTTTATTTTTATTTAAATGAAGTACGACTTCACTATCACAAGTCAAAAAGGCAAAAATAGGTATCGGTACATAACATCATGCAAGCGCCCCCTCTCACCATGTAACAAGAGTAAAACTTTCTATGAATTCCCTTCTTACATTTTTTGTTATTCAATTTGTATATAGCTCAGTTTATACTACTCCATCTAATACTGTTCTATAGGAATTTAAAATTTATTTTTTCCTTTATAGCATGCATAAGAGCTGTTAAAAATGTTATTTATTTTTTAGTATTTCATTTGATGTAAAACTGTTGTTATTCTTTAAAAGTGAGCAATGATTTGATTTTACACCTCCAATATTCCTTTAGCAATTAAAATTAATTAATCCTTTATTAATATGGCATTTTATAATCTTTTAGAATTTTACTGAAGATTTTTGAAATGTTACAGAATGAACTAAGGTGCTCTAAAAATGTACTCGATTTTTTCTGAAATTTAGATTTAGCTATATGAGCGCATTTTTGAGAGAAACTGTCACGAGGAAAAAAAATGAATTTTGAAGCTAAATTGATTTGATAGTTATTCAACCTAGCAGTGACATAGACAGGGAGGGTGCAAAGGTGCATATGCACCTCTCTAGATTCTTGTTTTTAGTGTTAAAAATGCACCCGAGACAACTCGATCACCGCACACTAGTGCAACTCAAGATGTTGTAAAACTCAGCATTACATTGATCTAGTTCATACTTCAGACAATAGAGGACATCTGTGGATTGAAACTGTTTAGTGATGTGCTCTATCGGAACTTTTCGATATTCGTTACGACTGAATGAATAGTTACTCGTGTACCTGCTCTGCTAGTTACCAATCGTTTTGTTCGTGATCCGAGTAGTTGACAATCACCAAGCGAGTTACGAGTATGAGTGATACCTAACCTAAAAGTAATTTTTATTGTCAATCCAATATAGGTAAACACATTCATTAGTATTATTTTTTTGCATTTATTAATTTATATATACCGTAAATACCTGCATATAATGCGCACTTTTTTTGAAATATTTGAGTTAAAAATTAGGGTGTGTGTTATACGAGGGTACATAATCTTCCTATTTTCATTTGACCCCATATTTCCAAAATTTCAGCACATTAATTACTGCCCGGGTATCCTCATATTTTTATTGGTGATTTTTATGAAAAGTAAGATAGATAATGGTAAAAATTTATTAGCTAATTCTATAAACATACATTAATTAGATGTGAAAAGAATCAATTCAGTATTTATTCATTTTAAAAGTCAAGAAATCGTTTGTCACTGGACCATTTTTCTTCGATATTGTTATCAGAATCATAATCTTCGGTATCTTTTGTATCCTCCATTGCAGTGGCGCTGTCATCATCGTCCTCCCACACCATATCACCTTTACTACCATCTAAACCATTACTGATGCAACATTTCTTAAAACCTTTTATAATAACATCCGTGGACAATTCATTCCACGTATTCTCGCATTTCACTGTATATGATTTGCTACATTGTAACTCACCTTTCATTTTGTTAGCACAATGATGAGCTATTTTATGCATGACGTCACCCTACACTGGCACCCAGCCTGGTGGTGAGGTAATGGAACTACTTACAATTAGAAACAATGGCAGCTGATGCCTTTGAGTACACTAGGAGTTGATGCTTTTTGTAGAACTACCATCAAGTTATTCCTTACTTTTCTCACAGCATTCATACGTGATTTATTCTTGATTCTTAGAGTTTGTAGTTAATTATGGTTATTTGCCATCATTATTATGTGCTCCAGAGTGTTTTAATAAGGGTAAAATGGAAGGTTGGGCGAACCCATCCACCTCAGGTGTGACAAAAACGTATGTAAAAAACTTCGACATAGGTTTATCGTCATTCCTTCATTTCATTGGCTCAACCAATGTCATATGCCATACTATGAAATTAATATAATTTGATTTATTGTGTATGTCCTAATATCACCTTGTAAGTAAACAGAGTATGTAATGATTGAGTTAGCTGATGTTCTTTTGGAAAGTTATTTGAAAATTTCATTGCGCACTTTCATTATGTTACCAATACAATACCAATAATTGCTTTAGACCACGTTACATCATCTACTTTATTCTGGAACGGTAACGCTAAAAAAAAATTGTTCGTGCTATACATGGTATATAGAAAAATCATAGATTATGAGGCTGAAAACCCCCTTGAGCATTATATGCGGGTATTTACGGTATATATATATATATGAACCTTTTTAGTTCTAACTACAGGGGGGGGGGGGGAATTCAAAAAAATTCGAATTAACTATCTTTTTATATAAAACTATACAGTACCATTCGTGTTATTTTTGCGCATTAATATGTTGAATAAACCAAATTCTACTGTACAGTAATTTTCAAAATTATTCAATGTTAAAACATAAATAACTAACAATGCAAATAAAAAATTGTTTGCATGAAAATGTGCAAAAATATGACAACCGAGGCAGCTGGGTTAAGATAAATTAAAAATAATTTGTTGTTATGAATATTATTTTAATGTTAGATCATATGTATGTAGAATGAGACTACTTCTGAAAAAGCTAAATAGATAACAAAGCATATCTTACCTTATCAATATCAATTTAAGTACACAATGCAAATGAAAAAAGCACACACACACATTACGCAACCAGTAAAAGAAAACAAGCACATTGGACCACATTAAAAAATAAAGACAGTTCAAATAATGTCTCATTTAAAGAAATTTGTAATTTTGTTTCAGTTTGTTTAGTTTCACATGATAAACAAAGTCTTCAAGTTCATTTATAGAATGAAAAATGTTGTCCTTAACATCCGGTTGAGCTTCACCAAATCTTAAATTTTCCAGCATTTTGGCAGCTTCAGAAGTGGTCGGTATAGACTCTTCTGTTACATCATAGTTGTTCTCCACTTCTTCATCAAAAGATTCGTAAGTACGCTTCTTCATCACTTCTTCGAGAATCTCTCCATCTCTCTCTCTCTTTCTCCACAAGCCGCAATGCCATCAACATTCATGTAGTCATCGTAACTGACGTCAGCCGCTACATCTTCCCACTGCTCTGGCATCACAGGCACTGCATGTTCTCTTGAAATAATTTCAGCCTCTGTTTCTTGAATGTTTTTAGGTTTGAAACCAGCTTTACAAAAGCAGTTCATGATTGTTTGTGGTGTGATTTGTTTCCAAGCCCTACTTAACATTCGTCCTGCATCCAAGAGATCAATTTTAGTTTGCACCTTTGAAGTGGTGTTATCCAAGATTTTCAAAACAACCTGTCGACGGTAGAAATGTGTAAGGTTCTGAATAACTTCTTGATCCATTGGTTGCACCACTGAGGTCATATTGGGAGGAAAGTAGATGATTTTAATGCACTTCAGCTGAGGAGTCTTGTTGTGGGCTGTGCAGTTGTCAATGAAGAGCAGAATTTTCCTGTTAACTTTATAGAGTTTTTTGTCTGTTGCCACAAGTCATTTTTCAAAAAGTTCAATGGTCATCCAAGCTTTTTTGTTAACTTCATACTGTACATAAAAACTTTTCACAGATTTAAAACATTTTGGTTTTACCAATTTTCCTATCATTAACATAGGCAACTTTTCGAAACCATCCATATTTACCCCCACCAAAACTGTTACTCTTTCTTTGCTGTTTTTCCCACCACTGTATCATTCTCCTTTAAATGTAAATGTTTTGTTTGGCATACACTTGAAAAAAAGACCTGTTTCATCTACTTTTAAAATGTCTTTTGGTTCATAATCCGCGATGAGTTTAGACAACTCACGAAACCACTCGTTGGCCATTTCCTCATCTACAGATGCACTTTTGCCCCAAACATTTTGAAACAAAATGTCATTTATTTCCTTAAAACCTGCAAACCAACATGAACTTGCTTTAAAACTGTCAATTTCCATTTTTTCAGCAAACTCTTCCGCCTTAGCATGTATCAATGCACCACTTAAAGGTACCTTATGGTCACGTGATTGTTTGAGCCACTTTAAAACACTCATCAACTTCAGGATAATCACTGCCCCTCATACATTTCCTGATTCTTCCATCTTGCAGGTTCCAGCTCCCCATGATTTTTTCTTTAATTTTAAGGTAAGTCGATATGGTGTTCGGCAGTATTCCATATTCCTTGGCAATATCCGACTTCTTCTTTATTTCTTTTTCCACTTCTCTAATCACTTCCACCTTTTTTGCTAAGGTTAAACTAGTGTACATTCCATGCTTATACATAGTAAAAACACAGCAAAACAATACAGCTATCCATGCTCAGATGTCAAACATCACTAGGCAGTTGCCTTGCCAGCTCATCATGCATCACGTGATGTAGGAGTGGCAAGTGGTGGGAGGGGCAAAGGGGGGACTCCATGAAACGATTCTGTAAACAACAGCGGTCAGCCAGTCAACCAAATGCCACTTTCTCTTTTACTATGTATGTACATGTCAATCACTAGAATTCTGGAATAGTCCCGAAACATTGGGCAATTCAAACATCATTTAGCTACATTTTTTTTAAATATGCATTTGAAATAAGCGAAATCCTAGCTTCGAATTATCCAAATTTATACTTAGAAAATTTGAATTGAATGTAATTTTTTAACATTGTTTTAACTGAAAATTTCAAGGGGAATAATGGCAGGTTCAAATTATCCAATATTTCGAATTAACCAAGTTTTACTGTGTGTGTGTATATATATATATATGAGTGTGTGTGTATATATATATATATATATATATATATATATATATATATATATATATATATATACACACACACACACAGTGAAAATCACTTAACATGAAATATCGGTTAACACCAAACACATGCTCGGTCCGTTCCAGATCTTATACTTTTCAGTGTATATTTATTTGCTTTTCACGAAATGGTTAACACAAAATATCGGTTAACCCAAAAATAATCTTAGGTCCAAATAAAGTAAAACCATGAGAAATTTTTCGGATAACATGAAATGGAATTTGAAACAGGGTTTTCAAATTTCCCATTGGATAAGCACTTCCAGCGGGAAAAGCGCAATATTGCATTGGTTCATTACAATAGTCCTGCCCATCCGAAGGTGGACAGGTTAAAGTCCGTCAAACTGATATTTTTGCCACGAAATACCACCAGCATACTGCAGCCATGTGACTAGGGAATAATTAGAAATCTAAAGTTTTACTATCATAAAGTACTGCTGCAAAAATATATATCTAGCATTGAATCTAAGGACTTTTGGACTCTCTTCATTTGTTGCATGCCTCCTGGAGGGCAGTAACAGCAAAAACAATTGCAAACTGCTTTCATCATGCTGGGTTCTACTTTTTGCAGGCAAATGAGCCTTTTGTAGCAGAGAATGGAACTGCGGTTTGGAGAGCATATCTCGCATTGTACAAACATTTTTCAGAAATTCCAAAATTTTCTGGAATTGCCAAAAAATTAGCTAATATGAATTTTATTAAAGATTTGGCTCTTATGATAAACATTTTGATAGAATTTGCATTACTTTCCAGTGCATTGCAATCAAGAGAAACATATATTCAAAAGGCTGATAAATTAATAAGGCGCACAATAAGAGCTCTAGAAATGTTAAAAGAAAATATTGGAAAACATGAAGAAGAAGTTCAAATTGTAATTAAGTCAGACGCGTTTAAAAATATACCATTTGAAATAAATAATAAATTTCCGGCATTGTCTAGGGATAAATTATTAGACAGCATAACTAAAACTATGATGATGTGCCTTTTATCTGCAGATCACATAAATTTGAGCAATGGCCATTCCAATGCTCAATTTCATAACTATGAGTACTTAGTAGGTCTATTTAATTTATTATATCCTTCTACTTGGTCATACCATGAAATTCTTTCTCCATGGGTAGAAGGAGAAAGAAAACTTTGTAAATTGAACAATATTTTGAAATACCATATTGATTTGAACGATTTTCGAGATTTTGTTGATTTAAATATTGAATCAAAAAATATACCTTTGCCTGCTACAATTGTGAGAGCTAAAAAGGTCATTAAAACAATCGCTATCAGTAGTTTGGAAGCAGAGAGAGGATTTAGTGTAATGAAAGGACAGAAAGGACAATCTCACAGTGGAACACATTTCTAATTTGATGACAATCAAAATCATAGGTAAAGAATTGCTGGATTTGGATGCAGTTCCATTTTTCAAATCCTGGCTAAACAATCACAAATTGGTGACTGAAACGAGACTGTGAAATATATTTCAGCTAATCAAAAAGCTATATGGCATCTGTTATAAATGCATTAAATATGCATCATAAAATATAATAAACATTAATGATGTTAAAACATTTAAAATAAATATTTAATTGGTATTTACAATATTGTCTTGTTTTTATTGAAACCTCTTCATATTCTCTCAAAGAACAGATATTGCGAACTCAGGACCACCAAAAAGGTTGTTAATTAAGATGCCAAGTGGAATACATGACTGCCAGGGGTGGCAATAACAGCAAGCTGGTTGTTACATAGTCATAAGAAAAAGTTTACTTTTAAGCATTTTGGACATTTCTACAAGATGGGCGAAACGGCAAGAGTAATTTAAAACACTGGGAAAAACCCTGCACTACATTCCACAACTGTACACAAAGATGGTAAAAACAGCACTGAGCAATGAATACAGTGGTTTGTTGTGACTAGGGTCAGGTAACAGGGATAGCAGAAAGTGGTATAGTGTTTTGTTGCCATCTAGGTAAATCAAAGACTCCTCCTCTTCCACTATGCAAAACAGAAAGAGTCACATGCTCAGAGGTAGCAAATGACATTGTTTCACAATTGGAATGGGGGATTCCCCGTAACACAAAGATTCAATGATGCAGAAGAAAGTTGAGTTACTGAATCGAAAAATTGGAGCCAATTTTAACTACGCACTTGTTTACAATATGTTATCCATATCGATCCCCCCCTTCCCTCCGTGTATTTTGTAAAACCTGGTCAATCCGAAAATTCACTAATCCAAACATACCCGAGTACCAATTAGTTTGGAGTAGCGAGGCTCTACTATATATATATATATATATATATATATATATATACTAGTAGAAGGTGCTTGCATACTGCAAGCATTTCATCTCACCTTGAAAAAACATTAATTTTTTAGAGAGATATTTCATCATGGGAAATATTTCTTTAATTCAAAAGATTTCTCCTAGGGACCAAATTTCTTTTTTTCCTTATAGAACAATAATGGAGTAAAACAATATCTAATTATTGCAATTTTATGAATATTATACGTTTTCCACAATGCCACACATTTATGCCAAATTTTAAATTTGTAGCACAATTAGAAGTGAAATAACAATTATCTAATTGTTTAAATTTAAATAATTTTTAACAGCCGTAATAAGAATTTAATAAATACTCTGAAATGTTTATTTAACTGCCAAACAAATTAAAATATCGAAATTTGTATAATCACCGTTTCTTTTTTTTACAAATTCTACCTCTAAAAAAAATTTCAGCTCCATAGCACATTCGGAAATACATAAACCTTGAAAATTTATTTAAACAATTGCGAATTTTTAGCGGCCGCATTGTTGCACTTTTTTAAGATTTTCGTTTTTTCTAGTCGGTTTTGCACAAAATCCTACCTAAGAAAAAAATTTCGAATCTCCAGCTCATCTGGAAGTGCCTAAACATTAGTATCCTCCTATATGTATGTTATATCCTACTCCTCCTCTGTAAGAAACGTCTATATAGAATTATATATATATATATATATATTAACTAAAGGAAAAGAAAAGGTAGTGATGAGGGTGGCAACAAGGTGTTGAGGGAAGCCCAGCGGACACTTACCAAGTTGAGGACCAAGCTGGCAGGCTGCTGGGGGTGTCGAAGAGACACGTGAAACACACGAACACAAAAAGAAAAAAAAACACGCAAGCTTATCGGGCCTATGCCCTTCTTCAGCAAAAGAGTATCTGCAAATGACACACTGGGCGGGGAATGACAGGGTGATGTGGGAAGATTGATGATTGGAGAAGGTGGGGAGTAGGAGGGGTGGATAGCCAATAAGGAGGGAGTGTGGTAAGGGAAAGTGCGAATAGCTACAATGTAACAAGGAGACATTGTACGGGTTGTTTATATATATAATATATATTATATATATATATATATATATATATATATATATAAACTTAAGGAAATGAAAAGGTAGTGATGAGGGTGGCAACAAGGTGTTGAAGGAAGCCCAGCGTACACTTACCATATTATATACCATCATTATATATCGACGACTCTTACAGAGGATGAGGAGATAACATATAACAGGAGGATACTAATGTTTAGGCACTTCCAGATAAGCTGGAGATTCGAAATTTTTTTCATAGGTAGAATTTTGTGCAAAACCGACTAGAAAAAGCGAAAATCTTTAAAAAGTGCAACAATGCGGCCGCTAAAAATTCGCAATTGTTTAAACAAATTTTCAAGGTTTATATATTTCCGAATGTGCCACGGAGTTAAAAATTTTTTTATAAGTAGAATTCTTAAAAAAACGAAATAGGATTATACAAATTTTGATATTTTAATTTGTTTGGCAGTTAAAAATTCTTAAAATTTAAACAAATAGATAACTGTTTAGGGACTACGGGATGAGTTAGGAAGCTGAAATTTTCAAATTATTTACAGAGTAGTAAATTTGCATAAATAAACATTTCAATTTTATCACATATGATATGCGGCGGCCGTTAAAAATTATTTAAATTTAAACAATTAGAAAAATATTATTTTACTTCTAGGAGTGCTACAATTTTAAAATTTAGCTAAAATGTGTAGCATCAGTACCCCATAATGAAGAAAGTGTAAAATGTTTAAAATTGCAACATTTGGAGATTGTTTAAAACTATTATTTTTACATGAGGGAAAAACGAAAATATTTAGAATTCAAAATATATGTGTAATGATGAAATATGAATAATGAATGTTTTTTTATGTTGAGATGAAATGCTTGCAGTATGCAAGCACCAACTACTAGTATATATATACATATTATCATCATAGGTAGTCTGTCCGTAGACAGGTCTGTGATTATTTATGGTTAAACTTGGTTTTCCATATACTACTATTTTCTGCTGTCCTCTTCATATCTTGATAACTCTCTTTCACCTTCAAATCATCTATCAGCTGAAACCTTTTCCTATGTCTTTCCCTTTTCCATCTAATTTTCCTTCTAACACATCTTTAATCTCTCCTCAGGTAATGTCTAACCCAGTTTGCCTACCTCTTTTTATTAGTCTGTATAAGCATTCGCTTCTCTCCTACTCTTCGTAGCACTTTATCGTTTTTCATCCTATCCGTCCATTTTATCTTCAGCATTCTCTTTCAAGTCCACATTTCAAAGCTTTCCAAGTATTTTATGTCATTTTTTCTTAGTGTCCATGTTTCTGCCCAATACAAAGCTATACTCCATACATAGCATTTTATTAACTTCTTGCAGATTCTTCCCTTATATTCCCTTTAAGTAAAGCCACTTTTGCTTTTCCTATTCTAGTCCTGATCTCATCCATGCATTTTGCTTCTCTTGTTATGATGCTTCCAAGATATTTATAGTCTAAAACTTGTTCTAAAGGCTTTCCTCCAATACTTATGTTCAGATTCTCTTCTTTGCCTGATATTCAAATGACCTTGGATTTTTTTGTTTTTTCCATACCATGTGTATATTATATATATATATACATACATACACAGTGTGGGACCATTTATCTGGCTACCCAGTAACCTAAGGGTTGCCAGATAGGGGGTTTTTCCAGAATTCGGGTAGCCAGGCCTAAAATGCACAAAAAACACAAGAAGAAATGCAAGAAAATAAAATATGAATATTTATTGAGCTGAGTTGATTCATATCAATTACATGGCATCATCAGAAGAAATATCTTCAGAAATATCTTGACAGTTTTGGGAAGATGTAGTTGATGGGATAGATGTACCAGAAATTGAAGGCTGGGATTCAGGCGTAGATGCTGTACATGTGCCTGTAGAGTTTACCTTGGAAGCCAGTTTCTGAAATATATCCTTTAAACTAAGTTGTTTTAGATATTTCGGTCTTTCTTTTATAAGCATTTCTTGAATTTTATAAAGAGACATTATGTGATGCTCTGTAGCAAAACTCTTCCATTCCATTCCATGAATAAGTTCTTCTGTAAGGCTTATTATTCTTTCAATACCGATTTTTTCTTCAATAGTATCATCATCCTCGTCATCACTCTCGTTAATTTCATTTTCATTCATTACCATGTCATAGATTTCACTGTCTGTTAGTCTGAGGGTAACTTGAGCATCATCATCAATATGGAGGCACTCTTCCACTGCATCATAATCCAACAGCTGGGCCTCAGGATATGACAAACCTTTAGCAAAATTCATCAAGTCATCGACAATTTTCTCCTCTCTTGACCCCCTAAGTCCAATGAAATCATGTTTTTGTTCATGATCATCATCATCATCAAAGGCTGATTCTTTCCATAAATTATGTCAACCATGTTTTAAAGTGTCTTCATCAACCCTGTCCCAGGCTTTTGCAGCAATCCAGATTGCTTTTTTGCTTTTTGAAATGTCTTTATTCCAACACCCTTGTTGCATTCTGTGAGCATTCTATGCATGAATTCATTCTTATAGATTGACTTGAATGACCTCAGTATCCCTTGATCCATTGGCTGGATCAAGGATGTACAGTCAGGTGGCAGATATACGGCAAACATATTATCTTTGATAAGAAACTGTGCATCAGGATATGCCACAAAATTATCAAGAATTAAGATTATCTTGCTGTCACTGAGAAGCCCTACAGACGTACAATGTGCTTTAGCCTCTGGTACAAAATGATTTTCAAACCAATCAAGGAAGATTGGTTTAGTAATTCATGCTCGTTTGTTTGCCTTGTAAATAACTGGAAAGACACTTAGGTACTCCTTTGAAAGCTCTTGGATTTTTGCTTTTACCAATAACAAGCAGTTTCATTTTACATGACCTTCAGCATTTGCACAACCTAAAACTGTTATCCTTTCTTTTGAGTCTTTAAACCCACTGGGTGCTGAATCTTCGGGTGCAACAACAGTTTTTCGAGGAATATACCTCCAATATAAAGAAGTCTCATCAGCATTATACACCTGCCCTGCAGTAAACTTGTTATCATCAATTAATTTTGCAAACTTGCCCAAATATGCCTCTGCAGCATCATAATCAGCTGATGCTTTTTCACCACACACTGCCAAGATACAAAGACCATTACGTTTCTTAAATTTTGCATAACAGTCTGATGTATACTCATAGAGTATTGTTATGCCTAACTGCTCATGGAAAAGTTTCGCCTGGACCATTATAATAGAACAATTGAGAGGGTGTTTTTTCCTTCAGCGCTGTCGGATCCATTCCATTAACACTTTGTCTATTTCTACATTCTTTGTCTGGTTTAATGTCTTCCTGAGTTCCATTAACTTGGAAAATCACTATCACCATAAAATTTTGACAGTTTTTCTGTCTGTTTCATGAAATCATAGATGGTAGATGAACCAATACCACACTCATCACACAAAAACTTGACTGATGCACCTTTGTCCAGACGTTTTAGTAACTCCATCTTATCCTTAATGTTTAGAGACATGCACTTCCTTTTGGTAGTCTTACCACCCAGAGGTTTCTCTGCAGTCCTCCTTGACATAATGACTATGGGTATAAGTGAACAGAGTTAAAAACTAGTAAGAATTTTTAAAAAGTATATTTTAAAAATAACTTTTATATTAATATTCTTAGGACTTTTAAAGCAGACAAGATTATAATGTTAATATTTCTTCTTTTCTGATCATTTTATGATTATCCATCAGATTTCATTTAGGCTTTCATATAAAATATCCTCTATAGACTTTTTTTCTTTTTCTACATATTTTATGGTTATACAGTCTATTTTTCTATCTTTTTATCACCTTTTTTAAACTAATTTAAAATCAAGTGAATTTCCTGATTTAATCGGAAAACTGTGAGGATATGCGAGGAAATGGGAGACTAACAATTGTTAACTTTCTCAATTTACATAATATAAATCACATTTAATTCATAAAATGTTTGAAAGTACCTATTAAAATTATGATGATTGTATCTAATGTAGGTTATTCGCTATTGATAAAATTTAGTTCCACATTCGGACAGAAATATTCATGTTCTTTTATATTGAAAGCATTCTTTTATTTACAATACACATAAGTAGAATTAAACTTCACATGCCTTTATTTAATTTTCTACAGCAAAAAAGGAAATAAGGATATCGTGGAAGGAGGAACTAATCGTTAATAGGAACAGAGAAAAAGGGACACCTGCTAAACCCTAGGACCGATTCACACACAAAAATAAGAGTTATTGCTACTGAATTATCTAAAATCAACTCCTGCCCATGGGCAGATTCAAGGGAGATAAAGGGGATAATTCTGCCAGGATAAAAAAACAATCCAAAAATACTTTTTTAAAGTAGACTTTAACTATGGAAAAATGAACTGTTTTAGTACTTTACACCCATAATGTCATGTTTCTCTATTATTTCTTGGTTACACCCCCTAGCCAATGGATTATCCCCCACAAGGGTCAAGTCTGAATCTGCCGATCATCTTTTTAACGCCGGGAATAGCAAAACAGATTAACATAACTTACTTATTAATGGCGACTGCGTATTCTTGATCAAACCAAGATACACCTTCCTGCTTTCACATACAATTCTTTACTCACTACGTTTACCAAAGGAACTCAGATCGATCTGAACTCAGACCGATCTGAAACTGAGCAGCAAGCTGACTTGGCCCAGTACGTTTACCAATACGGATTTTCAATATCGATCTTTCAGTCGTGCTCGATATTGCTGGTGCGTACGTATTCAGTCGGTTGTTTCCTAATAGCAGATGAATTATCAACTTTCAGATTGTCTTCCCGAGTGGGCTGAGAATATAAGCTTTTTAAATATTTCACTTTATTGGTTTCCGGTTTTTGGAACTTCCAGATACTGGGTAGCTGGATAAATAGTCCCACATTGTGTGTGTATATATATATATATATATATATATATATATATATATATATATATATATATATATATAATATACGGAAATAATTAAAAATTAGTAAGAGGAAGCAACAATCCCTGTTAAATTATTTTAACAAGCATCAAACTCACAATGAACCAGAGGCTGAAAATCAGAACAATAGTCAGAGAGAATGAGAATGAGAAGATTCAACAAGCTGAATCTGAAGTTCAACAACAGAAATCTACAATTTCAAATGAATCCAACAAGGCTGCAATCATTCAAAAGCACACCCAGTGATGAAAAATATGACACTTCAAATTTCATAAATCGTAAGTTGGGTGACGAGGAAAAATTAATTTTCTTGATAAAAGTTGGACTCCAACACCTGTTTCCAAGCCCTTTGATCCAAAATGAAAGCATAAAGAGAAAATTTAAATATACATGGTTATTTAAATACCCATGACTTGCATATTCAAAAATTAAGAAGCGATTATACTGCAAATATTGCCTCATATTTGCTAAGCTGTGTAATAGTCAGTCAAGTAATCAGACTTTGGAGCAATTCATAATCAAGGCTTTTTGCAATTGACAAAAAGCTAATGAAAAATTTCACAACCATCTAGAAACAGTTTAAGAAATATTGTTCATGGCAATAAACAATCTGTTATTGATATGGTAAATATTGCAAGTGTACGACAAGCTCAAGGAAAGAGAAAAAAACTTATTTCGATAATAAAAACAGTCATATTCTGTGGCAGAAATGGACTTGCGCTAAGAGGACACTGTGATTCCAGGTATATGAATTTAGATGATAATCATATTGAACAACACCATGAAGGAAATTTTTGCCAATTATTTACTATTTTTAGGCTTAGATTTAAAATACATGAGAGGCCAAGGATATGATGGTGTAGCAGCTATGTCTGGAAAGTTCAATGGCATACGAGCTAAAATGAGAGAAAATTTTCTGACAGCACTGTACGTGCATTGCATGTCTCATTGCCATAACTTGGCTATTACAAATGCATGCAAAATTAAAGAAATTCTCATTTGCATGGGAGTCATTAAAAAGTGTTATTCTTTTATGCATACCTCAAAGAAGAATGCTGTTCTTCAAGAAAGTATAACAAAATTGTGCCTGTCATCCTGAAGGGAAACTCGGAAAAAATTAAATCCAACTCATTGGATTGAACAACGTGAATCTGTAATGGTAGTGGTGGAATTACTCAAACCTTTAGTTGATGTACTAGAAACCACAGAAAATTGGAATGACAAGGAATCTTCTTTGGCAGCCTATGTTCTTTTAAATTTGATAAAGAGTTCTAGTTTTGTAATAGCAATCTTTACAACTGAAAAATTATTTTCATATACATTACCGTTATGCAGAATTTGAGTGAATAACAGATTGTTAAAAATTGGGTTATGAATGAATTCAAATCAGATATTAATTTTCAAGTTACCTACCTACTAAATTTCCAAAAGTGAAACATAAATTAGTTTTAATGAATATTAAGCTATCATAAGAGAGGTAGTCAAATCCAACATGAATAAAGTTATAAAATAAAAATTGCCATTATACAAACTCCTCTGAAAGTTAGCTGCAGATTTTTAATCCAGTTTCATTGATATCAAAGAGTGAATATTTAACATGTAATAAAATTATGATCAAGATGCTCCTTATTTTGGTTCCTTCACCAATCATTTTACATTGAGAATCATCTTCTACAAGTTGTTTTGGCTAAAGGAGTATTCCACTTTTGTTCTACAATGGTTGACTGGATATCTGATCTACCTTATATAAATAATTGCATAACAAAAATTAGTTATAACAATAAGCCAGATAAGTTACAAGTAAGCATGCTTTATCTTATTACTCAAGATTACCCTTCATGGCACATATTTGCTATACTATTATCTAAAATCTTCATTTAACTGACTTTCTTAGGAGAGAGTTCTCAAGGCTCAAGATTCAGCTCCTCAATTGAACTAATTTGAAGCCCAATTCCGCTGAAAAACTTAAACAGATGACTGTGGATGCAATTGCATTAAAATATAGTAATAATTAGATAACATTGTTAATGTTAATTGCCTTAAAACTTTTTTCAAGAATATTTAAGCTAATCACAAAGATTTTATGCAAATACTAACAGAACTCATCCCGACATTGCTGTTTGTCACACCTTTGATGACTGCCGTCTCTTTAACTGAAAATGTTCTCCAACTTCATTGACCATTCTTACAGGTTTGAGCTAATCAGAGCCTCCTTTAACTGGATGTCTGGAAATATTTCTGTGGATACAAGTGTCCACTTATAGAAAATGAATTTGTTCAATAATAACACTATTCCAAGAAAAATAATGCATTACTCGAGGCTTATAAAGTAAATCTGCAACAAAAACAATAGTAGTCCTCAAGAAACAGATTAGCTGTCAATCTGACTGTGGAAATATTTTCTCATGAAAAATGAAGATTTTAAGTATTTATGACAAAATTGAAAGTGTTTTGCATGGCTGGCTCAAGGTGTGTGCTAAGTGTGCCATGCACACAAGTGCGACAAGACATTTTTAATATCTCACTTAATTGTACCGTGAAGGAGAAGCAGCATTCAGTTATCATCGAGGATTAAAAACAGCTGCTCCATTTTTCACATTCACAGATTTGCAACATCTTTAAAATTTTTTGGCATTTATTTTGTTCTGAAAAAACAAATTAATAAAATTATATTAAATAATATTTTAGTTGGTTAAAATAGACATGAAATGTAACATTAATAGGAAAGCAAGTGGTGAGAAATTAAGAATAGGCACATGGAATGTTAGGACTATGAATTCAGGGGGTAAACTTGAGAACTTAAAAAGGGAAATGAGAAGGAATAATGTAGGTATAGTAGGTCTTAGTGAAGTTCGGTGGGAAGGAGAAGGCGAGATAAATTCAGGCGAATTTAAGATTATTTACTCAGGAGGGGAGAAAAAGGAAAGGGGAGGGGGGATTATAATGAGAAAAGAGATAGCTGAAAGAATTAGCAAGGTAGTGACAGTTAATGATAGATTAATAGCCGTAAAACTTCAGATGGAGCCAGTGGAAATGCTTATAATTCAAGTGTATATGCCAACAACTAATGCTGGTGACGACGAAGTAGATGAAATCTATGAACAGATTATGGAGATATTGGAGGAGGAGGGAAAAGGAAGGATCACCACCATAGTAATGGGAGATTGGAACAGTGTAGTCGGAGAGGGACAGGAAGATAACATAGTGGGAAAATATGGACTAGGGAAGAGAAATGAAAGAGGGGATAAACTTGTGGAATTCTGCCATAGAAATAGATTGATTGTAACTAATACATGGTTTAAGCATCACCAGCGGAGACTTTACACATGGAGAAGCCCAGGAGACCAGAGACAATACCAGATAGATTACATACTAGTCAATGAAAGATTTAGAAATAGCATTAAAAATGTGAAAACACTACCAGGGGCAGATATCGATTCTGACCACAACCTTTTGGTGGCAAATATACAATGTAGACTGAAGAGCATTAGGAGAAACATAAGAGTTAACAAGAAATGGAACTTAGAGGAACTCCTTAAAAACAAGGAGGCTATCATGACTGAGCTGGAGGAAAGGTTGGGGGAGAGAGCTGAAGAAAATAGGAAGAATGTAGATGAGGAGTGGAGATACATCCATAGCAACATTAAAGATGTAATGGAAAAGAAGGTAGGAAAGATAACGGGTGAAAGAAACAAAAAACCCTGGATCACAGCAGCCATGCTGCAAAAAATGGAAGAGCGGAGAAAGTGGAAGAACATAAACACTGAAGAAGGCCAAAGAAAGTACAAGGAGTAAAATAATGCTTTAAGAAGGGAAACAGATAAAGCCAGAGAACAGTGGATAAATGAGAAATGCGAGGAGATTGTCGAATGTGAAAGAATTTGTAGAACAGACCTCATGTATAGCAAAGCAAGGGAACTATTCAAGAAAAAAGCAAGAAAGATAGGACGTAAAGGAATCATGAACAAAAGTGGTAAAATAGTATCGGAGCCAGACAATGTAAAGAATGTCTGGAAAGAATACATTGAGGTTCTGTATGACAAAGAAGGAAAGCCAAGAAATATTGAATTAAATGAAAAAGAGGATGTAGAAAAAGATCAGCTAGGACCAAGTATTCTCGAGTCTGAAGTTAAAAAAGCAATTGATGACATGAAAAGAAGGAAGGCAGTTGGGAGTGATGATATACTCGTGGACGTTCTTAAGGTTTTGGGATCTAAAGCATTTAAGCAACTCACAAAATTTTTTAACCAAGTATATGATACTGGCATATGGCCTGAAGATTTTTTAGATGTTGTGATGGTACCACTGGAGAAAAATAACAATGCAAAACGTTGTAAGGATTACAGAACTATTAGTTTAATTTCTCATACAGCTAAAGTTCTAACCAGAATAATATCCAAAAGAATTGAATGTAAAATACAAAGGAGCTGCAAGATAATCAGTTTGGTTTTAGAAGAGGAAGGGGGACTAGAGATGCTATAGGATGTATGAGGATGATGATAGAAAGAGCGCTAGAAGTCAATAAAAGTATGTATTTTTGTTTTGTAGATTGGGAGAAAGCTTTTGACCGAGTGAAATGGGATAAAATGTGGGTATTTTAAACAAAATAGGAATAGATTGGAAAGATAAAAGACTGCTTAAAAACCTTTACTTTGATCAAAAGATTAGAGTCAGGGTTGAAGGAGAAGAAACAGAAAGTACTTCAATAGGGAGGGGAGTGAGGCAGGGTTGTCCTATTTCACCAGCGATATTTAATATTTATGCAGAAACAATAACAGAAGAAGCGTTGATGGAAGAGAAAGGATTTAAGATAGGAGGTGAAAGTATTACCACCATTAAATACGCAGATGATCAGGGCTTAATAGCAGAAGGCGGGAAAGAGCTTCAGAGGATGACAGACAGACTAGTGGAGGTTGGCCAACAATATGGAATGAAGATCAATGCAGAAAAAACAAAAATCATGGTGGTTTCAAAGGAACATAAAGAATTAAATATAATGGTAAATGGCCAAAAATTGGAACAAGTGAGTAGTTTCAAATATCTTGGCAGTATTTTAGCGCAGGATGGAAGTAGTACACAGGACATCAGAAGTAGGATTGCAATGGCAAAAGCAGCATTTAACGAGAAGAAGGAGCTTTTCACAAGCAAGAAAATAAATTTAGAAACAAGGAAAAAATTAGCAAAATGCTACATATGGAGCATAGCTCTTTATGGTGCAGAGACGTGGACGGTAAGGAGGAAGGAGGAAAAATATTTAGAAAGTTTTGAGATGTGGGTATGGAGGAGAGTGATGAAAGTGAAATGGACAGAGAGGAAGAGAAATGAAGAAGTATTAGAAATGGTGGGAGAAGAAAGGATGCTAATAAAAACAATCAGGAAAAGAAAAGCAAATTGGATAGGGCACATATTGAGAAGACAGTGTTTACAAAGGACGATCTTAGAAGGAAAAATTAGTGAAAGAAGAGGAAGAGGGAGAAAAAAATAGGAATATTAGATAATATAAAGCAGGGATATAATACTTATAGAGGTATAAAAGAGGCTTCTAGAGAGAGAGAAATGGAGGCAGCGATTCAGTTAAAACCTGTCTTCGGACAGAAGCATGATGATGATGAAAATAGACATTAAGTTAAATTTTATAACCAAGTTAAGTTGAATAGCTTGAGTTCCCTTTGTGCTGTTTCAGCGTTTTACTTCTCCATACACAGCATAAAGTATTGTCAAAGTTGTAGAGAATATTATTTTCTACACCTTTCAGTTCGGTAAATATTAAATTTACTCTTAATTCACCTAAAAATACTAAAAATTAGGCCTGCTATCTATAGGGAAAATTTCCAAATTGACTATAGTATAGGACTATAATTATTGGAAAGCCCTTGATCTAAAACTGTTTAATATTATTACAAAATCGAAGGACTAAAAAGGATGATGACCAGTGGCATAGTTAGGTTCTCCTTTGCTTGGGGGCAAGTGAAAGAGATGCACTCCCCTCCCTTTGCTCCCTGTACTATTTTCCAGACAAATGTAATGTGGGCAATGTGAGGGAAACCAAAGCATACTATATTAACATTTTAATTTGGCATATATTATAATAATATTATCGTTTATGAACAGAAACGTTAATTTTTGGCCCGTGAGTTTGTGACCCTTCAGCCTTGCACCCAGGGGCAACTGCCCCACTCTGCTCCCCCCTCACTACACCACTGGTAATGACAGATGGTTATATAAAATAAAAACTTTCTGATTATCAAATCCAAATAAAAAAGAAGCAATGAACATCAAGGAACAAAAACAACATTTATTTAATTTTCTTACAAAAATGTCCCACACGAAGATGATGAATTTGATTTTAAAGAGCCAAGAGAGAGCCAGTAAACGAAATTAATGCAAGTAAGCAAGTGAGCAAGTGAGCAAAATGAGAATGAAGAATGTGAAAATGCCATAACTCAGTAGTGGGCAACCCTATCTATGTGGCGGGCAGCATTAGTGGTTGGGAATTCCTCAGCGGACTGCATTGGAAGTTGTCAAAGCTTCAGTGGGCAAGATTAAACTTTAAATCAGAGAGATGCAGAGGTATCATATTAGTGCAAATCAAGTCTATATTAGGCTTTTGAAAATTGACATTTCAATGTCGTAATTTGAATGTACTACTATATGATATGAACTTGTGGTACTGTAAATACCCACATATAATGGGCACCCTCGTGTAACACGTAGGGGTGTTTTCAGCCTCATAATCTATGATTTTTCTATATACCCGCGTATAGCGTTACCGTTCCAGAATTAAGTAGATGGTGTAACGTTGTCTAAAGCAATGATCGAATTATCGGTATTATGTATTGATAGCATAATGAAAGGGCAAAATGAAATTATCGAATAATGTTCCAGAAGAACGTCAGCTAACTCAATCATTAAATACTCGGTTTACTTACAAGGTGATATTAGGATATACACAATAATTTCAATTATATTAATTTCATAGTATGGCATATGACATTGTTTGAGCTAATAAAATGAAGGAATGACGATAATCCTATGTCGAAGTTTTTTACATATGTTTTAGTCACGCCTGAGGTGGACGGGTTAGCCCATTTTACCCTTATTAGAACACTCTAGAGCACATAATAATGATGGCAAATAACCATAATTAACTACAAACTCTAAGAATCAAGAATAAATAATTTATGAATGCTGAGAGAAAAGTAGGGAATGATAACTGGATGGTAGTTCTACAAGAAGCATCAACTCCCAGTGTACTCAAAGGTATCAGCTGCCATTGTTTCTAATTGTAAGTAGTACCAGTACCTCACTACCAGGCTGGGCACCGGTGTAGGGTGACATCATGCGTAAGATGCTGATTCCGACAACAACATCGAAGAAGAATGGTCCAGTGACGGAGAATTTCTTGGCTTCTAAAATGAATAAATACTGAATTCATTCTTTTCATATCTAATTAATGTATGTTTATAGAATTAGTTAATAAATTTTAACTATTATCTATCTTAAAATCACCAATAAAATTATGAGAATACCCGGGCAGCAGTGGCGGCTCGTGTATAGGCACTGCAGAACTGCAGCACCCCCTATTTCCACTTGATATTATCGATAACATTTAATATAATGAGTCCTTTTTTCTTTAATTCTTTCTTTATTTTTGTAGTACAATATATATTCCTTAAGCTTAATGTCAGTACTTCAGTAGCCATCCCCCAGTTTATGAAAAAGATACAAAAATCTTTGTATGGAACTGTGCGCTTCACAGTGCCAGCGACGTGGTGTTTGACTACTGTGCGCATGCGCACATAGGAGGGGGGGTGGAGAGGAAGGCGGGACTGCCAGGTAGAGAGAGCACTGTTGCTCTCGCAGTGCCGGCTCTGGTGTGATGGTGGAAGGAAGTTTTTTTTTACTCAGCGTGTGTTGTGCTTAAAAACCGTGTACCATATTCTTGAATGTGATAAAGTGTAGAAGAGTGTAGAATTAGATTATTATTCTGCTTCCAGCTATTCTATTTGATTCATTTTTTTTTCGGTTCTTTTATGGATTTCATTTTTAAATGAATAGATCAAGCTTGAACTGTAACAATTTAAGTTAAAGTAAGTAAAAAATGTTTGGTTTTTTTTGTTAAGATTTTATCAAGTTCCTGAATAAATTTTCTTTTTATACATGTTTTTTTCCTTTTACACAATTTTAAAACAAAGGCTAAAAATTTTCTGGAGCAGCACCCCCACTAATTTTAGCTACGAGCCGCCACTGCCGGGCAGTAATTAATGTGCCAAAATTGTGGATATATGGGGTCAAATGAAAATATGAAGATTATGTACCCTCGCATAACACGCATCCTAATTTTTATCTCAAATATTAAAAAAAAGTGCACATTATAAGCAGTTATTTATGGTAATCTCTTTGCAGTCTTAGCTTTGCAGGCTGCATGTAGCATGCGAGCCATAGGTTGCTTGGCACTGGTATAACTAAACAAAATCAACTTTGTTTGATGATCTAAGTCAGGGGAGGGCAAACTTTTCACATGGTGGGCCACATTAACAGTTGCAACTTCTTAGCTGGGCCACATTAACAGTTGAAAATTCTTCGGTGGGCCGCGTTATGGTTCAAATCAGAAATTATTTGAGATAATGTGAAGGATCCTGTTAGTGAAAATCCATAATAAATAATATTTTATCCCCATAACACCACTGTAAATGGTTTTCCTACCTTAATTTTAAGCTACAAATATGAAATTATCTGTATTTTATATTATGGTTCGCGGGCCACATAAAATGCCCTCACGAGCCACATGTGGCACACGGGATGTAGTTTGCAAACCCCTATTCTAAGTATTTGGTCTGAGGAATTAAATAAATCAAACAAATTCAATTATAAATGGAGGACCAAAACAATTAAAATTGAAACAATATCCATAACAGATCATTCTCAAATAATTATTATACAAAAAAAAATGCTCAAGGATGAAAATGTTAATAGATCTTATACTTTTATAAAACTGATATGCTTTTCTGTTTTTATTGTAAAATATACAGCCAAGTGAGAACTTTCCTAAATGAAAAGTAAAATATCTTGAATTTAAAAAGGTGGACTCATTCGTAAAGTAGATATAAAAACAATCTGTCAGTGGATCGTGGATTGCATGGAATGACCTACCCTCAGAAACGATAATTAAGGGATTCAAAAAATGTTGCATAAGTAATGCTTTAGATGGAAGTGAAGACGACATATTATAGGAAGATGATGAAAACAATGGCACGACGACCACAAAATTAGAATCAGGCAAATCTTGGAGCTTCAGAAACAAATCAAGTTCACGACGAGTTCCATATTACCGATGATGGCGAATTTCTAGGATTTTAGGGAAATTGTTTGAAAAGTTTGATTTGTTTTCTTGATTGAAGATTTTCTTCAATAAGCAGATGCTTGATTTTTAAATTTTAGTTATCAGGTATTTCATTTTAACTAAAGACTATGTATAAAAAGAACGAAAAATGTTTAGTATCCATGTATGAGTAGCTAATGAAGCCGAAATATCTTATAGTATTTACAATTATTGTTTGTAAAAGTGCAATCTTTTTTCATATTAAAAATTTTTATTTTAATTAGAACACTTTGATGGTTAATAAATATTAATTTGTAGCTGTTTATTTTTCATCGAACATTTCATAGAGAGAAAAACATGAAATATTATGTACCCGTGTGTAAAACGCACCCTACTTTTTAGCTTTGAAAATTTGGAAAAAAGGAGGCGTCCTTTATGTGGGTCTTTACAGTAGTTAAGAGGTCGGCAGCATGCCCTGCATATGGCGAGCCCATTGTTAACAAATTGGCAACTCACCCATGATTACATGGAATGACATTTTGAATGAAACTAGTAAAATCATGCAATCTGTGACTAATAACCAAAATGTTGCTTTCCAATCATTACAGGCATCAGTCATTTTCTTTTACAATTACAAAACCAGTGATGACTTCAAATCTGTAATCTAAAAGGCTAATAAATGGCCAACGATTTTAATGAAACTGATGGTTTTGCACAGGAGCACAGAAAGGATGGGGAAGCACTGAAAACATTCTGATGAAAATAACGAAGAGAGAGAAGCAGCAAAAATTCAGATTTGATAAACTTTTCGATTTTCTAAAGGAAACCTGTATAAACTGAAATATTTGAAACCCTCAAAAATGTTATGGAGCCATTGACTTTTCTTTTTGATATTTACAAATCAAACGATATTTATTTGGATAAAATTAGAAGATGCTACCCAACAAGATATATCTGTATCAGAACTTTTTATGGAATTTGGATGATTGGCTTCTAGAATTGGTGAAAACTCTGCACCAGAAAAATTACTGTAATACATTTGTGATAGTCATTTATACCATTTCCAAAAGTTTACATTGCCTATAGAATTTTATTAACTCTCCCAATTAGAGTGGAAAGCAGAGAAATAAGTTTCTCTAAATTAAAACTGATAAAAACATAGTATATCCATTCAACAATGAGCTAAGAATAGTTAAATCGATTTGCTATAATTTCAATTAAGAATGAAGAATCACAACAGCTGGACATTAATGATCCAAGACGGGATTTTACACAAATGAAAGCAAGAAGAGCTCTGTTTACCAAAGATTAATTTTATTGTTAGTAAATATTTTTGTTTTAAAAATTAGCTCTTTATTAGAAATACTGCCGTTATTTATACCCACGTCGGTCGGGTGAGGTGTATTGTCATTGGCTGTTCCATTGTTGGCTTCCATTGGCTGCTGGAACACCCTCTTCCATGTGTTAGAGAGAATGTATCCATCCTCTCTATTGAAGTTGATTGTCTGTTTTAAAATCTCAATTGATTCCCGTATTATCCTGGGAAAATATCGGCCCTCTCTAGGGATGACCTTGGTGTTGTCAAAATCAAATCTGTGTCCTGGCTCGGACCACACATGATCAGATACGGCAGAGAGGGGACACATGTACGAGGGGTCTATCAGATCAAATGCACTTGTGGCAAATCGTACATCGGCCAAACAGGGAGATCTGTCAAGTGCAGATTAAAAGAGCGTCGGAGGGCAGTGGAGAAAAAGCAATTCCGCCTCTCTGCCGTATCTGAACATGTGTGGTCCGAGCCAGGACACAGCATTGATTTTGACAACACCAAGGTCATTCATAGAGAGGGCCGATATTTTCCCAAGATAATAGGGGAATCAATAGTGGAGGCGAAACAGTCGTCACTAGAAGAAACAACACGCGGTAGAAGCCCGAAAGTCTTGGAAGGAGTACGAAAACACCGCGGAAGCCTTCGTATTAAAGTATTTGATATATTTGTTACTTGGTAGGGCACCAAAACTACATCTTGCACATACTAAATAAAACCATCTAAATACTAGCACTGCAAAAGCTATATCCCAATTTGAATTAAACAAGTAACATATCTCTCGACTATGTAAGAAATCATTTTAGGTCCCTGTTTCTCATGGAATGTAAAAAATTTAGATAATACATCTAACACCTGTGCACATACTATGACCAATAAATAAATGATAAATGAAAGACCAGTTTTAATACATACCTGCAGAGTCAACTCAATACAATCTGATACCTCAAGCAGCAGGGACATAACTAGCATTCCGACTTTGGAGGGGGAGGGGGCAGCTTGTGCTGTAGGGAGGGGCCAGGATGAGTGTAAAAATATTTGGAGGAGCATGTCAAAATTTAAAAAATACAATAAAAATAATAATAATATGAGAAAGTGTTTTAACTATTTTTTCTGAACTTGTAATGCAAATGATAATTATTTATTAAGAATAAAAACATGAAACACTTTATTAATTCATGTTAAATATACAGTATTCAGGAGGTGGGCCAAGAGGGGGCCAAGGACTTATAAATGGGGGTCAGTGCCCTGTCCCCTAGTTATGTCCTCGCCAAGCAGATTTTTGGTATAAGTGCCCCAAAAAATCTATATTGTACATGAATTGAAAAAATATATAAAAGTTACAATTTGAGCAAAAACATTTTACTTACATCGATTCATGTTTGCAGGAAAATCCAATGGTGGGATTGTAACTTGTATACAGTATACCTAGAACTATGTCTTCTAAGGCAACAGGGACCTTCAGGGTATACACTACATAAAAATTAAAAGAAAAAACGAAGATGAAGTCAAATATGCAAACATACTTGCCTCTCGCAATTCGCTTTTTTCAATAAATTCAATATCACTGACGTGTTTAACATTTTTCACCTTTAATTGCATCTTATATGACAACTCTCTCCCTCTCTCCTCCCCATCCTCGTAGCACAGCTGGTGCCACTGCCTTTGTCTGTATCTTAACTAATCTGACTCTGCTGCCCATCTTTAACTGATAATATTCTCTGGCATAATGGTGCAAGTGCCATCTGAACTGGTTATTTAATATATTCATCGTAAAAAAATTATACAAGCCCAACGAAAATAATTGAATTGCTCTATGTAAACAGTCAATGACTCATGATACTCCAATTAAAAATGCTCAATGTTCCAGATATTTGTTTGGAAAATTTAAAAAAACGAGAACGCTATGGGGTTCATTTCGTAAGTAGTGGAACGGCGTTTCCATTTAATTCGAGCACGAACTGCAAGGCTAAAATAATGCTTTGATTCTGGTAATTGCTAAAAAAATGAAAAAGTCATAACATTGATTTACACCACAATCTATGCATCGTGTAAAAATATGATATCGCTAGGCAGACACTCATCACAGTATAACAGGTGTTATGCTGTTCCTCAAGATGTAAATAAGTCATAAAAAGTTGTAAAATATTGTCAGATTAAGCTTCTAATTTAGTTAAATGTGTTATTAGTTCATTCGTAGTAAAATATTTCGATTTAATATTGGAAAATATATTTTCTTGGGCTCCTTGGGGAACAACCTCAATTTATAACCTTGTCTAAATTTGGCTCGCCAATACTCTCCCAATGTTTTCCCGACTCTCGCGTTGAGGTATTATTCTCCCGCTTATGGTTAAAAACAGTTGACCCTTATTCGCTTTATACAATTCGTAGACAGACCTTGGATGCCACATGTGATGCAGCGCCTACTGGCTGACTTAAGAATTTAACAAAGAGAAACACGCACCAGATCCCAACCAAAGATACATAAAGATAAAACGAAACAACAACTCAAAATGATGACAACGCGACTTCTCCGACGAGCTCATAAAGATAAAAATAGCGCGCGTTTTTTATCTTTAAAGTCAGCAACACTTTTGTATTTTATTTTGCTCTAAGGATTTCTCCCATTAACCCAATAGACGAAATAAGAAGAATTTGAAATTAGATCATTTGTATAGTTTACCTTTTATGTTGCTGTACCGCCACACATTCGGGCACTAGAGCCTTGTTTGTATGTACCTTCCTCAGTACCCACTCCATGGATATGTATTAGAGGAAATTAAAACCATCGCGGCGCCACGGTCGACTTACGCTTAACCGAATTCGAATGCCGGTTAGAGGATACGCAATATCTGATAAAAAGGAACTCGATTCTTCTGTCAAATATCCTATGTGACGGTACAATAACATTTGCGTAGCGTATGACCCGAGCTAATAACCGAGAATTCTTGTGGCCAGACAATTTTGTCCAAATCAATAAACTTCATGCAACACTTATATTCCCAGTTCCTCTGCAATTAGCATTAGTTTATGGAAATAGTTGAAAAGTAAATCAAATAAATAATAACATATTACTGTGTAATCAAAACGAACGACGATTTCTTTACAGTATAATTGGACTTTCATACGTAAGCCGAACAATAAAACGACTTAAAAACAAAATATCACTTCGAGAAGTGGCAGTAAACAACGATAGCTAAGGGCTATGTAAAGCCAATGTAACAAATTTGTTCAGTCTTGCTAAAAATCAAACTTGATAAATAATGATACAATATAAAATTATCAAGTATTATGTGGATTGGTGAAGGTACATAGACGCTGAAGCATTATTGTCGGAGGGTCGTTGTTGTTGTTGAGGGTCGTCAGAAGACTGGGGAGAGCTGGACGGTAGCTACGCATAACACTTGATATGCTTAACTTCATTTACTGTTTAGGCTCTAGATCCGCGCGCAGACAGAAAGACTGCATTGCGAAACCACTTTTTTGGACTCGGGAACAGCAAAATCTCGAAGTCGATATTTTTCGCGATTACAATAATTTCTCTATATACTACGTATATGGGAAAGTAAAATACTACAGGAATGTAAATTATTTCATTCATAGTCCCATTCCGTTATTGTTCGATTGCCCGAACAAAACGTTGATCAAAAATAGGACCTTCCACAGTTACCTCGAATAATTACGATTTTACCGCACTTTAAGCGTAGCATAAAGATACTCACCAAGTCATTGAAATTAACCGTGATTTTCGATAATGATATCAGAAGAAACGCAAGAGTGTTTCGCGTAGTTTCTCCATCGACTTTAATGTCCCCTCGCCGTGTTATGCGTTATATTTCGCATGGATCTACAAAATCTTCAACTCAACTTCCTGGAACATTTACGAATTCTACGCCGCGAACATTATCCAGAGAAAAAGTTAGCGACCTCGAACGTTTGTACTAGTGATGGACATTCCATATCCAAAAATCATTTAGACGAAAACTAAAACGGCTGAAGACCATTGCACTATAGGGTGTGAGTTGACATTGTATACAGATTGTCTCCCAAATTGTGCATGTTTTAACAAACTGTTTGGGGTATCAAAATTCAGGTTTTTCTCACGACTGCAGCATTTACGTGAGAAATGTATTATGCTAATGGTATAGATGTTTCAATTCATATTTTATTTTACATACCGTGTGTATTGGTAACTACATTTTTTATAATCAATATGATAAGCAAATTTCAGGTCAATATATAAATGCTAATTTCAATTATTTTATTTTATTCGTGTAAACCATATTTGTAAATGATTTTAACAAATTTCTTCGAACTTCTCAGAGTCCCGGGATCGCTTAAAGCCGGAAAACACATGCACTAGTTTAAACATCAATATGTAAACGTTTTGTCTGATACGAGAATCGAATGAATAAAATGGAGTAATTTTCTACTAAAGCGTTTAATAATCCGAATGAATTGATAAAAAATCCTAAAGCTAGAGTAAAATTACTTAATAAGATTCACCTGTTCATAAAAAAGTTAACACTATTTTTATTTTATTCTTCCTTTTTATAATTTTTAAAAGATTTTATATCAACCCTGGGTCATAAACAAGCAATTGGTAACCTTATTTTTATTTTCCCCTTTTTTAAAATGATTTTGAAATTGTTTATTGGAATCCAGGGAAATTCCCAAGATCCCGGAATTTATAATTTTGAATCCCGGACTCCTGGGGTTGTGAAAGAACCGGGAAAGCACTACCTGGAAGGTCCGGAACGAAATCCTCCGAGTTCGAGAACGAGATTTTTCAAGGCCGTGGATTCGTACCGGCTGGTTCCGGCGCTGGATTCGTTCCTTTGGATCGAATCCTTCCAGAACGACACAACACTAGTTTGTACTCATGTAACTCGCCATTACCGTTGTGGCGGTTCTTTTTCCTCCTCCTCTCCTGCAAGCGTCGACCCTCGCATACCCCACCCCCTCTAAGTTGACCTTTCTCCTCCCTTCCGGATATAACTGCGCTTACCTACACGTCCGCACCGCCTACCTCGTGCCCTTGCCTTCCTTGCATTTCCCCCCTCTACACACCCCTCCCCGCTCGTGTTTCACTACAGTATTTTCCCATCTTTGGGGGTAATTGCTCTCCGTTTATTCTTCGTCACTTTTAGCAGTGGTGACCTTAGGGATGGGCATATGGGGCGACCGCCCGGGCCTCCGCTCCCCCGCACGATGGGGGAGGGGGAAATGATGAGAAAAATATTATCAAGAAAGTGTCTCAACTTCGCGTGTTTTTTAAGCAAACAAAAGGCATGTTTCATTGCAGTTTCATGGAAAGGGCAAAGTAAAATTTCATGTAGAAATGCCCGGATTGCTTATAGTCTAAGGCAGTAGTATTCAAAGTGTGGACCAATACCCAAAGTGGTATCAATAGGATCTGAAAATGGGACCAGCAAAGTCTTGGTATTATCTTAGATATCGCATATACCACAATTCCTCTCCTACTTCTACTTTCACTTTCATTAAATTGCGCAAATAAACTATTTGTTCACTCAACAGAATAAGGGTACATTATCTCACTTCGGCTAAATGATTTTCATGATATTTTTCAGGGCAATTTCTTTATTACGAAAAGATGTGGTGTTACCTGGAAGTTGACGAACGTTACCAAAGGGTAGATGCAAAAAATGTTTTGTTTGAATGGCACTAGTCCCAAATGATTTTGTTTCACAGAGCCCCAAGAACTCTGACGCCACCACTGATATAAGGAGACCATCTTTTTACCGATTTGCAGATAATTTTTTAGAGAGTAACGGTTTTGCGACCGTAATCACTAACAGACCAAGGGAAATGCCAGTATAAGAAATTTCCAATATAGCCTCTAAAAATATAATCTAATACAAAAAATATTGCATTATATCTTACATCACCTGGCCGCATATGCAGAGTGTAAGTTGAAAATCGAGAGGCACCATAAGCCTCAAAGAAAGTTTTATATATTTGCTAAGGTAAATTTTTCAAGCTTCAGGTCGCGCCTACGAGAAATACTACCTGGCTTCCGTGATATGATCGAATGATCAGGTGCTGTGTCGTCCTGGCCATTATTCAAGGTTATAATGCTAGAGAGCATCGATAAGTACATACATTCCAATTAAATTGAAGGTCGACAATAAAGAGTCACGTTGGTACAATAAGCAAGTTAAGAGTGCGTATAGGCGTCAGAGAATAATCCACGCGAAAATAAGAAATATGCCGTATATATCATCCGATGAATATAGAGCAGCAATAGTTCAAACGTATAAGGAATCCCGCGCTAAAGCGAGAAATACTATGCGCAAGGCTTTTACTAACTTCTGGAATAAGGTATTAAATAATTATTTGAAGGAGGACCCTAAGGCGTTTTGGTCCTATGTGAGAGAGGTCCAAGGTAGAGGCCCTACAATACCTCCCTGCGTAATGACTCGGGTGCCGTTATTCATGATAGCGTAGACAAAGCCAACCTGTTAAACGGTCATTTTGTAAAAGCATTCACAGCCGTCAGCGACCATTGCGTACATTATACACCCGCAATAAGGGGGGACCTGATGGACGATATAGTATTTTTTAAGGTAGGAATAGCAAAGCAATTAAGTTCCATCAGACCTAACAAAGATACTGGCTCCGAAGAAATTCCTGCTCGCGTTTTAAAAGAATTAACTGAAGAAATAGCACCTTTTCTTCAGATAATATTCGAGAAATCCATTTCCAGCGGAGAGGTTCCTAACGACTGGAAGTTAGCGCACGTTACACCAATTCATAAGGGCGGCGACAAGGAGAACCCAGAAAATTACAGGCCGATTTCCTTAACTTGATATCGTGAAAGATTCTCGAGCATATACTCGTTAACAACATAATGCGATTTCTCGGTAGTAATTCATAGTTACATGATTGTCAACACGGCTTCAAGAAAGGTAGGTTTTGTGATACTCAGCTCAGTCTTTTTGTGAATTGTATACTGAGAAGCGGAGAAAATAATACGCAGGTCGATGCCATCGTCTTAGATTTTAGGAAAGCCTTTGATAAGGTACATTAGGCGTTAATTCCAAAATTGTTAGTTGGATCCATGAATTTTTAAATCATATAAAGCAGAAGGCTGTTATAGATGGAAAATCCTCGAACTTAGTGGAGGTTGTCTCTAGCGTTCCATAGGGTAATGTAATTGGTCCGTGATTATTTCTAATTTATATAAACGATATCAGCTCAGTGGTCAGAAGTAAAATTAGGCTTTTTGCGGACGACACCGTCATTTATAGAGAAATAAGCAATCCGGAAGACCATCAGTATCTCCAAAATGATCTAGAAGCTATTTCAGCATGGTGTAAGTAATGGCAGTTAGAGATCAACCAAAAGAAAAGCTGCGTCATCAATTTCTGGAGAACCAAGAATATCTCGTTGGATGTTAATTATTTGTTGGACGGAGTAGAGATTCCAGTTTCAGATTCGATTAAATATCTCGCAGTCACGATCCATCATGATCTCTAGTGGGGCACCCACATTCGCCGATTGATAGGTGCCGCTAACAAAAAGGTGGACTTTATAGGAAGAATAGTTCGAAGTAGCTCCAAAAAAGTGAAATAATAATGTTATTTATCCTTGGTTCGACCGCAGGTCGAATATGCTTCAGCTGTGTGGGATCCCTACGAAAAGGGACTCACTAACGAGGTGGAAAAGATTCAGCGCAGGGCAGCTAGATTTGTAAAGAGAAATTACGATAGTAAACAAAGCGTAACATCATTAATAGAAAGTCTGAAATGGACATCGTTAGAGAGATGTAGGCTGCAGGCTAGATTTAAACTGCTGGAAAAATTTATGTCGGAGGGACTAGCGAATGAGCTAGTAGGTCTTATCAGAAACCCGACGTAACTTGGAAGGCAGAACGGAGCCATATAGAGGATTGTTTTTCTCTAGGGCGATAAGAGAACATAATAGGAAAAGATAACGTAGGAAAACTACGAACCATTGGTGCACTGCACCACCTGCGATCCACCAAAAAGGTGACTTACAGGGTATCATGTAGATGTATTTTTGTTAAGTCGCCATCCTACCTTAAAAGAAATGAAGAACTTTCAAATAAATAAATCATTCAAGACAGGAGAAATCGAACCATATGCAGGGTGTTACAGAGCTAAAAAAAGAAAAACTCTTTAAAAATCTGAATAATAGCAAGTCCTAAGCAAAGACCAGAGTTTACAAAAAACATTGCGTATGAAGAAATTCAGTAAGTAGAGTAAAACAAAATGAAACAGGCTCCTTTGTCGCAATTAATTTTGGGACATAGATAAAGCAATGAAGAGATTATTAGGTGAGATTAAGGTAGGCAGAGGTAGATTTCGGCAGTGCGAAGTATGATTTCATAACCTCCGAATCCTTGCTTTATATCTTTAGCGAAATGATCTGCCTATTACCAGCGGCGTGACTGCGAAATATACCGCCCCACATATAAGAAAATGCCCTCTCCTGTAAGTAATTTCCCTAAAAATGTAGATACAGTAAAAACCCGTTAATTACAAATTGAGTTGCCCAAAAAAATTTGCATTACAAAATTTCGAAATATCCGATCAAAAAATCTAAGAAAACAAAATATAAAGATGTGTACTTCAATATATGATGAATACAAATCAAATCTCAACAAATGTATTCAAAATAAGTTCAATTTTTTTAAATTTTATTGTGGTACAAGCATACCCCGACTTACGACACTTCGACTTACGACTCTTTGCACTTACGACTCTTTTCAATTGCCACCATGCCCTGAACTTGCTTCGCAGTTACGACACCTTAGCGACATGACGCTACCGCTCGCATCGGCTACCACTACTTGGCGTCGCTGTCGTCAGTTCGCTTACAAACACGTTTCGCTTTGCATCTCTTTGATACGCTCTGTGTGTAAGTGAATATTATTAAACTGTTTATATTATAACTTTTATTTTACTGTTTTTGTTGTGATTAAAATTTAAAATAACATAATAATGGCAGATAAAAGTGGAAAGAAAAGTCGCAAGGCTATTGCCTTGCGACTTTTCTTTTCTTTTTTCTTTTCTTTAGATACAAAGATCAAAATTATTAAACTTAGTGATTTGTATGCATACCCTTTTTCGAAATATAAGGCCTACAGTGTTTATTTTAGTTAAAAATGTGTTATTTGCGACATTTAGGTCCGTATATGACGATTGCAGTGCAGTACATGCATCGATAAGTGAAAAAATGCATTGCTTCGAGTTGCGACGATATTCGAGTTACGACAGTGGTCTGGAACCTAACCTGTTGTAAGTGCGGAGTATGCCTGTATGTTGTACAAATCTTATATACAAAACTTTATTGAAATCTGTTCGGCCAATTCCTTCCAAATCCTTAATTACTCAAAGAGTTTAATTTGAAATTGTGGCACCCCTATTTGTCCGATTCGTTCTAAATATGCTAATATGATTTTGTATGTATGTGTATAAATATTAAATTTGGTTAAAATTGATATTGACAATTCAACACAAATACTTGTAAAAAGAATTTTTTATTACCTGTATTGTGGAAGCCTTTTTTCGATATCTATGCTAAACATCTTGATTTTGTTTTTTTACGTTGAACACCTCATTTATACAAAATTTCGTTGAAATTGCTTGAGCCAATTCCTTCCAAATTTGTAATTACCAAAAAGTTTAATTTTGCAATTTTGGCACCCCTGCTAAGTGATTCGGTCGAAATATGCCATTTCGGTCATGTATTTATGTGAAAATTCTGTTCCAAATTTGGTTGAAATCGGTTAAGACAATTCTTCCCTGATATATGAGTACGGACGGACATCACGAAGATAATAGTGGGTTTCAGTATTTACGAAAAGCACTAAAAACGGATGTGACAAAAGTAAACACCCACTTCCGGTTGACCGAATTTTCCCAACCAATTCTTTTCCCTTTGACAAAAATGTCAAATGTAAAATTTCGTTTTGATCTAATTAATAGTTTTTGAGTTAGAGCACCCACAAAATCCCGGTCACAGACAAACAGACCCACACACATACACACACAGACACGCCCACGGGCATCATGGATAAAATAGTCAAAACGTGTTCAGGGGACCCTGAAACGTATTTCCGTTAAAATCTCGAATTCGATTATTATCTTGAAAACATTACTTTCTATATACTTTGAATATGGAGAAAGTAAAAATTCGTGCACCTTCTCTCTCGTACTATAGTATTTAAAGCATGCTTTCCTTACGCATATAGTTTAAGGTCGACACTACAACCTCGAGGTCTAATAATGACACGGTCGACAAGACAACATATCGTTAAAAAACTTAAAATTTTCCAATAAATACGATTTAAAAGTATAACTTGAGCAATTTTGAAGTCAAACATCGACAATAAGAAGAATAATCTCTTTATTTTTCTTTGGAATGGTCCCTGTCCGAAGATAATAGGTCCTTCTAATTTAATTTTGCAAAAGAAAAAAGCATGCAAGTGAATGAAGGGATTTTTAAGTGTTCCCTTATAGGGATTTGTATAAAGCGTTCCAACGGAAGTACCAACAAATGGACGGGCAGAAAAGGGATATTATGTATTTAATAATATAAATAAAATATCAATGACTTAGAATAATGTCTACGAACTGAAATTCCAGTAGCAATGCCAAGAAAATATCGAATTTTTGATTCACCGATTAATTTCCTTATTAATTGTAATTAATAATATAATCGACTATTACTTCAAACACATATTACTTTCAAAATTATTCCCATATCTTACTCGAATAGCTGTAATATAATCTGTATGCTCACCTAATACCTTCGTCGTAAATTAACCATTTCTTTTCACTTACAAACGTAGTGCATACGTAAAGAAAATATAGGCATTTACGTTCATTTCTTCTTCGTAGATAATCCATTTCCTTTCATTTTCCAAATGTTGCGTGCGCACGAAAGAAAATTAAACTATTTAGTGGTACCCGCAAAAACATTTGCGAAATCAGCATGTTTTACCGCGCAATCACACATAGTTCGGAGATTGATTTATCTTGCAATTACCTACGACTCATCTGTGAAAATGAGGTTCACTTAATAACAAAGTGAAACGAAATTATGATTGCCGCAACAATAATTTAACTCAATTAATTATAAAGAAGATATACCACATTACAATCTCGTGCATTCCGTCAGCCAAACCGACTTCTTATGTCGGTGTTTACCGAGGAATATACGGAAAATACTATCAAGTGGCAAGTATTGAAAGAAGAAAGTGTTTTCTTTTACTCTTTTAAAAGAATATACCTCGACTGTTTTTCGAGAGTTGGGTCTTGTCACTTTTGCTAATTCCGTTATGTCTCAAATACTATCGAACGGGAGAATTTTAAATACCGATGAATTCGTCGATTCGAAATTCGTAAATCCACTCGTACTTCTACCATTACAACTAGTTACGCAGCGAGTTTGCTTCAGTTCTCCCCAAACAACCCCTCACTTGGACAAAAAAACAATTTCATGGGCCTGCTTACGCTATCATCAAGATGCAAGAATGACTGTTAAATAACAATGGCGAATTATAATAGTACGTTCAAACGATCGCTCAAGACGCGGAATAATCTTGTTAACTACGGTCGATACGCATGAATATGTCGTATTTTATACAATAATAAATCCTGAAGGCTGAGTTGGCGTCACGACAGGAATAGTTACATAGTCACCGACTGACATAACATTCACATAGATATGAAGCAAAATTTCAGTTAGCCTCGAAAGCGGCGCTGCTCAAGTTGTTGAAATACTTTTGGAAATGACTGTATTCGGAATTGACTTGCAAACTTCCGCCGCTCACACCTTTAAAGCGCCTCGGTTTGGCAAATTTTCCGATTACCATCAGTTTGGTCTCTTCAGACACATACGTACCTATATATTGGTACAGAGTATCGCAGTGAGGCGTTCCTTGCTGTGCTTGCTGCCATTGCAGTTCTCTCCATTAAGACTCAAAGTACGGACCGGCAACATCAATATTATTATAAATGACCGTTTCTTTCACATTATAAATACTTTTGTGCTGGTACTTTTTCTATAACGTGTTATTGTTTCGTATCCAAATCAAAACCTCCTCTTCGTCAACGTTTTAAGCATCATCGCACACTGCGAGACATACGTTATTAAATATTTGTTAAAGCGATCCAACCACCTACTTGATGCCACAAAATCTTCAATGTCCATTTTATTTTCCAGCGATCTTGCATTTTCCATAAGCATCGGGACCGTTATAGAAATATTGCTTACTCGCCAGGATTACTCGTACATTTTAGCTTCTAGCTCTTCGTTTTTCGCCGTCGGTCACCACTGTCCTATGCTACTCATCTTGAATTTACAGAAGGCTTTTTCGACCTTTCGAATTGTTTACAGATAAGAGTAAGGAATTCCATACTTCTCTGCCGGTTTCTCCTTTGACTCCAATTTTTTTACCGATGTCTTGGAGCTACGCCATTTTTGTGGCCTTACACAAACTGTGCACCATATCCATCGTTAAAAATCTGTATTAAATGATTACGAGGAAGTTGACAAGGATTATGGGGAAAGCTTAAGCAATGAGGAATCGGAAGTACTAAAACAGCAGAGTGTTCACGAGAAAGGCGACGATACTGGTGCAGACAATCCTGAAGGTGAACTTCAGCGCAATCCATCCACTGAAATTTTGAGTGAAGGTAACGCCAAATCCCCGAGACTGTGGAGTTCATTTCCGAGAACGACACTGACTGTGATCGCAGCAGCGCGATTAAGATAAATGTTCTCAACATCTCCTGCCGCATAGAAATTATCCAAGAAAAGAAGAAGCAAGCGTGGCAGTCAACTCTGGATACATTCTTTAAGCAGCAGCCTGCAACTCCCGAGGAGAAAGATGCACAGCCTACAACTACGAGAGGATGATTCACAGGTAGCAGTATACAATAGGTGATCATGATTAGTTAAATTTTGTTTCATTAATGCTATCATTTTACATTGTGGTGTATTTTATAAATTTAACAGAAATACTTTCGATACTTATCAAATGATGTTGCATTGTATTATATGTTTGCATATACCTTGGTTTAGTCAACTATCTATGTGTACCAGTAGCCAAATTAAGCTGTCATGTATCACTCATAGGTAAAAAATAACACTGTTAGGAACGTGTCTTAATATCAAGTATGTTATAATGACCCTGTTAAAAGCTGATTCGCTGAAAGCTCTCTTTTCTAGAACGCATCCTGAGCGTTCAGATATTACTATATTTGAAGAAAAAATATTAAACAGTTGAAGAACATATGAAGAAGAATAAAGGAAAACAGCCCTAAGTGAAAACACAGAATGATGCTCCTTCGCCAACTATTGAAGTGAAACTGAGGCCTCGAATTCAAAATACCAGGCACGCTAATATGAGTTTATAGATCGCTTATACTTTTGAAAGCAGCTTCGTAAGTGTTGGTCCGACTTTCAGGAATGATTACATGACCACAGGGATTGATTGCTTAGGTATCCATCACATGAAGAGTAAGCAGATGCCAAGTCAATGAGAATGCTTATCGCTTTCTGTTCTGCGTAAATTTTCTCCAACTCACCAATAAAATTAACATGCCATTCATTTTCTATGATGTAGCAAAATATATCTGAATTTAGGAAGCACCTGTGCTGACCATATTTCGTATTCAGCGAGCCTCTGGCTTGTGTGGTAGCAAGCAATAGTAAACAATCCATATTTACCAATGAATAAACTTTTCCGTGTTTTTTCCGCGTTGCGATGGCTGGCAAAGGCCAAGAGACAAATGTGTAAAAATAGGCAGAATTGTTTTTAGATAGCGATTCCGATGTTATAATCAATGAAACTGAGAGTGAGGAAGAGAAAGAAGAAAGCGCGTTAGGACAGGACGCCAATGAGATGTCAATATTTTTACTTTAAAATGGTTATTGCTTGAGTTATTCTCTCTAATAGTTCCTGAGATATGGGAGTTTATAGAAATATATACACACATTTAAATGCCCCGAAACAAATCCGGCCGCGGGAGCATACGGTGGGAATTTTAATGTACGGCAAACGTTGGGACCCAATCAGCTATTGACTTTTCCTCTAATGATTTTACTTCTTTCTCAAAATTTTGTATAACAGCGGAGGTATGTTGAGCGACCTCTTCAGGCGAAACAGTTTTGTTGAGTTTTAGCTATTTAGGTGAAAAAGTAGCAATTGTTTCCAAGGCTCTCTTTCTAACACCTCGAGCATGGTATTTACTGGTTTTGACTGCTGCCAGGAAGGTTAGGATTATCATTTCGGCCAGGGATCGCGTCTTCTTGGATAACACATTACCTTACCTGGTAGGTACTGTAGGTTGAGCATCCGGTTTTATTTGTTCTTGGTAGGCAATCCAAAAAACTCTGAATTTAAATCTCTAATACAACTATAGCTAGTAAAATATTTCAAACATATTCTCTTATTTTCAGGATTATTAATTTTTTCGAATTTTATTTCGAATTATCTATATGTAAATGTATTAGTATTTTGCAAGCGAGGCTAAAAGTTGCTTCAAACTACGAAGTATCAAGGTATTCGAATTTTACACATATTTCACTATGAAAAAATTCTTTTTGTCGGGGATGAGTAAGGCTTCGAATTATACCGTATTTCGAAATAAGTGTTATCCAATTAACGGGATTTTACTGTGCTACTCTTGTTCTTATGGCGCAATTTTGGCAGGTATGCATCGTAGAAATCTCCTCCCTAAGGGCACGAAATTATTACGGACGTCTAATGCTGACGTAATTATTTATAGTTAGAGAGGAGTTAATGCACCCGACAGTATAGTATTAATTTTTAAATGTAACCTACAAGATAAACTCAACATTTTCTTATTTATATTATCCGCTTATCAGTCTATTTTTCTGCGCCGTACCACAACCACATCCCAAAAGCTTCTTATCTAAGCGCATCCTCTTTCCTCAAATTTCAAGATGTACACTCCATTAGAGTTCATTTACTGTCTACGCATAGCGTGTGTCTAGGCCGGCGTTTTTGGTCACCACAAGGTTGTTGATACGGGATTATTTGAATTTATCTCCGGACGAGATAAATTTGAATGTTTAGAGCCAAAAGACATCGAAGAAAAACGTCTTGTTAGTTTAAAGCCACCAGCAAAAAGAATATTTGCACTTCATATTTGAGATTAAAATGTAAAATAAGTTCATGCTACTACTATTTACCTTTTCATGTCAATCGTAATCTGGGTGCGCGCGCGGGAACGCAGGAACTAAATTGATAGCAGAATTTATTCAAATGTTCCGTTAATAAAACTGAATCGACAATAATAATTTATGCATTAGAAGAATATCCGCCAAATTTTATCTTGAGGAACATTCAAGTTGTGTTGAACAAATCTTTTAATGCAGCGATTTTCAAACGCAAACGCAACGCAACACCAGTAAATATAGAAATTATTATCCATTGCGGCGAAACAAATTTTATCTCGAAAAATACGTCTCATTAAAATAAATACATAAATAAATCTAATTTTCATTACTTGTCGCTTACATCCACCGCAGATTTTGATGTGCGAAAGGATTCTGAATATTATCAAAAAATTTTGATTTGATTCGCATTTTACGCACAAAACATGAACGTTTATCGATGAAAAAATTGAGGCTTCGCAACTTTGTAGCTTCCGGCGGTTAAACAGAAAACATTTCATCACATCCGAAGATATTATTAGGACACATTTCGTAAATGACAACAACTGCTTCAATAGGTTTTCACTGTTTAGCAACTTTATAATGCTACTATCAGAACAGTAGCAAAAGATGTCCGAGCGGGACGGCTGCCCAAAATTCCGAAACGAAGGGACGCCAACAAAATGCTCAGGAGTTGATGGTTTCTAATAAAAATTTGAGAAACATCTGTTATTGAACTGTTATTTCTCCAATTGCTATAATTAATTTAATGCTTTTCTTAAATGGTCTGTGATTCAATTGTCATTTTATAATTTTTAAAATTTGAGGCGGTGATCATATCTTATGCGATACGTCGCTTGCTATTACCGCGTACGCAATAGCCAGCAAAAATATAATCTGATTTATGCAGAAAAATGTTGCGGATTGGCCCAATCTCCAATGACTCCAATCTCCAATGACTCCAATCTCCAATGTCCCGCAACCTACACTTTGGAAATCCTTATTATCGACAGAAAGAAGGCAATGAAAGCAAACTTCCAGGTTTCAAATAACGACATTTTCATTTTCATAGGCGATATTTCATTCGAAAATGCCAAACACAACGAAAATACAAAAAGACAAAACTTAAATTGATTAAAAGGAAAAAAGGTACAGTTTTTAGCTTTCAAGTGAACTCGTAAAAATGGTCCCCAACTGCACGCTTAACTTGGCTAGATTTCCAATATGCATATCGTGTAAATCATTGGCACGACAATGATGAATATGTATTAAAATCCTATTAAAATTAAATAGTTTATTTTTAAAAATCACCAAAACACAGAAACGATGAGAATACTTATTCGGTTAATCTCAAATTAAATTCAAATACGATATATCTATAAAGTTTCTATCAATACCGCTTCTCAAAATCAAGTTAACCACCAAAAAGCAAATTTTCTAAATTTTCTAAGCGATATTCGATACAGAAAAGGAAAAATTAAAGGTATATATATATGTATCAGCTTGAAAACTTCTTTTATTGACCTGCATGGGTGAACACGCGAACACAAAATCACAGAATGTAATTGGTAATAATTTCAAACTCACTCCGAACGTTAACACAATAAAACGAAATTTAAAAAAATATACAATGAAATCAGGCTATCTGAATGGACAATCTGCTGGCAGGATTTATCCGAACACGAATATTTTCCAGCAAAAACGATTATCATGGCGCCGTGCTGTTCTCCGCCCGCCATGCAGCATGGAGGGGCGAAATCTTCGAAGCAGGCCTCACCCCAAAGCACCGTCTCTCTGCCTCTCTCTCTGCAGCTCCCTTGTGGAGACGCGATGCAATGAGGATTCCCAGGTTCGAATTTGAGACGAGGGAAAGAGACAGACAAAAGTCTCCATCCGGGTCAAACTGAGACTACACAGCCCCTTCTTGGTTTAACCCTTCGTCATGAAAAGCAGGTTGAAAGATCCCACGACTCGAACCCATGCTGTCTCCTTAGTCCCAGTCCACCCAGGATTGCTCCTATGTAAAGGAACGGAATGATGCGTAGCATCACCAGGTAAGCAGTTTTAAGACCGTCCGCCTTCTTTCAGTTGTTTCTCCCGGAGACGCATTCGCCCCTTATCAGTACTTTTCCGTAAGGACAGTCTCTGGACCTTACGCGGCCGATGATGAAGGGGATTCCGTTCAATTCCCTCCGAGAGCCTCCAGCGTGTCTGCCGCTTTCGAATTCGTTCCTCTGCAACTCTCCTCCTCTTCCCAGGCCGGAGGTGAACCTGTGACTGGATGGAAACACGTCCGCCGTGATGACGTGCACGGGTTTGGCACACGCGTTGGCTGCCATGGCGAAGAGGCAGATGAAGACTAAAGGAGCGTGCATATCTGTCGATTCCTGTGCGACGAATGAATGTCTTCCCCTCCGGAGAGCCGCTTCTTATACGAACCAAGAGTTTTTTTTAATCGGGAAGAGCAGGAATCCCCTGCTATCTCATTGGACGTAATACACGTGGACATTTTTCGTCCGACATTTCCTCGTTAGATAGAGCGATCGTATGGCGTAAAGATTTGAATCTAAATGCTGAAACCCAGCTCTTTGTTGCTCAATTACCGCAATTTGCGTTTTTTGTTGATACAACATTATTGATCCATATGGTCATTATTTCGCGTCTCCCGAGTATAAGAAAACGATTGATTTATTCGATTTAATTGAGAATTGTGTTTCTTACAATGTGTGTGCAGCGATTGAAAGAAGAGTGTTGCTCCCTTAAAGATAAAGATTAATCAATCTTTCTGGGAAATGATGGAAACAACCAACCAACCAATCTTTCTGGGACTTAAGAAAAAGGAAAAACGAATTGCTTTCGATCCCCGACTATAATTTCCTGCTTCAGGTTACTCCCGATATACGTAGAGGAATCGTTCCTAGGAAACTGAGCGTATCTAGGTTCGATTCCCGGTCAAGTAAACCATTTTTCTTCTTCTAAAGTGTCAAAACCTAAAAAAAGTCTTATGTAGGGAAACATTCTTCCATATACCCCTATGTAATAATGATTGACGTGTTCCCAGCTAATATGTTGATGCGATGACTTTGTCTTTTCCTTAGTTAAAAGATTACTAAATGGCATATTTATTCGAACCATATCATCAATTCATATATTAGGTAACTTCCGCGTCTTCACCATAGTAGGGCTCTGCTTCACAAGAGGAATCCGAAAGACACTTATCTAGTGTGAAATTGTATCTTATCTCTGACTTCGATATTGTGCTCACGGTTGATGGTGGAAGGTAAAAAGCCGTAAAAAGTTTCTTCCCACGCTCACCATTTTCAAAGCAATTTACAACTTCGAATTTTATTTGCTACATATAGGGACAAAAAAATCTTCTCGCCACTTCGACCTGAAGATGCTACCTGGAATGGCAGCGAAACTGTCGTCAGAAAATGACTACGCACGCGGTTGTAACCCAAAAGAAGATAGGAGTCACTTTTCAGAGGTGTTTACTTATTCACCCCCCGGCCAAAACTTTTACGCAATGGGCTTAGGGACGTAAGAAAGATATGAAATACCCTCTTATCCCCCTAATCACCCGACTCTACAACAAGTATGACTTCTTGCCAATATTATAAAATAATAAGGGCAAGAAGTCCTCTCTTCCACCCAAACAAGCGGTGAATTTTAAAATCCTCAGTTTGCGAGTCAAAAGATTCCGTTCCGATATCTGATGAATTGAACTTTATTTATTCTAACACAGTCACACTAAAATGTCAATGGGCATTGTTTAAATGCATTTAAACGTCCCATATGTCCAATTAGATGCAACTGGTAAGTTTTTGAAGAATTTTACATCATACATTTAAGAAATCATTGACGCATACTCGTATTTACTTTAGCAGTCCAAGTCTAAGACTCTAAATTTCTTATGAGAATGTTTCTATAACTGAAGATTGTATGTAGGAACTTCGAACTGCGCACAAAAATCTTTCAATGTCTTTCGGAAATTCCGTAATAAAGTACTCAAGTAATCAATAATATTTTTACAATTACTCTTCGCCTTTTTGGCCTCAAGCGCAAGATTCTAAACAATAATGAAATCCTCAGATCAATTTCCATTTCCTTAAGGTTATCCCATGCTATATTCTTATAACAAAAATACAACCAAGACAGTTATGGGACCAACACCTATTACAAGACAAACTATTTACTTTTAAATCTCATCAGAAATAAATTTTGATTAAAAAATATTTTTCAGACTTATTTTCCGTTAAGACATCCACATAGCTAAAACGATATCCTCTATCGTAGTGGCTGACAGTTGTCGCTAGAATATCTTAAGACGCTTTTTCCTTAATGTAACTTCCATAACAACGAGAGAAACTTAAGCTTCCAAGATGATATGTCTACTACCTATATGGCCACAGTCTTTATATCGTCTGTGGACCTAACTTACTCCATCCGTGATATTTTGTGAAATTTTCTTCCTCCCTGACTAAATGAGTCACTGGCGTCGTAACAGTTTCTTGACGAGTTCACATTGAGATCATATCCTTTGTCGTTTCACTTGTAAACAGTTTTGTTGTTTCGTTATTTCAATTGCAGTAGAAGTAAGTGAGTAATATTTTGTTTACTGTCAAACGTGCTGAATGAATTCTTCGGCTTGTTCTTAAAACACGACAATGTTGTATACCATAAATTGACGACTAATTATTTTTACTCCGGAACAAATTAATAAAACAGCATAACATATTAGTTATTTTAGGTAAATTCTCATCGTAAAATAAAACGCTTAAGTAACAATTATTTAAAACAAACATGAGAAAAAAATGGAATCCGCCAGGTAAACTCGCGTGTTGGGTCCGGAAAAGCCGTCAAGATTCTGGCCCAGAGGGCTTCGTATCCGGGTATAGATGTAAAATGCACGGATAATGTGGTCTATAAGAAATATAGTAAAATTAGTGCGTTATTTCTGCAATCCCATTACTACTGCTTAAAGATTAGAATTATAAACTAAACAATTGAGACTGAAGGCCTCCAAGACCTCCGCGAAAGTTAGGATTTGAGGCCGGAAATCTACTACGTAGTATAATACGAGCAGTCCCCTACTTTCGTACGTAATGCGTTCCTGAAAAAGCGTACGAAAGTTAAACAATATACTTACGTGCTATAAGGGGGGTTCCGTTCTCAGAGAGTTTTTTTGCCCCCGAGTGTTATACAATGTATACATGATTATTAAAAAGCATAGATTAAACATTAACCTTTATCCGCCGGATTTAAATGTTGAATTTATTCCGAGGTATTTAAAAAATATTTGCTTACATTCTGAAAAAATCGCGTATCTAATAAACTATTCGTGATAAAACATTCAAATAAAATGTATTCTGTAGTTAACATATTGCATAATTACATAATGCTGCTTATTGGAGGAAAGAAACATGTCGAATGTGTTGGTATTCAAATTTATATCAGTGCAATAAAATGCAAATTCATTCCACTCGACCCGGCAGTAAAAGGGTGCACACTGATGTTTCGTCTTCGGCCTTCATGTGGAGATCTCCATTTAGATGAATCACCACTCCTTACCAAGACATCTTTCTCAGACTCCTCCTTCGCCATCACTGCCGCATTCAGCTCTTTCTTCTTCGTACGCGTCAGAATCGGAATAAAAAATGACTTCCTCTATCATTTCACGCGCCATTTTACGTTTAGGAGACATTTAAAAAATTACGGCTAATAATAATAACAAAAACAACAATGGAAAAATAACGAAGAAACAGTAGTAGAACAAAGATAATTAAAAATATTACGAAAATACGAAAATGGAAACTTCGATAATCGCTCGCGCCTTAGCCTACTACCGCACTATTTGGTGGTATGAAAACGACTGAAGAAGCACAATCACAAAACGTAGTTGTACTAAGGGAAGACAAAAATATAGTGCTAGTCTTTGTGTTGGAGCTTGCTCATGGGTTTGTGTTTATTGCATCTCGAGGTCCGAGAAGGGTCAGAACGCCGAGGACAACATCTATCGAGTAAACACTTTTCAGAAGTTGTTCCGAAGGCTTCCTCGATGTTTCCTTATCTTCTTTCGCAGCTATATAGGGACAGAAAAAATCTTCTCGCCACTTCGACCTGAAGATGTTACCTGGAATGGCAGCGAAACTGTCGTCAGAAAAAGACTACGCACGCGGTTGTAACCCAAAAGAAGATAGGAGTCACTTTTCAGAAGTGTTTACTCATTCACCCCCCGACCAAAACTTTTACGCCATGGGCTTAGGGATGTTAGAAGTATAATAAATGCCTTCTTATCCCCCTAATCACCCGACTCTACGACAAATATGACTTCTTTAGGAATTTTCGGACCCAGTGGGCCAATATTGGTCCGTTTGTTAGAGATCGTGTATATTTGGCGTGCCAATATTGCCAATATTATAAAATAATAAGGGCAAAATGCAATAAAATCTATATATATATAATGCTACGGCAATGCGTGGCACGCTAGAGATTCCGAGCTATGAAAAAAAACTCTGTACTGCTAAACACAGCTGATACACCTGGCATTGAAACATTAGATGTTGTATCATAATGATAGTATTGTATTGTGAAATTTGAAGATAAATCTGAGATAAAGGATTATAAATGGACGGGAGGAAAGAGATAAAGAAAAGACGGAGAAAAAGTGGGAAGACTACGGATTGTGACAGGAGGGACTGAGAGAGGAGGTGGGAGAAAAGAGAGGGAGAGAGAGTGAGAGGGAGAGAGAGTGAGAGGGTGGGGAAGAGAGAGGGAGGGAGAGAGAGATGGAGGGAGGGAGAGAGAGGGAGGGAGGCAGAGGTAGGGAGGGAGGAAGGAAGGTAGGGAGGGAGGGAGGGAGGTAGAGAGGGAGGGAGAGAGGGAGGGAGAGAGGAAGGGTGGGAGAGAGTAAGGGAGGGAGAAAGGGTAGGAGAGAGTAAGGGAGGGAGAAAGGGTAGGAGAGAGTGCGGGAGTGAGGAAGGGAGGGATACAAAGGGAGGGAGAGAGGGATGGCGAGATCATTTGACTCTCTAACTATTGTATCAGCAAATCAAGAGATCAAAAATTGTGTGTATAAATATATTTATGGTACTGAGCAATTAAGCACTATAGGTCTACCGCGATTAAAAGAACATTTTAGGTGTACAGTGGGTGTGTCCTAATCCCTCACTTGGAACCCTCACCTCTCGCCCTTCCTTACCGCACGGGCTATCGCTGTCTCTGTCCTTTTCAATCTACACTGTTGCCAAATATTCGCAAAACATCGTCTAGGCAGCTACTGTAAATAGTGAGAACTGACAACCTAATGAGGAGAAAGATGGGCTAGTAGTGGGGTGGGGGAAGTCAAGAAGACCGAGGAAATTTCCCCTTCGTGACGGAGGAACTTCAACTCCGTGCACAGCCGAAATCCGCGCATTTTCTTATGTTTGCGGCATACGTATAGCGCGCAGATACTCTGCGCGGGTAAATCTATTATTCAAATAATTTCACAAACAAACACCATGCGATAACTCGAAATGTTCGTTCGTCCGCTGATGTACGAAAGTCAGAATTCGGCGTACGAAATGCGATTTAGGGGTGTCAATGTATAATGCACGAAAGTGCGGGTTGTACGAAAGTCGAGGACCGCATGTAAATGAAAAGAAATGTTGCTGTTATATTAATTACTACTAATTATAAGATAAATCCCTAAATCACACATTCAATATTCCCTTGGCATCGCTTCTGATACATCACTTTGCAGTCCTTAGACATTAGACCTGTGGTTATTAGCCTTTCCCATTTATGGGGGCCTAGGAGTATACCAAGGGCGGCGCGCGAAATATTTAAGACAAAGGTCGTTTTTGACTCAAATTTCTACCTCTCATTGGTTTCTAATGCTGTCCAATTTACCCGCTTTAATATTTTTTCATTTATTTTATAAAAATTTAGATGGTATAAGACTTGTACTTATGTATTCAAATGCTCTGCCAACTTGTCACCTCCATCACAGATGTAGTAAAGATGAACGGATTTATTATACGTAGAAATAATACATGAATAACTGCACGAAATATTTTAGCCAATGAAAACAATTTGCCGACTGCCAAAAAATTACGCTAGATTGTCAGCTGTGAGCTGTGCGTCGAAACTAAAATTAAAAGATTACAATTCACTAAATAAACACAAATAGTCGAACTCAGCTCATGCGCTTAAGTCAGAAACCTCTGACATAAAAATTGGTTAAGAATGCCAATAAGTTTCCGATAAATACCGTTAAAATATACAAAAGAATATTTTCCGGGAGAAAGAGGGGAGCGTGGGAGTTTTAGCAGAACAGAAAGGGGACGCGAGACGAAAAAGGGTAAGAATTGATTGATTGCACCTTTCCATTCTTGTTTAGTTAAGCTAAGGTGTTAAGATTTAGATCTAAATACGAAAGCACAAGCTTATTGTTGCCCAATTGCCACAATTTGCGTTTTTCGTCGGTAAAAAAATAATTGATCTATATGTACGTACATTATTTCGCGTCTTCTGAGAATAAAAATTCAATTTATTAGAGATTATTTATACTTACTATTATATTATAATTATTTTATTGAAATTGAAATCACAATTGATTCTATATTCTCTTATAATATAAACTGTTACACACACCGTGTGTTCCCATCGATAACCCGAACTTATTAGATAAAGTGAATATAATTATTTTTAACGGAGAGTAAAATGAATAGATATCGCGCAGTGGAAAATTATCTATTGAAAAATAAAAGATACTCAAAAGCGTGGTAAAATCCGGGACTTGAGTAAAAGGCTTCCTAAAAGAATATACAACCTTTTGTCAACCACTGACTTTTTAGTACTCGTCAAATCTGTACATAAATCTCTTTCAAACTAGAAAGATGTGAAATATCTTTTTTCCTCCTCCGGTTTCGCGGAATTGCATATATTCAAGCTGTTAAACAGGATGAGAGAAGACATCGTGAATGTGCAGTCAAAAGGACATAAGAATCGAAGAATCCTTATAATAATCATAAAAAATTGTTTTTAAAAACTCATTTAAAAACATTTTACTCTTCCTATTTACAGCTCGCACACTAATTATTTATAGAATTCGACTTTTTTGTATGGATAACGCGAACTTTATCTATCATAAAACACGCTAATTTGATTTTATACTGAATACCTATTATTGATATATATTTAGATAGGCAAAATAATGGAATTCGACCAATTCCAATAAAAATCTCAAGATAAATGTAAAAATTGTGAAATAGAGAAAATAAGGAAAACGGTATTTCGAATTATTATTGCTAAAATTTCTCAAGCGTCAGGAGAAAGTTAATAATCGTCAAACAGTATTTCCAAATTTTCAAAATTTTATTTTGGAAGAGACGGTAAAAGAAAAAGTATTAAATTGAAAAACACAATTTATTGCTTTCATTATCTGTAAATACGAGCATCAGTTCACAACAAGTAATAAAATATGACTCGGGATCGGTAGATCTGGTTTCCGTGTCGAGGCACAATCACAAAACAACACTCATTGTCAGATCCACATTAAAGATGAGGTACATATAAGAAGACAAGTGTAATTTCTCGTGCGTTATTGAGATCAAAGTATCCCATGTTAATTTAGCCCATCGTCACGTTAAACACTTTTGTACGAGCCAATGCCTCAAAACCAACTCCGTCTTCTTATAGTCCCAAGATAGTCATGGCGGATTGATCATAAATTAAAAAAACAAAACATCCAGATATGGAACATCACCCGGTAAATTAATTCATGATTGTCCGGGCTCTTTCAGTTATTTTTCTGGGATCCTTGGGTTTTCTCCTCGTGGGCTCTCTCTCGGTCTCTGACGCCCGATGATGATGACCCCGCGCAATTTTGTCTGCGAATCGAATTCGTTCCTCTGCAGCTCTCCTCCTCTTCCCGGATCGGCGGAGGAGGACCTGTGACCAGTTGGATTCTCGCCTGCTGTGACGACGTACGTGGGTTTGGCGCACGCGTTGGCGACCATGACGGCGACGCAGAGTAGCGCTAAAGGAACTTGCATAGCCGTCGATCTCTGCGCGAGGAGTGAACGACTTTTCCTCCTGAGCGTCGCTTCTTATACGAACGACGACGGAATTTTTTTCTGGGAGGAGAGGGAATCCCTTCGGATCTCACAGAATTCAATCCAAGCGCCCGAACGTAAATACAAGAATCGTTTGATAGTGAGACTGTATGGAGGGAGTATGGATTATTAATTAAAGGAGAATGTTCTCGTTTCCTTTAGGAAAATAATAACAATTTGCCTTTCTAACATTATTCTCTCTTCGGCGTTTAAAATCACTGATTAAAAATTTCATCATATCGCCTCTCCCGGCTGAAAAATAAGGTCTTCCAGGTTCAAATTTAGGTGGAAAAATCACGCTTGGAAAGCATTTTTTTCTAACATTAATATTTTTGCAAATCGATTGAATGATGAGCGAATGTCCTTTTAAGATATGATTTAATTTTTCCTTCGGTGACTCGAGAAAAATTAATAACTTTCGGTGCCGGGTTTAATTTCGTAGAATTTAACTATGAACTCGAACCAATGGCGACATGGATCAATCGGGATAAGTTCACTGAGAAGTTCTAGCGGATGAGTTTTTAGGAATAACTGAAGCATAAACGTGCATGGATGGAAATGATCGTGGCGATAAAATACGAGGGTTCGATTGTAGGACAGCGTTATTGAGGCTTGTTTTCCCTCGAGAAGAATATGGGGCCATAAAGATTGAGTGAAACATTCGAGAGAGAACTGTTAATTAGGCTTTGATGTGTTGCACAACCTGTCACTTACCAATATGGTGAATTGCAGCGTGAGAGACTTAAAAAGCATCGTCTTCCTTACCTTCAGAAGGCGCATTTCAAATTCTTCATGATGATGAAAATGAAACTGGTATGAATTCGTCTGTAATATACCAAGTTTTATTTTCATCATCATAAAGCAGTTCCGAAAAATTACGCCGGAAAATAATACCTTCATTAAATTCTTCAGTTTACAAGTCAATGCCTCTTGTTGGGATATTAAATAAATTTAAAAAGAACACAAATTTTAATCTTTTTACAGATACTAAATGGAGCGCCCTCCCCCCCTTCCCCCCTCCCTCTTTGGAAATTCCTATTTCAAAAGAACGACGACATTTGGTTACATTTTCATTGTTTTCATAGGCGAATTTTAAAAACTAACATTAAAGTAAGCAATCTTTCCTTATTTCATACCTAACCAATCGAATATGCAGACATGTATTGTTTAATTTTTAAACGTATGTTAACTTGCTATAGATACCTTTTATTCGTAAGATTAATTTACGGAAGAAATATCGGTCTAAGAATGAAGAGCTCGGTGTTATAAACTCGCATCAACTTTTTAAATCTATATCCATCTTAGAGGTGTGGGTTCCATGAAGTCAAGTAAATCAACTTCATCAATCATTCGATGCACATAATGAATTTCAGATTCGAAAAATGCTTACCTGAATAACAACTATCATTATTCCAATTGTTCCTAGCCATTTTAGTTTATACGTAGAATTCAATGAAAAATGGTTTCTTCTGAATATTTGTGTAATAAAACGATTTACATTTAAAAATCATCAAATTAATAAGTTATCTAATTATTTGTGCGGAGTGAATATAGGACAATAATTTAAGCAACTTATCTTAACTTAGCTTAATAAAAAAATCATTTCGAATTGGTTACTGTGACTGCTCGTAAATGCCATGAAATATCTTCCTCTAAAATCAACGTGATCCTTAAACTCTGAAAAAAAGTTACCTGCGTTCAAATCTTTGCAAACAAAACTTTTCAAATAACTCGTTTGAAATGATAAGTATATTACTTATTTTAGGGTTTGATTTATTGCTTTTATCATGAAAGGACAAAAATTTATATTTTTGTGATAATAAACCACACAATGTACTTGAGATACGACGAGAATTTTTGGAACGTTTGAGGAATGCAATTTTTCACAAAACGTAAAATTTCCATATTTCCAAGGCGCAGTTCGTTGAAAGAGGAGGGACAATGAAAGAGAATTACATTTCAGCTTAAAATCTTTATTTATTATTTTGCATGATTGTCAATGCGAACACCAAAATACAGCGTGTAATTGGTAATGATTGTAACTTAAGCCGCATAGGCCTAATCACACAATAAGGCGACATTAAATCGCCTCGTACAAAAAAATTCAAGACGTGTGAGTGGACAATTCGTTGGCAGGATTTATCCGAACACGATCACGAATATTTTCCAGCAAAAATGACCATCAAGGCGCCGTGCTGATCTCCGTCCGCCATGTAGCATGTAGAGCACCGTCTCTGAAGCACCAGAGGTCGGTCGAGGCAGCTCTCTTGTCGAGACGCGATGCGATGAGGATTCCCAGGTTCGTATTTGAGACGAGGGAAAGATACACAGGCAAAAGACTCCATCCGGGTCAAACTGAGACTACGCAGCCCCTTCTTAGTTTAACCCTTCGTCATGAAAAGCAGGTTGAAAGATCCCACGACTCGAACCCATGCTGTCTCCTTAGTCCCAGTCCACCCAGGATTGCTCCTATGTAAAGGAACGGAATGATGCGTAGCATCACCAGGTAAGCAGTTTTACGACCGTCCGCATTCTTTCAGTTGTTTCTCCCGGAGACGCATTCGCCCCTCATCAGCACTTTTCCGTAAGGACAGTCTCTGGACCTTCCGCGGCCGATGATGAAGGGGATTCCGTTCAATTCCCTCCGAGAGCCGCCAGCGTGTCTGCCGCTTTCGAATTCGTTCCTCTGCAACTCTCCTCCTCTTCCCAGGCCGGAGGTGAACCTGTGATTGGATGGAAACACGTCCGCCGTGATGACGTGCACGGGTTTGGCGCACGCGTTGGCTGCCATGGCGAAGAGGCAGATGAAGACTAAAGGAGCGTACATATCTGTCGTTCTCTGTCTGACGAATGAATGCCCCCCCTCTTGAGAACCGCTTCTTATACGAACCAAGACGTTTTTTTGTTATCGCATGGAACGGGAATCCCATTGGGTCTCATTGGATGCAATCCATGTGGATCTTTTTCGTCCGACATTTCCTCGTTAGATACAGCGACCGCATGGAGCAAGGCGTCGGATCTAAAGGCGAACGTACTTGCTGTCTTTTCGCGATACGTTTGTTTATCTTTACTTGCACAAAAACACCCGATAGCGCCTTTTTGACAATGAGCGTAATTAGATCAAGAAAGGCGTTTGAATATAACCTTGCTGCCGTTCCCTTCTACCGATGTCGGATAATATATTAAAAGTTGTTATTCTAAGATCATTTTGTCTTCGGAGAATAAAACGTCTGATTTACAATTTCATCATTTATCGTCTCTTATTTTTAAGAAGAGAGGAAATATGCACCCATCATGCATGCATACATGCGAGGTAGAGACGTTCTTTACGATGTTTGCCATCATGTCAAAAAAGATAAATATTAATGGCTTAGTGTAATGTCTAAGAACTGGTATGCCAAAGAAATATCGAATTTTTATTCACCGGATTATTTTATAATCGGTTGTACTTAATAAAACAATCGACAACTATTTAAAGCTTACCTCACTCGAATAGTAGTAATATAATCTTTATGTTCACGTTCATTCCTTCCTCGCAAATTACCCATTTCTCACAAACACTGTGTATACATAACGAAAATATACTTATTTATGTTCATCTCTTCGTCATAGATTATTCATTTCCCTTCATTTATCAAATGTTGCGTGCGCGCGAAAGAAAATTAAATTAATTAGTTATTTACAGCAGATATTGTTTGCTTCAATTACCACGAAGATTGTTTTCGTCGACAACAATTAAAATAAACGGCACGATATACATTGCACAAACTTTCTCATATACGTATATACCTTTGATCTCAGTATACCTTTTGCCCAAAAATTAACTCTGTGTGCTTGGCAATTCACTGCCAATTATGTTAATAATGCGTAGCAACAGAACCAAAGTGACTGACACCATCAACCTCTCACGTCTAATAGCTCTCGCTAATTGTAAGAAGCGCGTGGCATTAACAGTGAAGTACGGAATTTAAGAATAGGGAATCCCCGGGTTCCCCCTCCCCTCTGACGCGTGTGCTGAGCGTCTTGTGCAGAAATAATGCCACTGGACGATATATAGTAACTTTTTTGGGACATATGACTTATTGAGTGTTATTTGTGACATCAGGCTGTAAGTTTGGATGGATTTTAATCCTTGGAGCCATTTTTGAGTAAATCGAATTTTAAAAAAAATCGCCAAGAATAAACCACCCTTTATTTTTGTGCAATATCATTTTTTTTAAAAAGGATCTGTAAAAGATGATATATTGCACAAATGCGAGATATCATTCGATTTTATGTACGCGTTTGGGCCCTAGAATGGCGAACAGACTGACAGACAGACGGTATGGCGCAAACCACTTTTATGGACTCCTAACACCTAAAACGTGTATTTCCGTCAAAATTTAGAAGTAGAATTTTTTCACGATTACAATACTTTCTCAATATACTACGTAGGTACATGAGAAAGTAAAACGGAAAAATCTTTATGAGTCTAAAGTGAATTACGACTTTCTCGTTTGATTGTCTTGAAATCGGCTACTCCTTCGATAAAAATTAAGTGTACTTAACAAAACATATTCCATTTCACTAGCTCTAAAAATTTTTGTAGGCGTTTTTGTTTTAAGTTATATTTTACGAGATATAAAAAAGTCAACTTTTCGTCACCAGTAAAATGGCACTACCGATTAGGCTACGTAAACCATTTATATAATTTTCATAATTTCTTTGCTCTTATGTCCTAAATACCAAATTTCATGGACATCCGTCCAGTAGTTTCGCAGATGAAGCTTGCAGACGGACACGACTCGACCATAAGGCGTTCTTTGTTTACTTTTTGTGACGAACCCCTAAAAACCGTTCCACGTTATAATTTAGTTGGCAAGATCAGGTTTCGAATGTATTTTTCGTCATCTTAATTTTTGCAATGCGAGTGCAAGATGGAGGATCGCTCTTTAGGACATGATTTAATTTTTCTTTCGTTTATTCCAGAAATATGAAAAATTAGTTACTATTGCTACCTGCCTTATTTTCGCGGTAGTCAATTACGAGTTGTAACGAAATGCGACTTGGATCAACTGGGATAATTTAGCTGTTGCGTTTATTTGTATACATTTATAAGGAGTGTTTTCAATTCTTCCGTGCGTGCGTCTGCGTGTTTATAATTATATATACTTTTAATAAACAAATTTATGCATTTACAATGCTTCACCGGGGTTCGAAAACTATTATCGAACTCGTTATAATAAATCCTTACGAAGTGTATATGTAATCGTAGTCAGTAAACCCAGCATCAGATTAAACTCCTGGGTATTACCACAAAATTATACAAATTGGTCTTGTTTCCAGATTATTTCTATGGTCATAAAACGCGTGACCTTTTGAGGTCGAAGAAATGTCAGTAAGTTTTACGGTCCATTCTGTAAGAGAGATAAGGTTCCAAGCGTTATTCCCAAGCAGCGAGCCACGAGGAAAAAGTGACTCACTTTCCCCATAGAAGAAAAACGTCGAAATGGATGCCTTAAGTTCAAAAACGGCATTGTAATGTAGATATGATTCCATTGTTCACATCAACTTTGAGATCCAGTAAGAAATAATGTAGCTGTGGAGATTTGAATTCCGTATAACCGAGTGGAAACACAGCAGAACAACTCCCTTTGCCCGATAAAGAGAATCGGAGCGACATGCATTGCACAAACTTTCCCATACTATCCGCACGCTTCTATTCCGCGCAATAATTTCATGGGTTACATTACGCGCGCGTTAGTCTCGTGGCAACAGTGTTGCCGCTCCTGGAAGATAATAAATACGTCGATACGCCATAATGCCACTGAGCGTTGTTTGGGTATTTTTAATAAAATCCAGCATCTTTTTTGACATCGAGCTCTACAACTGGACGAATTTCATTGAAGGTATTTCCTGTTAAAATTAAAAGTTTAACTCCTTAACCGTAAGATTCAAAATTTAAAGACACAATGAGAAAGAAGGGAAAAGGAAAAACAAGAAAAAGGAGAATTAGAGATAAGTTAATGGAAACAAAAAAATCAAACTTATAGGTTTAGGGGTTGCTACTCCTCACCAGGGACCTAGTGTCACTCACTCAATCGCTCAAGCACTAATCCTAAAGATGAAGATATATCTTGTCATTATTAAGTAAATTGTCATTTTGCGATAATCTGAATAAATTAACTACGCTCCATTTTTACGCGATATTGTTCATCTCGCCATGGTTTTTGTTGGGGCTATGTTCTGCATAAATTAGATATTTATTCAGAAACTGCTGATCCGTCTCGACCCTAGATACGCGCAAAGACGACACCCAACAGACAGACGAAATCGCTAAAAAAAAAACTTTCGAACTCGGGCAACCTAAAACTTACTTATTCATCAAAATCTCAAAATCGAAGTTTTTTCCCAATCATAATTCCTTCTGTTTAAGGGAAATAACTAATTCTCCGAAAGGATGCAATGCACGCGACCTTGTTATAAAGCCAGCGAAGAGCAAAAAATGTCACCTTTTGATTATCCCGCCGGAATAAATTAAGACATCCACGAAGTTTTCCAGTTTCCCTTTATCATCCACTTCCCTCCTCGAGAGTCAGCCGCGCGAATTCCGTAATCTCTTTGTCCTGTTTGTTTATCGCTCTTTTTGTTGTTTGGGGTCCATTCCGATAACGCCAGACGCTCAACGCGTGCCGTTCATCCTTGAACTAAGACCTTCCTGCTGCAGTTTCAACGCCTCCACTCTTTTGATTACGCTTCAGATTCCGTTTCGCTTTCGTGTCTAGTATTTTCTTTTGCGATTTATTTTGGTACCCATTGCCGCAGTGTTTCTCAGCCTTTTTGGAGTCGAGGACCCTCCGCGAAGTCCACAGTTTCTGACGACCCCACCCCCATGAAAAGTTCGTACATTTTTACTTTCTCCATATACGTAGTATAGGGGAAAGTATTGTTTACATGAAAAAAACAGACCGAGATTTCAACGAAAATACACGTTCCGAGGTCCCCTGAATACGTTTTGACCATTTTCTCGACGAGGTCTATGTGTGTGTATGTGACAGCTTTTTTGTGGATGCTCTAACTCAAAAACTATTAATCAGGTCAACGCGAAATTTTATATTTAACATTTTTATAAAAGTCAAAAGAATAGATTAGTTTTGGTGAAAATCGGTCAACCGGATGTGGGTGTTTACTCTTGTCACATCCGTTATTTTAAAATATTTGCGTTAATATTTGATAAATGTAAAAATGTATCGGAATAAAAGTTGTAGGAAATTTAAGTTTCTGCAACCTTTGTTTGAAACATTTCCCCATATAATGCATTGTTTAAAGCTGAGATACACACTCTTCTTTCCCATCATTTTTCTTGTACAAAAAAACTGATGTCATTTTTAAATTAAGGTGTGTACGCTTTAAACACGTTGTGCGCATGCGCACGCATGGCTTCAGTGAAAAATGATACAAAAATGATGGAATAGAACCCGTCCTATGTTTTGTTATTTAAAAATGACAAGAATTCATAAATTGACTTAGAAAATTCAGGAATGACAGCACTAACTGTGCTTGTAGAGATTCTATAAGAGAACCGCAAACTATAAAAAGTCTTCCATTCTTCACGACGAAGAATCCATGGCTTTGTCCATCATCTTCGATTTTTCCATCTTTTATTTACAAATTTATTAATTAGTGAAAATGTAATTATTAATCAAATAAACTTCCAGCAAATTGTAAAACCCAAAAAATCGAAAACAGAAAAAATTCAAATAATTAAAAATTGAAAAAAGAGATTTCAATAGCTTCAGAAAACTAGGATTTAGCCACCCAGCCCGGCGCTTGACCTTGACGAACAATCTCATAGTTTGGTATATGTTAGAACGCTCGCTAAATTTCATCGCGAATATCTCACGAATGTTCGAGAATTTTCTTGCTTTGACATTTTTTCATCACTACTACATTCTCACAAAGTTTCAACGAAATCTACGACGAACATTTCGTAAAGTTCTCTTGTAAGTGAAAAATGATAGTGTGTACGCGTGCCAAAAATGAAATCATTTTTGTTATTTTTCTTTGAGGAAAAAAATGAAGCTGTCCCATCATTTTTCAATGATATTTTTAAATGATGGGAAAAATGATTATGTGTAACCGGCTTAAGAGATATCTAATATTTTTAGCTGCCACCTACCGACGACTATTGTTAACAATTGACGCTTAGTTACGTCTTATTGTTAGTAACGCTCCTTTTTATTTTTTTAATTGTTGGAGCTTTGTGGCTATATCCAATATCAGAAGTCTATGGTTTGAGTTTATTTCTGTTCTTTCTAAAGTCTAAAATTTTCTCGCAGTTTCTTAAAATATTTATTATTATGTAACCTATTTGGAATTTTTAGAAATATTACAAATATGGAGAAAGTAATGTGGTGGCCACATCAGATTTTTCATTCATCGTCTCGCTTTTTCACACTCGTATTAATCTGAGTTAACACCCACTTATCACTGCATTTCTCGAACAGTTTTCCTTCCTCAAAATTTTTTGTGCCCAGCTGTCGCTCAGTTATACGGACTACAAGTGAATAAATATTCAATTATTCATATTTTTTGCGTATTGTGTTTCCCTAACCTTTCGAAGGGAGGTTACCTACAAGCAGGCATTGTAAGAACTTCCAATCGAAACGACAATACCTAAGACGGCCCCGGCGCCATTTCCATCATACGGACTAAGTCTTTGCACTAGTTTTGAAGCTTAAAGTAGATCGTTTATCTTTCAGAGCGCTCTCTGAAATTTCCTGGAAAATTCCCCATTATTGCGCTGACCGCATAATCCCGCTGCGCGTCGCTTACAGTGTGTTGGAATCTCCTTCACGGATGAGAAAGATGATCTTTCGAAGATGAAAATATTCGAAGCGATAATCGAAACGCGGAAAATGCGTTAACTCCTTATAGGCGCATTCACTCGAATGCCATGCGTTCTCAAACGGGCCACGCGCGAACCCTTCGTACAAACTGTGCTAAATGAAATCCATCAGTCTCGGAAATTTAAAGAGCTGAAGTCCAACAGCTGTATTGTAGACGTAATCAATTATTTTTTGCGTTGAATATACAGTTAGGCATCGTGAATTCCGCTGATGAAGACGACAGTGTACGCAAAGGCGTAAATTCGGACGATAAAACTTCGCAAATGCTTCAAAGAATTGTCAAGCTCGTCTTACGGATCAAACTGATAAATCAGAAATCTCCGTAAGTTATAAAAATAGAAATGAAAGACATTGTAATTTGCACTAAAAAGATTTAGTCGACTGGTTTCGCTTACTACAGCATCATCAGGTTGACCTGACCTGACTTGATGATGCTCGACGAAACCGGTCGAGTAAATCACTTTTAGTGGAAATTACAATGACTTTTATTTCTATGGAATCTTTCCATAATGTGGAGCCCTTCCAAGTGGATTTTGCTATAAAATCGGTCGTGAAAACCAAATGAGCATTTCACCTACAAGGCAGCTGCCGTCGGCAGTATTTCACCGATGGTAGATTCTTCGGAGAATACGGATTTGTCAGGTTGTAACTGTACTTATCTATTTATTTATGCGACTGGTTTCCTGAGTGGAAGATGCGATCGTAACCTCGGAGAAGGTCGCATTAAGGAAGCGATGGAAACGGAAGTCTGTCAATTAGATGTTACCAGTACATTTGAAAATTTTCGTTTCGGAAGCAGTTGTGAGGATTTCGATTGCATTCCCGCGGAGGAAAACGCGATTTGTTACGAAGGAAGCAGGTGATCGTATCTGAGTACTTGAACACATTGATTTACAGTTGTAAATTGAGGTTCGTGAATGGAGTGCCGTTATGTTCGAAGAAAAACCTTTTCGCCTTTGATTTGAGCGTAAATGTTCCATCAAAAAATCCCTATCAGGGGTGCACTCGAGAGCGTGAAGGAGGGAGACAGTTAGAGGAAAATGGTTACCGGGGTCGAAGATATAAATCACGCCATCTTGAAAGCAATGTTTTACGGTCAACAATCGGAAGCTCACAAACTTCCTAAATCCGGAACTCGCCCTGACTCGCGAGGTTCTCGCATGGATTTTCCCCGATTAATTTCCGTTGCTCCTCGGTGATATAATTTGTTAATAAAATAACAACCTAATTCCTGCAAAGCTTCATTACCGATGTGCATATAATGTCACTCCTTAGACTTTAACTTATATAAAATTTTGATCCTAAACTATTCCGTTTAAATTAATTTTTAATATTTCACATTTAAACGTATGCCGTTTCCTCTTTACAGAGGGAATCAGGCAGTTAGGACACCTTACATACATGAAGAGAGAATGGAACCTGGGGATAAGTTCAAAAGAAAATTTTTCAATGAATCGAACTCGTCTTTTTCTCATGATTCAGCGTATTTGACTGTGGATTCTCAGTGCTTCGCATCTGGGCGTGATTCTGAAGGCGCAAATTGCGTGGGAAAACATCTCGGATAAGTTTTCCTCGCTGACGCAGGGCAAGCGCGAGATACGAGTCCACTTCCAAGCATTGTCCTTCCTCCTTGCCTTCCTCGTATGGACTTAAAAAAACCTAGCATCGTGTCAAGTCAAGAAGACAGCTGAACAAGATGGGCGGTTATTCTCGACTTCGGATGATGCTGCGAAAGCGATTCGAGAAATAAATTAAGAGGACCGTTTCGAGCCCTGGAGGTGGGAAGAGTAAAGAATCGTGTTGGTTGTGGGAGGGAATTCGGGGAATCGAAGGAGGAAAAGCGCAAGATAAGGAAATATAGCGCTGGCAGAGATGCTAGGGGGATACTACGTAGACGGCATATGGTGCGGGAAGGAGCTATTGCGAAAATAAAAGGTTGCGGACCGTAAGAAATCAGCGCCAAGATAACATGCGTGAGATAGCGGTGGTGTTGGGAAATAACAAAAAAAAACCCTGGGTTCGGTGAGGAAGGAAAGAAGAAGAGCGACGGCTCCTGGTGATGGAGTTAAGTGGTCAAGAGAGGTCAACAAGAGGCGGAAGAGGGCATGGGGAGGGAGACGGAATGGGACCCGGACGTCGTGACGTTTCGGAACCGAGCACTGCAATAAACCTTTACACCTTTTCCGCTAAAAACGAGGACAATGCGCAAGTTTGCTGGACAGAGGTGGAAAGAGAGAAATAAAAAATCCAAGAGAACCGGGTGTGCGATTTATTTGTCACTGCACAGGCGTAATTGCTCGTTAAATGTGACGGGTATTCGTTAATTAAGTATTACTAGCAATAAGTTCAAATTAGAATAAAAATTAATGAAACCAACTTTTAAATGCACTAAAAAGCAAGCAATAAATATAAAATTAAAATAATTGAGTGTTCCAGAGAGTAATAATAGTTTTGGGCAGGTAGAAATTGTATGAAAATGAAATACATTACGCTACACAATTCTTATATGCCCAAAATTATTTTTAATTTATGGAACATTTAATTTTGTCCGTGTCTCCCTCTCTGTCTCTCTCTTTCTTTCTTTCTTCATCTCTCTCCTCTCTCTCGTATTAAAGCACTCAAAGTATGCATTCCTTACGCATCTTACATATAGTTTTCCAATTCTGTCTGTTCTGTCGGTCTGTGTGAGACGCTGACGTAATCAATGGCACTTTTTAACGCGTTTTTAACAAACTTTCCGATTAGGTGGAAGGTTGAAATTTCGTAGAAATGTTTGATTCAAATATAAAAATTAAATGACGAAATAAAATATGAAAAAAGTCCCAGGTTCGACTCCAGGGGAGCGATTACCATTTTCCATACGATAACACGTAAAAAGCGACTTTTTAAAGTGTAGGCTTTTATTCTTTTGGAAATTAAAATTAGAAAAAATTGACTTATTATCTTCGAATTTAAACTATATTTTAGGAAAATTAATAAAGTTACTTATTCTATTCATCTTTTTCCAACTACCTTTCGAAATCTCTCATATTAAACATTTAAATAACATATTTTGGGAAAATATCGGCTTTTAAACGGGATGTTGCCTTGCCAACCACATCATTTTTAAACTTCGAGAAGCAATTGTTGTCACAACCCGCATACGTGTAATATATACGAGTGCATAGATTGCCTTATATTATCGTAGGATTTTTCGCGACATTACGTAATCCTAATGGGATTGAGATTTAGTTTGGACTCTTTTGCTTATCTAAACGACTACATAGATGTAGAATAAGAGAGAGGGGGAAGAGGGGAGGGAAACAGGAAGGAAGGGCTACAGAATGGAAGGTACATAGTGAGTAAGGGAGGTATAGAATTAGAAAAGGACGGGAGGAAAGAGATAAAGACAGAGACGGAGAAATAGGGGAGGTGAGACAAAAGAGAGGCAGAGAAGGAGGGAGAGGGATGGAAAGAGAGAGAAAGGGAGGGAGAGAGTGACGGCGAGAGAGAGAGGGACGGCGAGAGAGAGAGGGACGGCGAGAGGGAGGGAAGGGGCTCATCATTTAGCATATCTTACTGATTTTTTATATCGAAATCAAATATATTTGGAATACTTTTATCATAATCCCGTCATATTTGACAGGCAATTACGCTAGTATAGTATAAGGATTAAGGTGAAAATACAATCTCGAGATTTAACAATAACACGGTCGGCAAGGTAACTTATCGTTAAAAAGCTTAAATTTTCCAGTAAATACTATTTAAACCTATAACTTGAGCAATTTTGTATCATAGACAAAATGAGACGATAGGAATAAGAGACGTTATTTATTTTTCTTTAAAGCGGTTCCGAAGATCGTAGGTCAATTCTTTATAACATTAATTTGCAAAAGAGTAAAATCCTGTAAATCGATTTTTACGTGTTATCTTAAATGCACCCCCCTCCACTTCTACCCTCCCCGCAAAAATCAAAATTCTGGTCCAGAGGTGCACCTCCGAATGGCCCCATTAGTAAGTGTGCCAAGTTTTAAGTCTCTAAGTTTCTTGGTTTTCGAGAAATGCTGTCCACACACACTCCTCCTTTTATTAATATAGATAGATAATTACTTCCTCGTGTACGAGATACATAGAGATGATATTGCGATCGTGAAAAAATTTGATTTCGAGATTTTGATGAACGTGATCGTTTTAGGCGTCTCCGAGTCCAAACAAGAAGTAACAGCATACTCCATAAATGGAATACACGGGGATTTAAAATACGTTTTTTACGGGATTTGCGTATAAAACGGTATCGAATGTGGGCAGTTTTTCAATTATTATCTCCAAAACTATAAGTCGTAATTATATGGTCTCGCGAACGTTTTTGTGGCAAATGATATCCTCTATCTGAATAAAGTTTTTAATCGATACCTTACCCATCATATAAAAGCTAGGGAGAGAAAAATACGGCATTTAATTGTTGCTTGACGGATGGCCTTTAACAAGGGTGAACCGCCAATTCATCGCACGGCACTTCGTAGCGGACTATTCGTCGCAAGACAAATTCGTCGCGTGGCTAATTCGTTGCATGACAAATTCGTCGCAAGACAAATTCGTTGCAAATTTAGAAATCGTTGAAGAAATAGGAAATATTATATCCTTTTCTTCATTAATCCTGCGATACACCATATCTATTATATGGGAAGGGTTGACGATGCCTCATAATTCCCGAATAAATTATAGAATTCCTTTGCAGATTATTCACCACAATTATCCTAATAAAGATTTTGGAAAATAAGTATAATTGACGAAATATTCGTATCTTATCTGATCAGGATAATATGAAAAGGCTTATTCCTCTTGTCACGTTGTGTATGACGCTTTTTATACGTGTCTATGTAGAACAGGCATGTCAGACTCAAAATGGCGTGCAGGCAACATTAAAACGATGAATGTTATAAAAGGGCCGCATTGCAGCGATGGATGTTATAAAAGGGCCGCAGTTGATTAATATGGACCAGAGCTGGAACTATAGACTTTAGCTAGAAATTTGGACTCCTGTTTTGCAATTAAAAACAATAATTTAGAAAATGCTTTCTATTGTAATTCGCTATGAAAAAAAATATCGTCTTCTATTCGCTAAAATAAAACATTTCGTATATGAAATCCCATACGATTCGCTTGAGACAAAAATTAGCTATCGGGCCGCAGTAAGTCACAGAAAGGGCCGCAATTTTGACATGCCTGGTGTAGAATATTGAGATTTGGCAGGAATCCAACGCGTGCCCGCGCTTTCATATAATAATCAAAACCGTGAAAACTATTGAAGTTATTGGCATGCAACCTTCTTCAAATATAAACATAAACTATTCTAAACATTTCATTAGCTGCAAATCCCCTCTAAACTAATTAGGGAAAAAGTTTCCCGAAGGTCAACTTTTTTATGTCTTGACTAAAATTTTTTGATCGATGTTACTATTGCTATGTTTTTAAAAGGTAGTTCAAAATTTTTATTTATTCTTGCGTTACTTTGTCATTATTTGGAATCATTATAGAAGTTACGTAAACAATTGTCCCCTTTTATTCAATAGAAGCCGAAATATGACGTTTTATGGAAGGAAGATAAACGCAAAATACAAAAAATAGACATTAATTTTTTTGAAGGTAATTGCCGATTTTTCAGAATGCTTATAAATGCATCATCAGATTTAGCATAAAATTTACTATAATATAACGTTAGAATTTTAATCTGTCGCACATAAAGATTTTTACTCTCATTCGCATGAGGCAAATTGAGACTTCGTTGCGAGTGTTATAACAGAATGCGAGTTCAGATTTGGTAGTAATATTTTAGCCACGCATTCAAAGTCAATGACAAAAAAATCTCGGGTTCGAATCCAGAAGTGTTCCTTCTCTGTTTGATTAACTGCTGCAAGCCTTTTTTCGATAAAATTTTAATATATCTATAAACTGAGATATCGACGCGGGATTTGCGCATTTATAAGGAGAAAAGAATGAAGGTTAGTTTTATTAGTGTGAAAATCAGTGCTAGCAAACAAAAAAGATTCGTTACAGCCAAAAAAGCGATTTCGTTTTTCGTTACGCTAATATCTACATATTGTTTACCGTTACGTTTAACGTTATAACGAAATAATTCAGTAAAAAATAATAAAGTGTAGTTACCCTTTTATTTTTGTTTGGAGGTTACGTATCCACCTTAAATACGTGCTTCTCATTTAGAATAATAATTTATAGGCGCTTCTAAATATATGCTGCAGATCAGGAACGTTTTTAAGATTTCAAAGTATTCGGCACATTTTCCGTTTTTGATGTTCATGTATGAAAATTCGGATTTTCATATTCAAAATTTTATATTCAAGTTAATAAACTTTACACATATTTAAGACTAAAATATTAGTGTTGTAACGATTATGCCCTATATTAGAATTTTTTATAGGTAACACAAAAAGTACACTGAGAGAGACCCGTATTCTATTAAAGACAATAAAAGGAACCCATTTGTCAGTTGCACCGATTGTAACTCGGAGAACATGCTCCTGCTACAGACCTAAAATTTGGTAGAAAGATCGGTCATCAGATAAAACTAAAGAGAATTATCCAAATTCCAATATTTGCCCTCTTTAGGGCTCATTTTTGATGTCGTTCTTTCTTATCATATCCCCCATAAGAAATACATGGAAGTCATACATGGGTTTACAATATTACATTTCAAGACTAGTTAGATTTGGGGAATAGCTTTATTTTGTACGAGTACTCGGTGCTTGCAAACTGCAAGCGCATCAGAAAATCACCATACACCAAGATCTAAACTCGTAAATAAAGCAACGCGATCTCCAGAGCAACAGCACTTCATTCACGTGGAGCCTATATGTACTAAATAATAAATTCCATGAGTAATAGCAGTAGATTTATTATTTTCCGTGATATTAAGGAAACTATCCGTAGTTTCCAGATTCTCTGGCAATTGACTCGTATTCAAGTTTTCGTTTTTCAGGTTTCGTAACTCAGATCGCTCTGCATGAGCAATAAGAATAATCATCATTAGGACAATACCCTATTCACTATAATTATGGAAAAAAGGATATTTTGTGTTAAGAATATGGCATCATTTTCCGTGCCTTTACCATGTATTTGGATAAAAATTCGCGAATTAAGTATGACGCCATTATATTTAACAATTGAAAAGAGTTAAGATTTCTCAAAAAAACTACGAAACACAACATTAAAATACTTTTCACGTTTTAACGTTACCACTATCAGGGTTGCTTCTCCTATTGTGATCCCTTACAGCCCTGGAGAAAAACAAACCTATTTGCTCCTTTCTACAGTCGATAGCCAAAATTTAATCGTCATGTTCATGCTTTCAGTAGCATTCAGAGCGTGATGCAATCAGTGGTTTGGATAGAGTAAAATCTTACATATTATTGGAAGAAAATATTGGTGATGATGTTTTCATAATATGCATGATATTGAATATTATAATAAGTTAACGTATATGCTTATGGGAATATACTTGATGTTAATTCAATTAAAGAAAAATGAAAATATATAAATCTGCAAGTCGAATTATCTATAACTCGAATAATTGTTGCTTTCCTTTGAGATTCGAGTTATAGAAGTTCCACTGTATATTTAAAATTTAAAAAAATATATTTCCATAACTTTAATTTTCTATTACTCAAATAATTATTTCTTTTCCTTGAGATTCGAGTTATGGAAGTTCAACTGTAATTTGTTATGACGGTAATACACTAATATATTATAACCGCTGTCTCTGCGTCCCTGCCTGCCTCTGAAACCTTCCGGCATGAACGCAAATAAATCAAGAACGGTCGGCTCGATTTCGACAAATCATTCGTCTGAATACTCGGCGCAAACTCTTGCAGGTTTTAAGTGGGAAGTCGTCTCCCGAAAAGGCATGAATGGTGTGAGCTATATAATTATTTTTAGAGGGGCAATAAAAGTGGTTCAACTAATAACACTCTTTGTATCAATATTTTGTCATAGGAACTATCGCATTGGGTCACTTCACGCAAGGCTCTCTAGATGTATGCAGAAAGTACTGTAACAGGCCCCTAGTATCCATTAAAAGCATTAAATTACTGTAAACGTAACGTATAATATCAGATCCATTTAAAAGCATTGAGGTCGTTGCCATAGTATTTAAAGATTTCAATTTTTGAAAAGAGGAAAAAATTCACACTTTTCCGATTAAAAGCTGATATTTACGCTAATTCGGCAGGTATTTGAATTCTGCTTTCAAAAATTAAAAACTCCGTTCTTTCAAATAGACAACTGTTTTTTCCTGAATTTGTATCTTAATTTAAAGTAATTTAAAAATGCATTTTTAGAAAGCCTTCCACCGAATCCCATGCTTTTCTTATGGGGTATTGAAATGGAACATTGGGGTTAAAAAGACCCCTTAAATATAAAGATTTTTGTGATTTTCGATTTTTGTCGTCGGTTGTGTTACTTGATTTATCAACATACAAAATTTAAGATTTCTAGCCCTTCTTGAAGTACCTTAGAGTTTTGTGTCAGTGAGTGAGTGTATTGTTATAAATATGAAAGAATAAAGTAAATTATTTGTAAGACGAAATTTGAAACCACTCCAAATTACCATGAATGAAGGTAATTTTTCGGATAAAATAGAATAATTTGGATTTTTTAGCAATGCGGGTATTCAATTGCTGTCGTGACGAAAATAATACTATTAAATTTTAATCAATAGTAAAATTATTGGAATCTTTAATTTAATGCTTTCAGTGGGATCTGACTACGTTCATATGAATTTTTTATTTTGTAGTCTATTTCCAACGCAGTTGATAAAAATGAAGAATCAATTTAAAAAATTCTTTAATTTCAGTTGATAAGAGGGTTTATCATTTTGATAAGACTTATGCTCGATAGTTATGAATAAAAATTTTTAGGATCGGAAAATACATAATATTTAATAAAATGAGGATGAAGGATATTGTCACGTATCGCCGCAACCTCACCGTAACATGAGGCCCCACAACCTTCCCATCGCAGCAATAAAACAATCCCTAAGCAACCGCGCGTGCCATCCCTTTGGCCGCGTGGAGAGTACGGTCTTTCACCCCCGGTATTCGATAGGCACCATCACAAACACAAACGCATGTGTTCACTCTAACTTCTTTGTAGATTTTGCCGTATATAGAAACAAGGACATAAAAGTGGAAAATAAATGTGCAAATTGTGGTGATTTTATATGTAAAGAGCATATGATTTTGAAATGTTACGAATGTTAGGATAGCACTGGTAACAAAAAAATAAAATTTTGTTTATTTACAAAACTTGTTTTTAATTGTTTTGCTTTGTCAAAATTCTTCATAAACTATTTCATTTTAACTTACTTTACAGTATGGTGAAAATAACTAACATAGTATTATTAAATTTAAAAAATATATATTTTGGGGTCTTAAAAGACCCCACGCGAATAATTAAGGAACTTTTTTCACGCGACTAAGAGCTAAATTGAGCAATTTTGAGCAGAAGGCGCAAAAAGATTAATAGAATAAGAAACTTTATTAATTGTTCTTTAAAATTGTTCAAATCGGATGATAGTAGGTCTTCTGATTTTAACTTACAAAAGAATAAAAGCCTGCACGCCAAAAAGTCTCTTTTTACGTTTTACATTCTGAGAAATCGGATTATTCTTAAAAACAATTTATTCATATCTTTCAAATATCAATATTTTATTCAGAATTATATCATAATGGATGCATAGCATAAATTTGTATGCTTTTTCATAGAAAAACAAAAATGTTTCCTTTTCTCTCAACGGTTCCTGAATTTGAGAGGAATTTGACATGCGACGAATTTGACATGCGACGAATTTGTCTTGCGACGAATTTGACACGCGACGAATTTCCGTATAACCTTTAACGAGATACGAGTATACGCTTCTTTAAACGATTATGTAAATTGGAAGTTCTAAATGACGGATGCGGTTCAAATTCATAATTCGGCGATAAATTTTAAAAAGAATCACTCGTATTTTATTTAATCGAAACCCTCCATGCGGTTCAGAAGATGCAAGTCGCGACAGACGGACGAGATGTGCCCATAAGGCGTTCCGCTGCTCTCGCTTCGCTAGGAAGAAGGCCAAAAAAGTTGGTTTTGCAATTCCTTCTGCAGTCTGTCGTCTGCGCGGGATACACGTTTTGACCGATTCTGAAAAAAACTCGCATTCATACAAGGTATCAATCGGAACAGAAACCTCGCTGAAATGAACGATATGGCGCAACAATGGAGGGTAGTTTATTCTTGACGATTTTCGCAAAATATCGTTTTAATAAAAATGGCTGCGTGGATTTATACTAATATCAGTCTGGTTATAGAATTGGTGTTCTCGATTATACATTTTTGAAAGTTTGTTTGTCTGTCTGTCTGCTATTCTAAAAACTCGAAAGCGGAATGTGCTACAGCAACAAAACTTGGTATAACGTTTCGTTCTATCCAAAGTAAGAGAACAATTCATGTTTGCATCCTATTCCAAAAGCCCAAGTTCAATTTTAATTAGCTAAATTTGGAAGATTAGTCATAAAGTGATTGAAAGTTTTTTTCACACTAGTAACAATAAAATCAGCAGTCATAATGCCTCAAATAAATAAGACCTTGTTTAGGTAAAAATAAATCAAACTCATAAAATAATGGCAATGTAAAGAGTAGCAGGAAATTCAGAACAGAGACAAAACTTAAAGGAGACAGATTAAGACATTCGATTAAATTAAATGAAATTAGATAAAAAAACGTTTATTCATAATTTCCTTGGAAACGCCGGATATATCAGTTGCTAGTAAACCACAATACACATGTAATATTGCTCACAATCTGTAAAATAGGCATACAGTGTTCGGTGACATTATGACGCATCGAAGTCCACGTTCAGCTACCGCCAAGTTCTCCCCACTGACAACAGCATTGATGCTTCGATTAAACCTGCGCGTAAATGCATTATTGTGCGGGCTGCAAGTTTACGAACGTGAGAAATTTTGTGCAGTTTATACTGCACCGATTTCTCATTGAATTTGTTTTACGTTTCACAAAAATAAGCAATAGATTTTTAAATTGCGATTTTATGGATATTCTCATAAAAGCTGTACGGAGCTTATTTCTAATTTTAGATATGTTAGTGTGCTTTTAATTCATGAAAACAAAAATTTCGAATAAAATAAGTACTATCGACAATTCAGTCTAAGGTTATTGATCTCGCATTGTGGATAAGATCAAATTGACACAATATAGGATGAACGGCCATACGAAAAACACGTCCAGATGTGCTACAGAGCTGAAATTTGACATAGAGATAGGTCATTAGGTACAACCTCTGGAAAACATCCGAAATTCCAGAAAAAATATATTTAAGGGGTATTTTTTATCCCAATTTTCAATTTTAAACACCCATAAGAAAAGCATTGAAAACGACGCAGGGCTATATAAAATTGCTTCTTTAAATTATTTACAATTAATATACAATATTAGAACATGCATCATACCGTGGATGAAAAAATGCAGTTTTATTTTCTAGAAGAGAAAATTAAAATTAATCCTAAATTTTCGTAAAAATTGGATTTTAATCATAAAATTATGAAAAGTATTTCGATTTTTAACAATGAAAAATATTAACTACCATGGCAACTACTCCAATGCTTTTCAATGAGAATTGATTTTTCATACTTCAAGAGCGTTGATTTAATGCTTCAACTGCATTATAATCAATTTGATTTCAGCCAACGACGTATTCATATGTTGACGTGATAATTTTATATTAATTTTTTTATTCGGATGCGTACTAAAAGGCACAGATGATGACGCCATAATCCTAACACAATATATCCTAATTTTTACATAAATTTTAGTGTAACATATAGGCTATTGTCTTAATGATGATTATATTTATTGCTGAAACAGGTCAATCTGAGCAATGAAACTAGAAATTCGAAAACTTGGATGCGAGCCAATTGCCAGATATTTTAGAATCTTCCGGATAGATTTCTTAATTTCGCCGAAAATGAAAATGATTGTATTATTTATATATATTATTATACCATTGAACTTAAACTACGACGTAAACTTATGATGACGTCATTACACTAACATACGAAATTTAGTAAAACGTGAAAAGTATTTTAATGTTGTGTTTCGTAGTTTTTCGTGAAATCTTAACTCTTTTCAATTGTTAAATATAATGGCGTCATACTTAATTCGCGAATTTTTATCCAAATACATGGTAAAGGCACGGAAAATGATGCCATAATCTTAACGCAAAATATCCTATTTTTCCATAATTATAGTGTATAGGGTATTGTCCTAATGATGGTTATTCCTATAGTTCATGCAGGGCGATCTGAGTCACGAAACCTGAAAAACGAAAACTTGGATACGAGTCAATTGCCAGAGAACCTGGAAAATACGGATAGTTTCCTTAATTTCACGGAAAATTATAAATCTACTGCTATTACTCATGGAATTTATTATTTAATACATGTAGGCTCCACGAGAATGAGTTGCTGTTGCTCTGGAGATCGCGTTTCTTTATTTACGAGTTTAGATCTTGGTGTATGGTGATTTTCTGATGCGCTTGTAGTTTGAAAGCACCGATAACTCGTATGTATAATGGTGAAATACGAAACGAACATGTAGACTATTGTTATAAATAACGTATATATATAAAGATATATATATATATATATATATATATATATATATATATATATACACTTATTACTATGTATTTGGTCATTTCGTATGCAAGGCTCTCGCCAGCGCGACGAATTATGTAACGCGAATGACTAGTGAACGGGTTGTACGATATTTCGCAATATATAGGGATCTTGTTCCACCACTTAAACATGTCATTGTATCCAGGAGCGTTTATTTCATCAATTTTATTAATATGGGGATAGGTGTAGCATACTAATCATTTGCATTTAAATTACTTTGAAGCATGCTACAAACTGATGATTTGGGCGGTTCCAAGATTGAAAGAACAAAGTTTATTTTTAAAAGAGAAAATTCGAATCCGTGAGGAATTAGCGTAAAGTATGTATAGAATCAGAAGTAAGCTTGATTTTTTCGGGTTTGTTAGCGATCGGAAATGTAAGCTACCATGACATCTCCCACTGTCACCGTATTTGATAGTCAGTGCCTTTATATGGGGAATAGTTTATTTATTTCCTTAATACGGAGAGGTTGAAGCCATAGGGCCCCTTCTTACACCTTACCGTTTTAATACACAATATAATTAATTAAATTATATACATATAATTCAATTCAAATCAAAACAGTGAAATGAAAATTATTTCAAAGTATACATAAATAAGAATAAAAATTAAGAAAAGTAAAGCACACATATACACGAAAGTAAAATAATATAAAATCACCATAAAGGAAAGACTGTCCAGTCTGCTGATGGTTATAGTGGCTGTGCTGGTATTTAAATGAGGGAGAGAAGGGCAAAATACAGAGGAAAATTTACTTTTTTATGAGGACCTAATGCTAGCTAAGTATTTAGCGCAATATTTCTTAAACTGGTTAACTAACATCAATGACAGATTAAAAGTGAAAAGGGAGAGAGTTCCAAAAATTGCAGGCGGTAACGGCGAAGGATTTATTATAAAAACAGCTACGATGCACGGAAATAAGTAGTTTGGATGAGCTTAGGGTGTTAAAGGAGTGCCTAGAATTAAGGGATTATTTGAAGTTGTTGGTTATTAAATCAGGCGAAGAATAAGTGAAGATACTTAGTTGCGTTAGGATATGCATCTTTCTACGTTCTTCCAAGAACAGCCAGCCCAATTCTTTGAATGAGTTTGTTATCACTCGAAGTACGGACCTCAGGTCTCAGGAGACCCGAAAGGTATATTTTCGAAAATATTTCTTTGCAAAATATTTTGCCGAAATTGATACTTTATGTATTCCTAGTGGAACATGTTGGGAGTTTAAAATCAGTAATAAAATTATATTGTAACTTAATTAAGTCATCGAAATCACGGAATGTATAAATGTGAGGGTCTTCGGGGACCCGGCTCCGTACTCGACGTCGTGTAACTTTTATATCTCTTATGACAGGGCAGATCAAACTCCGGACAAAATTAGCTCGCTCAGCACGACATTGTAATACATGTTAGTTATTATCGAAGTCTCGACGTCTCGATTTCCAGTTTTCTCTTGTGTCTCCGTTATTCACATCGTTCTCTTTGCCTCCCGAATCATTTTGTAATATTCTTTTATTTTTTGTGACTCTATTGTTCTAAAATGGGAGATAGAATATTTAGGCTTTGGAGTTACGTTGCTCCACAACCTGCAAGAACAAGACCCGAAAATATAGTTCGAAATATTAGTTAAGTTATTATGTATTAATTTCACTTCCAACTCAGATGAATCAAACTAACATAAGATTAACTGAATCAAACTAACTGAATTTACCTTCAAAAATAAATTTTTTGGTAGTGTTAAATGTTATCCTTAAAAAAAGAAAATTATTTCATTTTTATTTATATGCGTAATTATGTATTTAATCTTGCAAATATATACCATTATTACACTATTTATTGTATAAATCATTATCCTTATTCAATTTTCATTCATTGATTACTTGGATGTTAAATATTATTGTGAGAAAATGATTTTAGAAGCTGGATCCTCTAGGACCCGGGTCCGGACTCAGTGTGAAACCACTTAGGTCCGTACTCCGAGTGTTAAATGGCAAATTTTGCTCATATTATAAATATATCTAACATATGAGCTATGGGTCCTCTGGAGCTTTTGTGACAAGTTTTGTTTTACATCTAGAAAAACGGAATCACAAAAATAAAAATGAGAAATTACAATTTTATGTAAGCTTGTTTTGTGTGCGCGTTTTCCGTTCTTTGTTTCTTTTTCTAAATAGGTACAGCAAAACCTCGATACGCATCACACAATAGATATCAATGGTTGCTTTTTGTGTGCTTTTTGTTCGCCATTCGTAGAGGGATAATGGGAGAGAGATGGGGAGAATGGGAGGTAAGAACAAAAAGAGGAAGGGAGAATGGGAGGGAGGAAGATCGAGTGAAGATAAAGGAAGGGATGAAGAAAAAGAGAGAATGGGAGGGAGAGATGGAGAATGGGAGAGGGGAACGAGATGTATGTGATTCCCTCTTGTATGTAAACTATGAGCAGTATTGAAACTTTTGAACTGCGAAGACAGGAGGGAGGAAGAGAGAGAGAATGGGAAAGGGAGGAGAAAGAGAGAGAGGCAGATTGGAATGGAGAGGAGGAGAATGGGAGGGGAGAAGAGAAAGAGGGATGTATAATTGGGAGGGAGGAAGATAGAGTGAAGAAAATGGGAGGGAGGAAGAGTGAGAGAGGGAGAATAGGAAGGAGAGAGGGAGGACAATATGAGGGAGAAAGAGAGAAGGGAAAATGGGAGAGAATGTTGGAGGAGGAGAAAGCGGAAGGGAGAATGAGAAAGAGAGGAAGAATGGGTGGGAGAGAGGGAGGAAAAGAGGGAGCTGAAATGGGAGGGGGGAAGAGTGTGTGAGAGAGATAAGGAGAATGGGAGAAAAAGAGGGAGAAGAATAGGAGGTAGGGAGAATAGGAAGTGCATCAATTTTAATTTAATATTTTATTCATGTTTATTCGTCATTTTTGATAGGCCATTGCTCTCGTAATCTAGTATATATTGTATGTCTCTCCTCCCTCTCTCTCTCTCTCTCTCATGCACTTTCCCATTCTCTATCCCCTTTTATACTACTCTCTCACTCCCCTTTCTCTGCATCTTCTCCTTCTGTTCCTTTTCCGCTTCCTCACCCTATCTCTTTGTTTCTCGATTAATTTAAAACAAATTATAAAAACGACAATGGTAATTTGCCAGCAGTAGATTTTATAACCGAGAGAAAGAGAGAGATCGTGGTGAAGAAGAGTAAATAGATAGATCGAGAAGCGAAAGAAAGGAGAAGAGAGGGATGACATAGATGCTTTGACATGAAAAGTAGATCCCAAAGAGATGAGCGAATTCAAAAGGCGTGAGGAACCAAGAGGGAGATTAAAGGACTGACCTTTGACCCTCTCAACGCAAAGTTTCGACCTTAATGAAAATAAAGCAAGGAAAACTCCCAGATAAAAAAATCGTTTTTAACACACTCCAGACCGGGCATTAAAATCCAGCCCGCCTCCATGTTCACCGTGACATCTAAACAATCACATTCCAATCTTCGCGAAGCAATTTGTGTGCACGGAAAATTCAACTCTTACACTCCCACATATTTTTCAATTTTGTTTTTAAGCAGGATATTTATATTGGAGTGCATAATTGTTTCAAAAGTTATAATAAAAATTAATTAATTTCATTTTGTTTATTTATCGTTTTAAAAAATATATCTAATGTTCATCGGTGTAAAGATGGAGCTTCCAAATGTCAACAACAGCTACAACTAATATTGAAGCTGCTGTTTAGGACGATGACAAAGCTTTGATTGGTAACAAGCAAATAATTTTTATAACATATTTGACTCAGTTAATTGAAAACAAGAGTTAGTATGCAAAAATATCTTTGTCCTATGCATAACTTCTCGAATTCCTGTCCGTCCGTCAGTCTGTACCACTCTGTATCTCAAGAGCTGTATGTTGTGGAGAAGTGGGGTAACCTCCATTTTGTAACTACCAGCTAGGATATCCAAGAATAACTATTTTCATTTTCATCCGTCATATTCAAACGAAATGGCGGGCGTTTAAAACATTTCAAAAATTATATTTCGAAAACGTTACGTCGGAGAAAATAATTTTTTGGACAAAGTATTTGCGATACAAAATAATTTTCAGCTTGGCAAAGCTAAATGCGAGGCGCGTAGCGCCGAGGTCCCTGCAGCGAGCGGAGGGTGGGGTTGACACGCGCAGTGATTGGGTCCCTAGTGTTACCTTATTACGCATTAAAGTAAGTTTTTTAAAATTTCAATATTTTAGAATGAAATTTGAAATGTACACTTAACAGTGATGCTGTTATTTTTCCATTCCATGGTAACAATTGAATACCTTCTAGTTGTCTTTCTTACTTCAACCCAATTTGTGGACGACTAGTCGTAGTATATCCGCCTGGCTACTGGAAGATGCGGGTTCGTTTCTCGGCCATAGCTGACATTTTCGTCTGATTTATAACTACTCCAACAACTTTTATATTAAGTTCACCGCAGGTGATAAACGGTTACACATACCTAATTATTTAAGAATATAACAGCATTGATTCGCCGCTGATGACGGCTGCTTTGTAACCAGGGCATCGAACCGAAATTTTTTTCGCTTCGGTTTTCGTTCCGGTTATCACAAAACAAAAAATTTCGGAACGGTTCCGGTTTCGCTCCAGCAACCAACATTGAACCGATTCGAACCGGTTTCTTTCGCGCAAACTTTGAATTTATTTGGAAATTTTCAAGAGAATTCCTAAATAATCTTTATTAATTAATGTTATTTTTTATTAAAACCAAATACGTCTTTACTATCGCAAGTCAAGATAAAAATAAATATGCGCACGTAACATCGCGAAAGCCCTCCCTTCCACCTTGTAACGAACAGTAAAACATTGTATGAAATCCCTTCTTATATTTTTCATTATTCAATTTGTAAAGGGTTCCTTTTATACTGCTCTATAGGAATTTAAAATTTATTTTTTTTCCTTTTAAGCGCGTATAAAAGCTATTAAATGTTATTTATTTTTTAGTCTTTAATTTAATGTAAAACCGTTGTTATTCTTTCAAAAGTCAATATTTATTTGATTTTACAATTCCAATATTTCAGATTCCAATATACCAAAGTAGATACTCTCATTATCATAATGAATTTACTCCGACAGTACTCATGTACGTACTTGAACAAGTAAAATAATATTAATTCACATTTGAATGAAGAAAGTAATTCATAGAGAGTTTTACAAAGAAGAGCTACTTAACCATTTTTAAATGCAATAATTAAATGGTAATATTACAAATGCTATACAATATATAATTACATAAATGTTCTTAAAACCACAAATAAGTAAACACAGTAACATTTAACAGAAGTAAGAATACCTCAAAAGCACGAGAAAGACTACCGGGGTTCAATGCATATGGAGATGGGATGAAAGTTTATGGGGACAATTACCTCCAACTCTAAGCAAAATCCATGTGAAGAATCGTGAAACCTTTTTACCCGGAACACTCCACGTGGTAGACTCAGGGGGAGGCTACCAAGATGATTACCGGCTGTCTTCAAAGTACAACTAAGTTCATTTCCACTAGCCTCGTTCAACAGGGTTCCGGGAAACCTAAGCAGGACATATCCTTCACCATCTCTCTATGTATTGAGATGCCCATGGAAAATCTTACCCCTGAACCGACAGATATTATCACAAAGATGCATCTCTCCAAAGGCTTAGGAGCATGTATTCTCAAGAAAACCATTAGCCTTTGCCTCTTTCAGTGTTGAAAAGTGAGGCTTTCAATAATTACATATTATAACAAAAGGAAAAAATCTTCTTTCGCTCCCACTGTTTATGCGAACCGAAAAAATGGAACGAAATAAATAACGGTTTTCGGTTTCGGTTCAGTTTCAGAAAAATATCTTTTTTTCGGATCGGTTCGGTTTCAATCCAGCTAAAATAAGTTTTTTTCCGATTTCGGTTTTTGGTTCGGTTCCGGTTCGATGTCCTGTTTGTAACCGAAATGAGAATCTTGTTATATCAACCTTTTACATGGTCATTGGAGGATGAGAGCCCGTTTCAGTCATATGGCTATCTCAATAATTCTCTCGAGCAAATCATAAATAAGCTAGACAGGGAGATGCATAATATTTCAACGAGTACGTTTCGTCTGATGCAGAAGGTGGATATTGTAATCAATTGGAGCTATAGACCTAACCGAAGTTTGTAAATGCGAATGTGTGACATATCATAATTGTTATTTAAATTATAAAACAACCATCACTCGTTAAATAATTGTCGCATAGAAATCGTTAGAGTAGATAATAAGTACTGCATCGCTTTACTCGGGCAAAATGTCGGACAACACGCGATAATAGATGTTAGATTTTGTTTTTTTTAATATTTTTTGAGCGACGCATCATCAATTTTTGGAAATTTATCGTTTCTAGAGACCAAAGGAGCCGTGGTGGAGAAACGAAACGAAGGTAAAAATTTGCACAGATTCTAATTCTCGGATCAACTTCAAGGAAATCAAAAAATGTATTAATAAGTTCAATAGTCAAAGTAGTCTAATCAACACCGTAACTTGCTAGTTTTAGCGCTCGGGGAAAACTGCGCCCCCTTTAAATAATCATTGCCTATAGTTTATTTAGTTACTGCCGTACAACAATTTTTGCCCTCCTACTTACAATTAGTTTCGCCCGGGAGAGATGCCCCTCTTGCTTCACCCTAGTTACGGTTCTCGGTATAATAACCAAATTCAGGGGTCGCCAGCATATGGCACGCCTGCCAAATATGGCTCGTGAAGAGATTTTACTTGGCACGATGTTTCAGAGAAGAATTTAAAAAAATTAATTCTACTAACTCAATTGTAATTCTTATTGTGGTTATATCGCATTACATTCGGGATGTTTTATTACACTTTTCGTAAGGGTTACGGACCAAATGAATTTTAGGGTGGCACGCGCGGAGTGTGAGAAATTATGGTTATCGATAAAGAGTGGCACCCGAAGGAAAAAATGTTGCCGACTCCTGACTTAGCTATTTGAACAATTTTTGTAGATGGAGCATGGAGCTGAAAATCTGTGAATTTACTAATAAATTTCCAAGCAAATATGAATTATTTAATATCGTTGAAATTACGCACATCTTCTGAGTAGAGATAAAATTTGAAGAATGGATGCTATAATAATCAACTGCGACGAATATTAGCACTAAATAAAACATAGATCGGGCCATGAATGTAAAGGCGGAAAATGGTTATTTTGTATAGAGGAAAAACTTTATTCAGATTCGTTTTCTATCTAACTTCATCTCGAACTTCAGTCATAGCTTTCTGAGGATCCGTCCTCTTGAAATGGCTTTAGCAATTAACCCAAAAGTTTAGTAAATGCGATCCTAGAAAAGTGCTTAGAATTTCGCAAGATTTGCGTGACGCATTCCTAGCGAAAGTTATCTTTAGAATGAAGTATTTCCTTATAGATTTCGCTCGTTACACCATTTGCGATAAAAACTCAATCATGCCTTTAGGGAAAGTATCGGATGATTTTTTATTTATTTTGCAAAACACTGACGTGGACGGATAAAAAAAATATTTCATAAAAGCGTTTGAAGTATATGAAAGTTTTCCTTTTTATTTAACAGTTCACTTTTTTTTTAGACGAATGACGTTTTTAAGTTTTAAATTACTTTTTCGAAATGTGAAATGCGAATTTTAAATTATAAAAACGATTAGAAATAAGGATAGCCACAAAATCAGGAGATTCGGAGAAGGAGTGAGTATATTTAACGTCGTAAAGCGGCTCAGAAGGAAGATGGTTTGCTTTACGATCATTTGACGTGATCCGTAAAAATCTCACCAATTCTATTAATTATCATCGGGACTATTAAGATTATGAACAAAAGCGGCCAGAAGACCAGGAAATAAAATATCAAGTAATCGGCTTTCAAAGCTGCATTATCAGCGGGCTTTACTTTGTTTATATTTTGATTGAACTATAACGTATATTTCAATCCAATTAATCTTATTTCGTCACAAATTCCAAATATCATAACGCACACCAACTATTGTTCAAAATATCCTATTTATTATAACGTCTTTTCATTGTCTGAACTGAAATTCTCCTAGAGCATAACCTATGAGGCGTTGAGGGGGAAAAATAAGTAGTCATACGCAAGTAGCAAAAAAAAAGTTTATTTACTGGCATCCCATCAAAATGTTGTACTTGTAAGCTGCAAGTGGGCGTTAAAGGACGACAAGTTTAGGAAACACGGGAATACCATAAAAAGAAACCACCACAAGGTTTGAAAAAATACACAATCATAAGTTTTCTGCGCGTAGCATACACATTCGCATGCAGTGATTGCTTATGTCGGAGATACTTTTCTGCAAGCAATCTTTGTATTCCTCGTACTGCTGTATCTTCATCAATTCCTCGTCGCTGAGCATCCGCCTGCACCTGTTCTTTATGAAGAACTGGTTGGGAGGACACTTGGCGTATCTTCCTTCGCTCCTCAGGATGTCAGCTATGTCTTCCACGACCATTTCGTGGCTTTCGCGTCCAAGGTGATCAGCCATCGTGGAACATAACGCGCAACAGACGAAGACAGTCGTGATGAGCTTGTAGGCAACGACCATTTCTGATTCCAGCGCAGGCTTTTCACTCCTTTATCTGACAAGTGTGCACGCTTTTTAACTCCTCTAGCCGAAGAACTGCGACGAAACCTTTTCGCTGTAACGTTTGGGGACTTTTTAAATAGCTCCATTTAAAAACTCAAGTCATTTTATTCAGGCATGATCTAATACTTTCATCACCAATCTAATGAGGCTTTTCCGCCCCCCCCCCCTTGCGATCGAACTCAATATCTCGATTCGCAGATGTTCTTCACGCTCGCTTTGTCGGTTTTGATGCTCTGTGACACTCAGGTCAAAAAAGAGGTGTGATGTCACCTTGCGCCGCTCCGGAAACCGGGGCAACGGTCGCCGAGTGGCAGAGCGTCGTTGCTTTCGCCTAGTCCAAGATCTCGTCATTCCTTCTTTCGATCCCCGGTCACTCACTCGTGTTTCCTGCCACGGGTTAATGATGATTTGATTCTCCTCCCCCGTATGCGCAGTTGTCTTGATATTCTGAAAACACTGTCATTTCCTGTCTTTCATAAGCAATCCTTAATCATACTTGTACACGCCATTTACGAGGTTTTAAATTCATCTCTTCGTGCGCTCTTAGATAAATATATTCATTCCACATACAGAAAAACACACGACCGGTTTCCGTATGTGAAATCAGCAAAGGATTTTTTAATTGTATGTTTTGCTATCGTTTGACTTACAACGCCACGTACATTTGGTTAAATTATCTAAAAATGCACAATATTTCGTCAGACTCGACAAGAATTAAATGATGGCAATAAAGGCATTTCGTATAATTTTAAACCGTCTTAAAAACCGGAACGTTTCCTATGACTGAACTTATAAACCAAGTAGGGATTGTACAGGGATAGTACTTACTCAACAACAATAAAATCGTTTCCAACTAACTACGAACATTTATGAGAGCTTAGAATTAACTCACGCCAAAAAACATATTTAAAAAACATTGCTTTCTCCCTATCTTCCTCGGAATATCCTGAAACCTTTCCTAGTACGTTGGTTTTTACATTTTCTCTTCATTTACTAAATATACAGGGTTATTTCAGAGTCACGTGTTCCATGTTCCGAATAGAGCTAGTAGAACACACGAATATTGATAAATAAAAGTAAACGATGAGGTGAATTTTACTTTGATCTTGGTTTCGAAAATATTTTGTGAAAAAATCTGTGGTTTGAAGAAAATTACGAGGCTGAAAAGAATTTTTTCGAGTTTGCCCGAAAGGATTTACCTTTAGTTTTATTTAAACAAAATGCGCTTGCAACGGTTAGGTATTAGTGAAGAAATACGAATACATCTCCGAATTTACGGGAGGGATTCTTTCTCTAAATATTTATCGCAAATTGAACCTCCGTTTAGCGAACCTAATTTTTGCATTAATCTCTGTCGTGTAATAAGTAAAAAATGCCCACTCAGAAATGTGACGTAATTACGCTTAAGAATGAAAAATACCTTTTTTAAGTTGGCATTTAACAAAGGATCGATTTTTTATGCTGCAAGATATTAATTGCCTAGCTTGGGAAAAGCTTGAAGTAGTATGTAGCTATTATGGCTCAAAAATCTTTTAACTTTGAGACGCAAACTTCGTTACAGCGAATATAATGTTCCGCATCTCGATTTCAGCGGCCATAATTTGCTCATTTCGTTATCGCATATCGGGATATATACTAAATATATTAGTTTAGAATTTACCGTATTTGCCCGTAAGTAGTACGAATCTCTATCTAAGAAGTCACGCGAAAAAAATGTCGGGGTATTGATTATAACACAAACTATCATTCACCTTAATTGTAAATTACTCCGACAGTTTTTTATTATTATGTTTTAATGATAACGCTGCAAACAGTTCAAGAAAATGCTGTTAAATTTTTTATCTAACATAATTATGCAATAAGATTAACGAATAATCACGATAAAACAAGTACATTTATTGAATTTCAGTGATTTGCAATACATTATTAGTTTTATTTCTTAAAAATTTAATAGAGGGCAAAGATATAAGCACTAGTTCTAATGCAGGAGAAATTTGGCAACTGCGCGCGCCATAAGCGTCATACTGTCTTCTAAGGTTGGAATATACCAGCGAACATAGAGGATTGAATTTTAGTGAGAGTGAAAGAGGGAGAGGAGGAATAGAAGATGTCTTCGGTCGCGATTATAAGGCGAGTATGAGTTTTTCGACTTACATTTTAGAAAAGAAGTTCGCTTTATTATCGGAAAAATGCGGCAAATAGAATTAAAGGAGAATTTCTCTCAAATTCAACCTTTTCATTTGATTTTTAAGTGCGGTTTCGCAGCTCCTACTCTTCTCCTAATACCGCGCCTACGCCATTCACTCGCTAGCAGTTTCCGCGGCAGCTTCCAGCGTAAGGAACTAGCTTTGATGCACGCATTCATCTAACACTGTTTTTTAGCTCCACGCGGCATAAACAGCGAATTACTAACATCTGCGGTCGTAATGGCAACCAGCGATCCCGTTCCGGCCAAAACAATTCTCCGTAGTTCTTCGTTTCGTGGAGCCTAAGACGCAAATCGTCAATAAAATGTTATCTTCCGTAGAAATTGTTTTTTTCAGTTGCATTTTTACTAGGAGTCCTTTACGATTCAGGGAAATGAGGATCATTGGAAGTTCGCAGAATCCATCGATTCCTATCTTTCAAACGAAATTATTGTTTATTTTAACGAGGATTACGTGAGAAATTTCCTTTTAGGACGACCTGTTGCTAAATTTAGAATGAATTTATAAACTTCCTCCAATGATATTTCATATTGATTGGTTCCGCCATGACACTAATCGTCGCCAGCAGTGGAAAGGATATCAATCTAATTTATATTATGCGACAACGAGTAAGCAGTTCCACAATGCCGAATATGGCCTAACTAGAGTTTTTAAATGGAGACTTTTACATTTCAACCAGTAGAACAACATCATCGAGTGTGCGTTGCATTACCGTAATAAAAAATTCATGTAGGAGGCGGCAACGGAAATTTCACCAACGAACGTGACCTAGCATATTTAATAAAAAATGTTTTTGTGAACATCGTGACGCATCCTCCATTCATAGTGAAGGCGCACTGAAAACACTATTGATGACAGATGAACTGCTGGAAGAAAAAAAGGACGAACAAGATAAAATAAAAAGTCTTCGCGGGAAGTTTACGAAAACATAAAAAGGGAGAAACAAACGCGCCAACAAGGAAGAACGGTTGCATAATTTTTCAAGTACCCAGCAGACAAATGAGTTCCCATTCTCTCCCGCATCCATCCAACTTTCCTGTTACAATTGAGGCCGGCTAAGGCGGCCGCTTCTTACACAAGTTATTACACTCTTTTTTGCCCCGTCACGCGCTTTGGGAACGCCTTTCACGGAAACGGCGATTCCTTTTAAGCGTATTATAACCGGATACCGAGAAGGAAAACTTCCCAAACCTCAGCTCGCAACCGCGCTCATCTACCTCTTGAAACTCCTCACCGCATCCCACTTTCCACGTACGACAGGTGGAGACACGCGTCGGGTTCGCGATACGTTAAATCCTTTTATGGACGAGCGTCGCAATCTAATCGCCGGCCGCGACGTTTCAATTGAATGAATGGGGAGCCGGTAGTGCAGTGGTTAGAGTGTTGGCCCCACCGTACGATATGCTGAAAGTGCGGCACCCGATTCGAATCCTTATGAGGATTTTTTCGGAGGACGCTCCGGCCCCCTATTTGTGCGTGTTGGAACTAAGGTGACGAGGACGAGCCAATGAGGAAAGAAAACACGAGAAAATGAGGAGCGCGCTCAAATCAACACTCCGTCCTTCGGAAGGGACGTTAAGCAGTTGGCCACCCTGGTGTTCTTCGCTAAGAGCAGGCAAATGCCGGCACCGGGTTTCTCTCCTCCTTTCTGGCTATTCATTGCACTACCTCTAATATACCCATTGTGAGTAGGATAGAGGCGAATAAGCTGGACTCAGATATGACTCAATTGAATTAATCCGTGCAGGAATGCCGAGCAGGGATAAATTCTCCTCCGAAATATTTCTATCTTTATCGCGCGTCGTTGAAAATCGTTTAGGGATCGGGAATGTCTGAATTATTCTAGCGATAACTAAGACATCATGAATGAAAGAATCAGGCTTACGCTCGGGAAGTTTTTATGAGGGGGCGCCAATATGTGCATGGAAGGTTATTAAAATAAAAAGTGTTATTGGAGATGGGGGGGAGGGGGGGAGGAGAGGGGTTGGCGTTGAGTCATCCTCAGTGTTTAAACGTAAAGAATAGTTCCAGATACCAATTTCACTCCATTTTTCGGTAAATAATACAATGGTGAGCATAGAACTAAATAGTAAAGTTCTTTCAAATATATAACTTCTCTCCTTTACACTACCAAAGTAAGAGTAACCAAACGAACTTTCCGATCAATGCGTATATTAGGATTAGATATTAGGATATTTGGTATGGTAGATTTAGAGGTAAATTACTCGATCGATCGATGGAAAGTAGGACATTTTGGGTAGAAAATGTTTCGCGTATATTTTTGCACGACCATATTATTTTTCAAGCATAAATAAAGCAGCCGGATCGCCTACGTAAACATTTTCCACAGAATGTCGATCTCCGAATAATTTCTCACGCGGAACAAAACCATTTGAAACTTAAAGATTTGTTTGAGCAAACAATTACGAGAATATATTATAATCTAGTGCCGTAAGTCAGGGATGGCAAACATTTTTTTGTTAGAGTCCCGAAATTACAAATTGACTTTATTTTTTCTAGCTAATTTGCCAATTTAAAATATTACAACCAAAAATAAATAATTTTGTGGTTTAACTATTGCCATTTATTTTCAGACTTAGAGCTCGGAAATCGATTGGAAATGTAAAATGCAATTTATCATCTAACAATTTAAAGAACTGCAAAAGGAGATTCCAAAACCTCTTTTTTTTAGAATGATCAAGTAAATTTTCGGAATCTTCCACCTCCTCTCTCTCCTTTCCCACAATATTTTTATGGATAACTGTGCACTTTTGCAATATGATCTTTATCCATTTTCGAGAGTAAATTAAAGATATTTACGCTTCGCTTTTATTGCTGTAGCAACGTTAACCAAACGAAACGTTACCATAGTTACAGAGCCGTATAGGTAGTTCATAAGGTTATTTTAATTCTACTAAAAGGCTAACTAATAGACGGATGTAACCCAAAATCGATAGGGTTCATGTCTGTAACCAATAAAAACTGTCCTCGAAATCTTAAGTTTCCCATCACCTCTCTTCACTTAAAAAATTTTCGCACGGACGGACGGACAACATGAAAACATAAGCGATTAAAAAAAATGTCCCAGATCATTTATGGCCTAACGACAATTATGAATCAAAAAGCATCCCGTTCTCGGACAGAAAGTCACAATTATGTAGTCAGTCATTGCAAAGACATATTCGCAATATTGCTATAAATAGTCTATTATATTTTGCCAAAATGGAGAAATATTGAGGAAAGAGTCAATAAATATTTTGTTTCTGTTGCGTGTCAATCAAAATCGTCTCTCGTACCATAGGTGGCATGCGTGTCATAGGTTTGCCACCCATGCCATAAGTAGTCGTTTTTTTCCTCGAAGCGGTTAGTAATCGCAATGAGGGTGTAGAGTATTCATAACACGGAATGGTGAACGGTCAATTGCACTTTTGCCGCATATTTTAAAAAATATCAAAACCGATTCCTATTTTAACTGTAGAGCCGGCGTGTCGATCGGAATAAAACGCAATTATTCTTGCGTGTTTGGGAGCTGGGATTATTTTATGCCGGACTGCTATCAAAAAATTAGCGAAAGCGCCTTAAAATGAAATGTTTCACGCCAGGTGCGTGTGATGTGAAGCGAGGATTTGGGACTTCGTCTTATGGCCAAATATGGAAGAAAGTTCGACTCTCCGAACGGAAATACCAAGAAAGTTCTCCGGTTGGAGTTTTTTTATTTTTGAGATTACGAGGCCAGGCCTGCCGAAAGGCTGAGGGCAGGCGGAAGGAAATGGCGAACCGTGATTTCCCCATCACAACGACAGTCCGAGATAAACTCGAAAGAGTTTCAAATGCGCGATTGAAGCGGGTCATAGGGTTTCCACGCCCACCATTCACTTGGCTGATGACACCCGTAGCCAGGACTTGTGAAACGTCCGCGGAAAATGCGTACCAGTGTATGCCATCATTTCATCCCTGATCCGTTTTCAAGACTTTCTTTGTTTCTCTTTATCGTGACTCCTTGCCACGGAATGAAAAATAACCCGGCCGCGAAAAATGAGAGTGGTGAAAAAACGCAAGAAGAATCTTGAATCGAATGCCCGGAAGTGGAGCGCAATGTTGATGAATTTTGAAAGGGCTCGAAAATGACATATCGACCGCAAGTTAGTGTGTTTATATCTTATTAGTCCAATGCATTTTAACGCTAATCTTGTGATGGTAACGAACATTCATTTAGGTAACGAAAGTGCGTTAAAACGTTCGGTGATGCGCGAGATTCTGTGACAACTCTAATTTTAGTTCCGTAGATTAGATCGCTATTATTAGATTATTCTGAGCATAAATTTTATCCATCTATGAGAAGAAAGTGAAATTGGCGAAAATAAGCGTCTACTGTTGAATCATGCAATTCTTCAAAAACTGACAATTGAATCTTCGAAACAATATGAAGGACTTGAAATCGATAAGCAATTCAAATAAATGTGTATAAATAGAAATAAGTTCCTAATGTTACTGTTCCTTAGCGAGACTCAGTCCCTATAATGTGTTCTTATTCAGGTATAATGAAACAAGTATGCACTTAATTCAAGGTGCCGAATACATCGCACAAAAATAAAGCAAAGTGCCTCCGTTTTATGAGATTTTTGTATCCATACGTTTGCATTTAAAATGAGAATACTCGAAAGGATTTTAGAGGATAATTTGATTCACATGTTTATGAAAAAGAATGCACTTGAAAAAGTATTCCTCTGCCTACCTTTTTACTTTTATTCACCGAGTTAAAAATATTATATAAATTTTGCTCGAATATAATGTTGACTGAGTTTCCTAGACAATGGTTACCTCAATCTCAGAATTTCTCTTTTACAATCAAATTAGAAAATATAAACTTTTGAAAGATTTACACAGGAAATACCCTACGGAAATTTGAGAATGATTTTTAATCTGGAAAAAAATTCTACTGTCTACTATCCCGGGTCTTCCATCTATCGAACGGATATTCTACCACTGATCTACAGTAGCAGAATATTTTTCCCTTTTCTGAACGCGGGTGTTTTTCTTAGCTGGGTCAGGGCTAGCAAGCTAATATCAACCAGCCCCAACGGACGTCCTCCAAGAGATACGACGAAGAAAACCCCTCCCTCTCAAATGGTGAGATTGCCAAAGATAGATACCGATATGATCTAAAGATCCTATACAGGGAGGTATAAGCTGTAATTCTGGGAATAATTTTGAAATGGGAAAAAATCTGCTATGACCGGGAATCGAATCGATCAAAATCAAAACCTAGCACAAGAAAGTGATAAAATTACTTTTGTTCAAAATACGACACAAAAAATAAAAACAAAGCATTAAAGTGGTAACATTTCTTTTAGTAATCGCGTTCTTAGCATGCAGCAGAAAATCTTACGTTACAAGATTATAGCAATTCTTAGATTTACATTAAAAATTCACAATAAAAATGAAAACCTAACAAAAAAAAATAACATTTCCTTAAATCACGTTCAAAATATGTACAAAGATAATAACCTTATATTCCAAAATGATGGCATTTCTTTAACTTTTAAACTAATGTTTCATCATCTTAAATGTTGGCGTTGAAGTTCAAACTGAGCTACAAAATAATTAAATCGAGAGTTATCACGTTCGTTTACTTCGAAAACTGCTAATTATGAGCATTATAAATATAATATAATAAAAGTAAGCCCTTTTCTAGGGCGCCAAACTTTAAACTGAACTTCGAAACAAAAAAGTAGTGGGAGTTCACGCTTGTTGGCATCGCAAACGCATGACGCGAAATGCAAATAATCGGCGCGAAACAGAAGTAATGGTCATAAAATAATTTTTTCGGAAGTGCAAATTCGATATACTGCTATATTGGACACTGTATCTACTTATGTTGTAGATTGGATGTAACTTTGTGGATCAATGTAAATAAAACTTATCCTAAGTAATGGAGCAAAAGTTATCACCAAATTACAAACTATGTTCAATTCTAGTTTTTCTAGAACCGGCACCTTCAGCAAAACATTTAACTCATTATAAATTCATTTTATTTGGTTCGTTAATAGCCAAAGAGGCTGATTCGACAGAAAACAAACATTGTATTTGTATACCTAAACCTAACAAAAAATTTCTGTTGCCATTTAATTCGAATTTTATCGGTCAGAGAGTCTCGTTAACTTGAGTTTAATATTAAGTTGTTTTGTTGCGATGCAATGATTTTACTCTTAGTAAGGGAACTTCAGGTAAATTCAGAACAAGATGAATTTGAATTGCTTAAACCAGGGATGCAGAAAGTGCGGCCCTCGGGCCACATATGACTCGCCGTCGGTATCCTTGCGGTCGGCAGAGGATTTTACAACGTAAGTTTAATATCAGTCATTTAATATTAATAAATGACTATTTTTGGCAAAATTTAGCGATTTCACGAGGATTTGCCTTGGCAACCATGCCATTGTTGAAATCAAGACACCATTGTCTCAATTCTCATATATGAGTAATATTATACGTACGTATTGAGTGCCTTAATATGAGCCATCAAGCATTTAACGTGTCGTCCAGAGAGTCTTAAATAATCTACAACGGTTTTCTATGACAAAGCATTAAAGTGTATGTTATACATTCATTATGTTAGAATTTTAATAAAATTTTTATATTTGAAACATAAGAATAAATAATAAGTAAGTATCAGCAGAGGCGTAACTGGAAGATATGGCACCTATGGCAAAATTTTAAGGAAACGACTTTCTTACGTATAATATGATTTTTGCTACATTTCCACAAAGAATATTAGCGTTTTTATTAACAATAACTTAAATATTTGAGTATTAAATTAATATTTATTTATGGAAAAATAAACTTTTGGCCTTTTTGTGGGAACGTTTGGCGCCTCTTGCAAGCGACGCCTATGGCAAATACCACCTTCGCAATATCCTAGTTGCTGCACTGAGTATAATTAATAATAAGTAGGGAATTTTAAGTTAAATGATAAATAATATTTTCTTCCCATCATATTGGCGAGTTTTTATACTAGTCTATTATATATTTGGAAGAGTTTTATGCTTGGATGTCTGTGCGTTTGTTTGTTCATAGAACTCCGCCTAAACAATAAAAGCTAGAACAACTAAATTTGGTACGATTCATCCTTGCACACTAAGTGAACGATCAAGGTTTAGTCAACCTCATGTTTTCTTTTGGGACTATTTTTGACCTCATTGTTCAGTTTCAATACCCCATAAAAATAGCACGGGATACAGTGCAAGGCAGCCTAGTAAAAAAGCGTTCCGTTCATCTACGTTAGATAAAAGGTTTCATTACGCAAATTTTGGTCGCTCTAGGTAGTCGCGGTATATAACTTTATTCTGCACAAACAAATTCTTCAAATTGTAGAGAAGATGTATGGTAAAATTTTAATTTAAAATAAACTTTTAAAGCAGGGGATGCAACCTACGTCCCGCGGACCACATCCGACCCACTAGAACATATTATATGGCCCGCGACGCTTTGATTAGGATGCGGTCCGTGATATTTAATCTAGAAAATTTCATATATGTACTTTAATTAAAATTGCAGCTAATGGTTTCAGGCGTCACTTGGTGGAATTTCTTCATAATGTAAAAATAAAGAGACTTATTGTAATTCCACATAAATTTTATTCAAAACAACCTAGGTTTCGTTGCAATGCAACATCATCAAGTGAAATAAATTCAAAGAAAGAATGGGACCCAGGATTGATATTCTGGAACTATTTGAAATTATACAGTGTGTGGCTTCAAAAAACTGTGAAGTCGTAAATGATATTTTGTATCCTTTTCAATCTCCGCTTCTCGACCTCTAATTATTCCTATCAATTATGCCCGTTGTCTTCTCATTATCCAACTTACTGGACTTCACTCAGCTCAACCGATTTCTCTCCCTCCCCTTCCCACGAACATACCTTCACTCCTTTCCTCCAATGATCGTTCGCTCCACAATTCCTTTCTTTATTCTCCCCCAACCCACCCTCCCCCACGCACCCATTGTACACCTATTACTACCTGCTTTGAATTTATTTCACCCGATGATGTTGCATTGCAACGAAATTTAGGTCATTTTGAATAAAATTTATGTGGAATTACAATAAGTCTCTTTATTTTTACATTAAAATTTCAGCCATAAAATCTTGCCTAGTGAAGATTTAACGCTAAAACATTGTTTAGACTTTATTTTCGTTTTAAAAATCACGTATGATCTTTTGAGTAAATTCCCATATAAATTCTCATCTGGCCCGCGGAGGCGCTCGTGACATAATACGGCTCGCCAAAGCATTCACATCTAGGAATGCGGCCCGCCATGCAAGAAGGTTGCACACCCCTGTTCGCTGATCTAATTCTTTAGACGTAAATAAACTCCTAATGTAATTCGAAAGACCATTCACGTTCAGAAAACATGAGAAGCGAATGAATTAAGTAAATTTCGCATTATTCGTCCATTTCTTTAAAATCACGTACATTTGAAAGTCAACGATGCAGGTTTCCATGGAGAACTCACATAAAATGGCGATAAAATCGCCTGAAATCTGAAAATAAACGTAATTTTGAGAAATTTATAATTGAAAGAGAATTTATATCGTATGAATAAGAAACTTCATTCAATTCCCCGTAGGATGGTATAAATTTCGCGTCGATAGCTAAATTCTATCACCTTTTAAAATACCAATGAAAGAAATCCTGAACTCGGAATTCTAGGCATTGTTTGTTATTCAAATAGAAAGTTAAAATATTTTAACCTTTCACCCAGCATATTACGGTGTGAAAAGTAGTGTATTCAACTAGTTTAAGTAGCAGGATTGTTTATGCAAAACTTTGTAACTGTGAGTAATCGCGAAGTATAACTTTACACACAATAAACACACTCTTCAAATTATTTATGTAGATAAGAGATAAATAACTTGAGTACCATGTATTTTACGTTTGGCGACTAGTAAAGGGGATTCTAAGATTCCAAAGTATAATTAAGAAAAAATTCCCTGAGCTTCGCTCTTGAAATGCGCATATAGAATAACTTCCTTCATTAAAAATCTTTTTAGAGATCTGTGCTATTGAGATTGAGTGCCTGTGTGTGTGTGTGTGTGTGTTTGGATTTAATCTGTTTGGTCCCTGTCTTTGTCGTGAGACGCATAAACCATCAGACATTTGTTTGAAACATCAAGACCCTGGCGTGGAACGAGTTTTTCCCTGAACTTGATATATTTTAACTGTTTACCTCAAAAAAACATTTTTTAGATTCATACGGCTTAGGAGTTGGTTTGTAAGGAATTTTTGTAAAAAATTTCTTTAACTGTAAATTTTAATGTTGATTTTAAATATAGCGCGGCCCTCGACTAAATAAAAACCCTCAATTGCGGCCCGCGGATGTAAAACGTTTGTGCATTCCTGGCTTTAACTAATTCAAATTAAAATGCCAATACTATTTGATAATTTGAGCAATAGTTTTTAAATTAAATATCAATAGAAATGAATTCCGTCGTAAGCATTTGCGACAAAGTCATTTTTAACTAAGTGATTTTTCCGAATCACTCTTGTGATGCTGTTTTTTTTGCAAGAGAGTCGTCAAAGATACCACACTGCAATACCATTAAGATAAGACCCACCAAAAAAGACGAACGGAAACAAGAGAAACAAGACAAACGGAAGGACGAGAGAATGGGAAGCTACCAAATTCGTTCATATAAGAGGAAGCTTTCTCGAACTATTTATGTTTGATCTTTGCCACCGCGCGCCAGTACAGTCGCGACCTCTCAGTCGCTCGTTCAAGATCGTAATAGAAGACGTTGCCGCCTTCGCCGCGCGAAATGTCCTCCAAGTTAAAACTGTTGGCCTTTCTTTGTGTTTTCGCGGTGATCGTCTCCGAGTTGGTGGTCTCGTGCGCTAATAACGCCGGCAGACAAAGGGGAATGCGACCACGATCTACGCCTCGTCCCAAGTTCCCAAGATTCCCGAGGTTCCCACGTTCAGTCGGCTGGGAAGAGGACGACTTGGAGGGCGACGTTCTTTGCGGAGTTAGTATTTCTCGATATCAGACGACGTCGAAACCGAAGTTTTGATTGGAATAAGAGACGGCCTCAGGTTTGGAACGGCACCTTCGAGTCATTTTCTGCCCCTTCAGAACCGTAGTACGATTGAAAAGAGCGGTACACGATTCGAGATGGAATCCATTTTAAAAGGGACGTTTGCACCAAATAACCGTTTCGACATCTTTTACTTTTTTGGCGAGTTTGTGGCCAGTGAATTTCGGCAGTGATTATATTCGAGTGTAACGAAAAAAACGAAACACCCATCTGCGGAACTTCATTCTCGAAACTCGAGTACGGAATCGATGAACGTTTATTATTGTTTTTTTTTGACGTGGCACCCTCTTGCACACGATAAACCCGGGAAAGATAGGTCAAACCCAGAGCGGTATCGGCGTGCAGATAAGGCGCTTCCAGCGAGACGCACTTCGAACTGAGGGAGGGGGCTAAAGCTAAAAAATAACCGAATCCGTATCAGTAAGGAAAATTTTCCATAAGTATTTAGGTTTGATCTTCGCAACTCGACGTCAGTTCTTGTCCAGCTGCCCCGTCGTTCGTCGTTACTGAAGGAGCACCACCCTTGAACAAAATGGCGGCGAGGATAAAATTGTTCGCATTGTTGTGCGCAGTCATGGTGATCTCCTTCGCCTGTGAGGCGTCTTGCGTCGACGACGACGACTTCGGTTTCGGCGAGCTAATGGGAGTGCGCCCGAGACCCACAAAACGTCCGAAATTCCCAAGGTTTCCGCGCGCGGCAGGATTGGAAGGAGGCGACGGTGGCGCCAAGGTTTACGAAAGTGGCCCTCTACCCCGACATTTATGGTGTTCCGAATGCAAGAAAGATCACGGACAACGCATTTAAAGCCAGAGTGCATGGTGTAAAGCATTCATAAACTGTCCTCGCACTCCACAAACCAGCACCAGTTTGAACATTGACACGTGGGGATAGGACGTGGAATTTGTGTGAATGTGGCGCAAAACAACATCCTCTTTTTACTGGAAAGTTAATCGGAAATCAGTCAATCGTGTAATATTTCAAATATGGCTCGTCAAATCGTTTTTTTTTGTGTACCGGTGAAGATCCTTGGTTACTTCATTGTTTGAGGCGAATATCTGAATGAAAGTGTTCTTTAGAGACCGTATTTTTGCTCAAACGTTAATGTATTGTGCTAAATATTTAATAAAAATGTCATAAATATTTGCGTCTGCCTCTTTACGAGGGTGAAGTCATTGCCGTGGCTGCATTGCAAACCTCTTTTTTTCAAGGCGATATATTCAAGAATTTACTTTTATAGCAGTAAATTTGAAGTACTCAACATATTTTACACAGTTTTATATCTAGAATTTATGTTCGTCGCAATAAAACTTGGAATCGATTGAAAACATTGGTTTGAGTAATTTGCAGAAATTGCACGAGCAAATAATCTCATAATGCAATATTTGAGTTAGCCTTTATTTCATTTTTCACAAGTGTTTCCATCTATGATTTCAATAAATTTGAGGAGAAAAGATCGTTCAAATATTCAGATGCAGGAAACATTATTTTTCACATTTTCCCTAAATTATATAAATTTTTTCTTGTTTTATGTCGGAAAAATGGACGTAAATTTGTCCTTGTTTTTTTAAGCTGAACGATGGTATGCTCTTATTTATGCTTAAATATTTGTGGGAAACGCAAACTTCTCTTTTTTTATAAATGATTTCCTTCCCATGAAAATATAATATTGTTCACCGTGCTTCCGTATTACTCCGCGAATAAATCTTTAAAATACAGTTTTTGGTTCGAGACAACACGCTCCCTTGAAGACCGATACGACGTAATGAAATCCAGTTTAGAAGTCTCACAGAGTATGGTCCATTTGTGTTGATGATTTCCAGTTCTTCATCGCACAAACAATAGTCTTTAATTTATGTATTTCGCGTGACTTTGCACACATATTTAGGGAAAATATATTGGAAATATCCATATAAAAATTTAAGTGGGATTTTAAATCCTTGTTTCGTAAATAAATAGCATCTGAACCATATACGGCAAGTTAGGAAAACGTACAAAGTACAAAAAATTAGCGCGTTTCGTGTGATGGAGAATTTGAAACTAAACGAAATAGCGCGAACGCGAAATATAAAATAACGAACGCAACGTCACGATTATATCCCTCAGTCTACTAAATATTTTTTCCTCTATTAAGTCGGTAGTTCCAAAAATCAAAGGTTTTATTATCGTAATATTACCAAAAAAAATAACATTTTGAACATTAATTTTTAACCCTCCGGTACTCGCGCGGGGTAGATTTCTACCCCACCTCTCATATTTGATTATGGTTTCCCTCCCGTTTATTTTTCGCTGTCTCCTCCTTTTCAGTAGCTGTAATGACACATGTGTGGAAGGTTTTTAGGCAAAATTTTCTAGTATTGTGTTAACCGTTTTTGAGTAAGGATTCTTTTTCTTGGACGGCAACGGCGATGTGAGACGAACATCTGCGATATATCTCCGTGTGGAAAATATTGTTGCTGTTTTGGTGAATTAGATTTAAATGCAACAATTGACATTTTTTTTGTTTCTTACTCCACAAATTTTAATCGATACCTATAATTTCTGAGGATAGGAAAAAAACTTATGATCTTTACACTAGCTCTCTCCATATGCAATATTATTGAGAGTAAAAAATTATATTTTTATAAACTAATTGTCTCACATTCATTAATTTATACTTTGTGGTTGTGTATGAGACATCTAAAAAAATTTCTGAGACATCTGAGAAAAATTGTGAGACATGACAAAAATAGATGTGTTCGAAATATCTGACAAAATGAGGTCTTTTAAAAAAATACTAAAACTATTAAAATTGTACTTTTATAAACTTTTATGTATTTATTATATATTTATATTAAAAAGTAATTGTAATTTAACCATTTTTTACCTAATTTCATTTTGAATTTTGTTTTCGCATGCCAAATATATATGTTTGCTATTTTTGACATTATAGAAATATTGACTTAAGTTTTGTCAATTTTTATTTATAAATAATCTTTATATATTAATACTCAATGTCTGTCCGTCCGTCCGACTGTCTGTCCGTCCGTTCCTCCTGTTTTCTCTTTTGAAGAGTTTGTCATAGAGAAATGCTGTAAATGCCTTTTTTCATTCTGCCAACTAGGAGACCCCGGGAAAACATTTTCGTTTACGGAAGTGTCCCGGATTCGACTCCGGGAGACGATTACGTTTTCCCAAATGTTTACATAGGAGTTTCGATTTTTCAAGGTGCAAGGTTTTTTCCTTCATTCATTAAAATACATAAATAGGGACCGAATTTCTCCGTTTTTACTTTATTCCACGGCTAACACTATAAAATATCTTATTCTTGCAATGTTTAGACGTGACACGGAAAAATTTGTCAGAAACACGCGTTTCTTTTCGAAATTTTATGGCTTTTTTGTACTCTTTCCGGGTGTTTCCTCCGATTGAATTAGCGTCTATTATGCCTTCAAATAGACAAAAGAATTCCGTTATTCGCTTCGCGCATCGAAATTATAGTTGTATCAATGTCAAACTTAACGTTGCAAAGTTAATAATTGAAGATTATTATTATTCTTTAAACTGCGTGTGGACTGTGGGCATTTTTAAAGATGATGACTTTAAACATGCAGATTTCTGACTGACTTCGCAAAAGTTTTTTTGGGTACCACTAGTATTATTAAATATTCTTCAAAATTATCTGTTGTGTTTCTATTAAATTATATATATATATTTGTAATTTTTTGTCGACTAATGAACTACATTTGGCATGCATTTTAAATGTAATACATATGGGGTTAAAATCTACCCCGCGCGAGTACTCGTGTTTGAAAAACCCGCGCGAGTACTGGAGGGTTAAGGATGGCTATTTCGTCATAGCCTCGCTTGCCGCATTTTCCACAAATGCCTTGCACAACTTGTTTTTGGTAATATTCTTGGGTATTTTTTGATGGATTCCGATCCAAAGTGACAAACAAAGCAGAACCGCGAAAAATATATTTAACTGGGATTACTATTTCGCAATTTGCGGGTTTTCGAAACTAATCCTACTTCAAATGGCATATCCATAAAAACAGAACTGCATTCTTTTTTGAGACGCGATAGCTGGCGCGATGAATAAGACGAATATGAATCGCAGTTTGAACCGCAAAATTCGGGAGAGGGAGTACAGTTTTTGCTCTCCTCTTGACCTTCGAACTCTTTAAGATATGAGCTCAGAAATCGGCTCATGAATGACTTGCAATTGCAGGTTGCGAGGCGCAACAAAGGAAAGGAAGGAAAAGTACTATACTCCGTGAATGGAATACACAGATTTCAAAGGCGTTCTTCATGGGATTTTCCTACAAAACTGTATGGAAAGATTCCCAAATTTTCCTCACCGAAATTAGAAGCCGTAATTATGTGCTCTCGCGGAATTTTTTTCATTAAATGTTATCCTTTATCTGAATAATTTTTTTAAATCGATACTTTACAGATCATATAAGAGCTAAAGATAGAATAAATATGATATCCAATAGTTACTTTACGGATGCCATTTAACGAGTTGCGAGAATAAGTTTAAGTGCTTATGTAAATTGGAAGTTCTGATTGACGGATTCAGTTCAAAATCATCATACCGCGATACATTTTATTGACTCATACTCAATTTGATCAAAATCCGTCCAGCGGTTCAGGAGATGAAAGTCGCGAAAGATGGACAGACAAGATATGTCCATTTGGCGTTCTGTTGCTATCGCTTCGCTGGTAAAGAATGCCTAAAAAGAACATGAGGATCATCTATCTATCTATCCATGTCTATCTATATATTTAAACGCCGACATGCGAGCGTTGTCCGCAGAACTCCTCCCATAGTTCTCAACGGATCGGGTCGGTTCAGGTGTCATTCGACGCCTATTCACGGCGCGGATTGCACAATTCAGTAAAATCTGTGAATAAATGTACACGAGGTCTGATAATGGCCGAAAACCGTGGCCAGGAGGCGCTTATGCCCACCCAATTAGGTCGCGACCAGCGCGTCAGCGCTACTATCGCCGAGTTGGCCGACCGACCAGCCGCCTTAGTGCAACGCACTTATTGACTGTTACACGTTTGCCAAACCGAACATGTAAAAAATTTATAGAGTGAAGGATTGGGAGTTAGGTAGAAGAATGAAGGACTTGAGAAGCATTTGTAATTTCGTTTCTTTTTCGATTTGTTTACATAGCAACGGAAGCTTTGGTTTGAAGGCACAATCAGTTAACATATGAGTTTTAGCAAAAATATGTCCATTATACTTAAATTCTAAGAAAACAGTAAATGGGTTTTAATTTCCTTAGTCATTCCTACTCGTCATTTTGACGGAAAGTTCCACTAATACTGTTTAAAGTACGATTAGAACATCTGTTAGTTTAACAGAAAATACGTATATATCGTCACCTCTAAATTAGTACGTGAAGCATCTTTAAGGTCGGAATATTTTAAAACTTAGACGCAGCAGTTTAGAATTTAACGCTAAGCAACTACTCTTTCAAATATTTGCGTACGATAATGGCACGATAAAGATTCCAAGAGCGTTTCATTCCTCCATTTAAATAACATGGGAATGGGTGCGACATAATTTTTATTTCCAATTTATAATTTTCTTACAAATTCGGAAACTGGACCAAACAAATTCGGAAAGTGTTAAGTGTTTCACAAATGGGCGCGTTTCGTGCGATTTAGTGCTTGAAAGTAAATAATACAGTAGTTTGAACAAACTCACACCATGAAACAGCGAAATATCACGACGCGATTGTCTCTCTGTTTACTAAAAATGTCTTTCCTCTGAAAAGTTGGAGCTTTAATAATGGTATTCAAGTAATTTTAGCAAATATTGTTTATATCGGTTGCTACTCAGATTATTTTCGTGGACAACAATTAACAAGTCAGGAAAGTGTACAGTGTATCACAAATAGGCGAGTTTCGTACGATTGAGTATTTGAAACTAAACAATGTAATTTTAATGAACGCACACCATAAAACAACAAAACTCTGCTACCCGATTACATCTGTTTACTAAAAATCCCCCCTCCCCTCCCCCGAGTCGCCCCATTTATAAACATAGGTATTACTTAAGTTGTATGATTAAATACTGCAAAACAATATATCAAAAATGATGCCAAGCAAATGGCGAATCGATAATTCCTTATATATATTAGGAACATATCGCTCTTGAATTTTGAATTTTCATGATAAATGTAACGCGTCTCTTATTTTAGCTCATGATTAAATGATTGCTTTTGTAACAGCTAAGGTCTTTGGAGTGAGTGCTCTTGAGTCTTGCCAATCGAACTACGACGCTGACTCCGAAGATAACCGAATGTCATGGAAAAATCGAGCTAAAAGATGCAGATTTCTTCTTCTTGAAATACCTACGTCTGTTGATGCTCTTAATTTCTCGTTAAATCGGTTCCTGATTCAGAATTGAATGCATAAAACGGTCAGGGCAATATTGTTCTTTGCGATGAACCTCTAAACTTCCCTTGGAAAACTGAGCCAATTGGTCCGCGAACACCTTTAATCAGCTAGTTCCTAAAGAAACTAGCAGAGGGCAATGTATGTAGTACGTTTGCGTACATGGTTGATTATTTTGCCCAACACACTGCGGACAACGCAGAAATGAAGCTTACGAGATCTTGTCCTTTATAAAATGCAGCATGATCTCGCAGCACTATGCTTTCTAATGTTGCTGGATTTTAAAACGTCACAAATGTTTTCTCACTTTTTACGTAAATGTTAACATGATGTAATTACGAATTGATATTGAAATATAAAAATATCATCACAAGGGCCGTCTTAAGGCAATGGGTCTTAATAAACCAAACGTTTTATGTAAACTCACGATTTCATATTATACATTTATTAAAAATTCAAAGTAAAAAATCAAATAGGCTATGTTTTCTGTTTATTTCATCGTCCCTAATAGTATTAGTATTTCTGACTGTTGAGTCTGTTTTATTTCTCATCTCTGAATTTTGAGGCCCCCTTCTAAAGTGAGGCCCTGGACCAAGGCCCATGTGGCATCCCCCTTAACACGGCAATAGCAGCAACCTAAAAAAAAGAGACGCCGACCGCACGTGAAAAAGGCTGTTCTTCATAAATGCAGTGGTACAATATTGCAGCTAAACTTCGGTTGAAAAAATGCATGGACATGTACGGGAGCGCATCTCCGTTTGTAACGTGTTTATACGGTTTATCGTCGTCTGCTTAACGTTCGCATTTTTGAGAACGCAACCTGTACATTAAGCGGATGCTGCCTATATTGAATGCTAGGATTTCCGGCCTGCAAGCCACCGCAAATGGTGCGTGGAAGGGGGAAAATAACACCGACTTATCATGCTATTCTCCAATCCTTCTCTCTCCCCGCGTAAAACTTGTAAATATTGTTATGTCGCGGTTAAATAAAAGTTCTTCGGAAGTTGTCACGCTAAGTTATAAGTGAATTCTGGAACCTGAACGATGCTGCGCGAAAACTGAATTCCGAATTTTCTGTTTTATTGCTCGTATAGTATATATATTCCTCGGGCAGGCTGAGTGCTAGCGATGCGTTGAGCTTCTCGGTCAAGTGTCTGTGGTTCCTTTTTCACGCAGGAAACTATATGTTAGGAGGCAAAGGAGGGAGGAGTTAGGAGGGAAAGGCAGGGGAGAATTACTGACAGAGAGAGAGAGAGACAGATAGATACATATTCAGGAAAACTAAAAGCCGGAATACACTGGTGATTAAAATCGCGCGAGTAGTTGTCTGATAGCAATCTCGCCAGTGTAGACAGCGCCGCGAGCAGTCTCTCAGACAGCGTTGCGAACTTGCAGCGGAACAACGACAGTTGACTCACTATCAGTGTAGACAGGTTAGTCACGAAAGCTACTCGCGCGGTTCCAGTCAAGTTGGAATTTCTTGCTACTGTCTCTGAGCTGGGTGACAAGAAATCATGGGTGACAAGAAGAAAACGTTCGAAGGAAGAGACCATTAAGCTCATTCAAATGTATGAGTGCAATGTGGAGTTATCGGATCTGAAATCCGCAGAGTACTAAAATCGCATTAAAAAAATAAGCGCAATAAAGACTCTTACAGAACATTTTCAGAAAACCTATGAAGAAATTCTCGTAAGCACCGAAATTCGATCTTCTGAGAATCCATTCTCTGACCCAGCATTTTCTTCTATTTAGTTTTTTTTTCTCTTTCTAATAATAATATCAACGAGAAACGCAGCGTCACACAGAGACCTTCCTTCGGGAACTCATTCCGCACTGGACTCGCCACAGAGCACAGTGTACGCACAAGAGCGAGAGTTGCTGCGATAACACCAAGGTCAAGTCGCGTTGAGCTGCTCGCAGACAGTAAGTCGCGCAAGATTTGTCTTCAGTTTAAATACCTAAGGTGATTTCCTCGCGCGACAAGTGTCGGGCCTTAATCACCAGTGTATTTGTGGGAAAAACCCAGGAAGGACCTAGCTTGGCCAACCTAGTAAAAACCTATGCAGGAAAACACCCACGAAGTGAAGAGGGGTGAAAAAAACCTTAGATACATAAAAGAACAATATGAACGACACAATGACACAATAAAGTGAAAAATCAAAAATTATGTTAGCACCGCAGGTTAAAAAATATAATAATAATAAATAGGTAAACGAGTAAAATATTTAAGATGAAATGACAATGAATGTATAAGAGACCTATTTATCAATGGGAAAAATAAACAATATAGAGGGAGAGAGGGAATGGGACGGAGAGGGAGGAATAGAGAGGATGGAAATGGAGGGTGCGGGAAGGAAATGGAGGGGGAGAAAGTTATGGAGAGGAAGGGGAGGAGAAGAATGGGGGGAGAAAAAGATATGTTAAGCGAAAAGAATGAAAGATAAGAGCACTTGCATTTCTACAATTCGGATATATCGCTGATTTGGCACCTCACCGACGCACACATGCTGTGGGTCTCCCACCTCCGTAAAACGAGTTTAAAAAGTTATACGTATGGTCAGAAGAGTGCACGTCCCCGGGATTCCCAGGAACCCGAGAATAAGAATGATTTCGCATTTTTAATATTTAATACACCATTTTTAATTTAAACATGATATTTGTTATTGATACAACGTAAATACTTAAGTCTTTAATAAATCCCAATGTCATGTGATACATTATTTGCGACAAATTGTTAGCAAATTCAATATTCAGAAGCACTTTGACTTGCGCTACCGATCTTTCCTCGATGTTGACGATGTGGAGATAACAGGAGACCAGCTACTAATGTATCCTATATTACAATTCCCTCAAAGTTAAAATTGAAAATAAAATATATATGAAAGAGGTTTAAAAACAATCTAAAATCTACAAGAGCCTTCTTCTGTCCCTTTGTGTCTTCCTCTGTCACGCTATAAAAGTGCGAATAGCTCTATAAAAGAAGGAGATATATTTTTAAAATTTTGCAGGAATACTAAATTTGCATATTTTAAGGTAATGAAAAAATCTCGAAATAAGTCCTGGGTTCGACTCCAAGGAAGACATTTCCAGTTCCCATAAAATAACACGTAATCAACGGCTTTTCGACGTGAAGGCTTTTATTCTTTACTAGGGAGATGCCCGTTGAAATCCAACGAGAAAGGTTTTTGTGAAATAAAAAATGAACATAAATGTACCTCGACTTTCTTTGGATGGCAAGAAAATAAACTTTCGTTCTTTTAGGCGTTCGTTGTTTCAAGTTTCAAACTCCTAATATGATTCTAAGTACCTAATTTTAATATGCGAATGATTAATATTCTACATTCAGAATTACTCCTCGTAAATAACGCAACGAATGGTGTTTACATTGACTGGATGCATGGTTTTCGGTGTTTACATTGGTTGCTATGAAAAGAATTTCTCTCTCTCGTACTAATTGTAAGAGCATTCAAAGCATGCTTTCGCCCATAAGGATTGAAATAACAATAGGATTTCGAGGTTTAACAATGTAATGGGTTAGCATGGCAACATCCCGTAAAATGGCAAGATTTCCCCAAAATATGTGAATTAAACGTTTAACATGAGGAATTTCGAACTGTAGGCGGAAAAAATGAACTGAATAAAAAACGTTATAGTTTTTCTTTAAAATGGGCTAGATCCGAAGATCATAAGTGAATTATTTCTAATTTAGATCTCAAAAAGAATAAAAGCTTGCAAGTCAAAAAGTCGATTTTTACGTGTTATCATATGGGAAATGGAAAGGCTGACCTTGGAGTCGAACCTAGAACTTTTTTCAAGATTTCTTTTCATCATTATCTTACAATGTGTGAATTAATCATTCCTGACAAATATCAAAAATGAATCTTGTTTTATTATTGAGTTATTTGCATTTTTACAGCGTGACAGAGGGAGCCACAAAGGGACAGAAGTAGCCATTTATTATTGTTAGATGGGGTCTAAATTAGAATCTTCAATTTAAAACATTTTTCAAGAAAAAATTATAATATTTCTTATTCTGATCTGTTACGATAGTTCAATGGTAGAATATCCGGCCGGCAAGTGGAAGACCCGGGTTCGATTCCCGGTCATAGCAGATTTTTTTCTTTTTTCTCGTTTCAAAATTATTCCCATTTCTTATTCTGTTAATCTTTTTTCGCCTACAGTTCGAAATTCCTCATGTTAAACATTTAATTCACATATTTTTGGGAAATCTTGCATTTTAACGGGATGTTGCCTTGCATTACAATGTTAAACCTCGAAATCCTATTGTCAATTTATCCCTTATGGATGAAAGCGTGTTTTTAATGTTTTAATATGAGAGAGAGAAGGAAGGAGAGGGAAATGATTTACATAGCAACCAATGTAAACAACATTCGTTGTGTTATATGCGAGGAGGAATGCATTTGAATGTATAACTTAAACATTCGCATATTAAAATCACTATAGAATCATCGCAGGAGTTCGAGACTTAAAACAACGAACGCATAAAAGAACGAAAGTTTGTTTTCCTGCCATAGATTTCTGAATACGCGTCGAATCGATCAACAGATCAGTTTTTAACGCGAGAATTTGACGCATTCTTAGTGATTTGCACTGTTGCCGGTTTCGTGTAATTGGGTACAATTGATTTGGATAATAGCTTCGCGTCGCATCTGTTAACGGAATTTCATAAGAAACTTTCCTGTTGAATTTCAACGGGCATCTCCGTAGTTTATGTATAATTCACTTGGTCAGAGTAGCTAATTTGGTCGATTAAGGGAGGAGGGATGAGGGAAGGAAGAAGGTAGTTTTACTTCAGCGCATAATTTCAGAATCATGCAACATACAACTATTACTTTTGGACCTTTTTTTACTAAAGACATTCACGGGCGCAAGAAGAAGCTATTTTGACATTTTATTAGCATTCCATTAAAATTGAGTTAATAGCGAGAAACGCAACCTGATCCTTAATCTCAAACTCCTAATAACTCAGTTACTAAATAGCATTCGCTGAAAAAATATTTAGTATTCATCAGTAATTATATTGGTACAACATGCATAAAATAATAAATAACTAATTTTGATAGTTTAACATTTGGGGCTGAAATTCGGAGGAATATCTTTTTAAAAACCATGCTATGAAGGCAATTTTGGAAAAGCTTGACTCGGCAATTCAAACGAACAATTCCCGGGAATCATTAAAAATTTTCCCGGGTTTCGAGAATAAGAAATATAGAGTAAATTCTCGGGAGCTGGGAACGGGAATTCCCGGTTCCAAAACTCTTAGTGTCGTCATAACCGGTGCGAGGAATACAAAGCACGAATCACACTGCCAGCTGCATTTTTTAAAGAGACAGAGAGGTCAAACACTGACCTCTCCTTGAACTCCGAATGGTTCAGAATCCTAATTCTGCACAAGTGCGAAGATGCATTTGGTTCGGATCAAAGAAGAAACGTCATTGTCTCTCTTAATTATAAAGCATATGGCGTCCTGGAAATTTTCGGCCATTCTCGGAGGTAACTCATCCCTCGCTGATTTTATGAATTAAGAGTTAGATTTTGAGGAAAGAATTTATTTTCATTTTTTGCATAGTAATTCTATCGGCGTATCACCTCTGGATACGGCTGTATGTCCGCCAGAGAAGGGCCAACTTTGTAGACATTCTTTGATAAATTACGAGTAAAACAAAATAAAAATCACATTCCTATGTTGAAAAATAAACTTTTTATTTAATATTAAAGATGATATTTAAAAACAGGGTTTTGAGAAAATTGGAGCCAAATTCACGACATTAAAAATAATTTCTATTCGTACTTCATTTATGGATAAAATTACTCGATACGGTTATTCTTAATAAACCAGAGAATCGTTCTATTCAATTTTCTAGACATCGACATTTTCTACCCTTATTAACAAAAATGCTGATATCTCCGAAACTACATAGAATCGACAAAGTGGGCTCTTCTCTGGTGGACGTCCAAATATATACACCTAGTGTTACCAACCGTTTTTGTGTAATATGTTTGAGCTACTTTATTTATTCGAATATGAGACGACGCAAATGTAAGATGACCCCTCAAAAATTGGTATTTTTTGAAGGAAAGAAGTAGTTAAATGAATATAAGACGATCTATTCGCACAGTTTTCAGTTACGTACAGAAGAACAATTTTCAACTTTAGATTGCCTCCGACGAAGTACGTTCGCTTCACACTGAATGCATATGCAGCTTTAGAGTTATTTGTAATTTCCGCGTTTTTAACGACTATTAATTTAATGTTCCTGCCATAACTAAAATGCATCAGCCTTGATATTTGTGATATGCTAGAACAGGGGTGGGGAACCTCTTTTCATTGGAAGGCCAAATGTTACTTAACGGAGACCTCATCAGGCGATGCACATTGCATACATTCACATTTATCAAAATTAAAATAATAAAGAGGCAAACACAATTTAATGGCTTTTTAATTTAACGAATACAAATTTCAATTCTTCATATTTACTAATATTTTTAAAAACTTTTAAGGCTTTAACACAATATAATGACTTTTTAATCTAATGCAAAAAATTTAAAATTTTCATATTTGCCAGTATATTAATAAACTTTAAAGAATTTAAAACAAATTAAGGGCATGTAAATAATATGCTGCATTCGATCACATTCATCAAAATAAGAAGGCAAACACAATTTAATGACCTTTTTGTGAACGTTTGTAGTGAGCTAATAACTTGATATTTGGTTCAGCATTGTTGTGTTTAGCTTCAATTGGTCTTCCAGGTGAGTGTTTGTCATCTGTGATCTCAGACACGTATTGATTTGAGCCATATGTGAAAATGTTGATTCACAACAATAGGTTGTGCCAAAACAAGAGAGTAAACGACGAGCATATTGACGCAGTCGTGGGTATTCAACAGCATTCTTCCATATTTCAATGGGGTCCTTTTTACTGTCGAATAGAGGCTTCAGAATGTTATCTTCTGAGAACTCAATCAACTCCATCTGCAAATCCTCAGGTGCATTCGAGACATCAACCAGATGTGGCTGAAATGATAACCTCAGTGTGGCATCTTTAAATCTGTTATTGTATTCTTTAATCAAGGAGTCATTTATATTCCAATTTTGCAAGTTTTTATTCATATCTTGTTTACAAAGTATTTTTCTACCTATCCACAATAAAGCGTCTGCAACACGTAAACTACTCGCAAGCTGTTGGCGTCTTTGATCTCTCGAATATAAGACGACTCTGTACTTATCAGATGCAAAAATTGGAAGAATACCTCGTCTTATATTCGGACAAATACGGTATTTTGATCGTCATCATGTAGGTGAGCTCTACATCATAATTTTTGGGATACGCGATGCGAACAGAAGTAAGTATAAGGTAAGTTATTGGCAAACAACAAGAAGAATTTCGTATGCTGATTTTATAGCCGTAATAAAACACTTGCCAAGAAGATGATACGACACCGATTCCGGGCGCGAAAAATTATAAGTGGTATCCATGTCGAAGAAATTTTATCGGCGCTCGAGCGAATGACGTAGGATCGAGCGAGATTGAGATCGAAACACGAGTATCCGCCGCAATCACACCGTAATTTTCAGGATCGGATCCGAGTGCGATTCGAGCGAATCTTTTCCGAAAGATAACAAAAGAAAACATTTGCGCAGCGCTTTGAAGAGGGGGGATGGAAAAGAGAAGCGTGAGAAAATGAGAGAACGAGAGAGGAATGGAAAGAGGGTGGTTTGGAAACCACCGCGAGGAGAATAGATCCGAGAGATTTATATAAAAAAATGAGAGAAATAACCAGATGATCGGGCGCGTCGCTCGCATCGCATTAACTTTGGAGCCTCAAACGAGGTGGCGCCCCGGGCGACCAACAAACCGATAGGGTGGTGGAGCCAGCTTAAAAAAAAGAGCGGCGAAAATAAAAAGAAAACAAACGCCGAGCGACGTGCGTGTGGTGCTTGCGAGGCCGCACTGAGCGGAAAGAGGGAAAAAGAGAAAAAGGGGTGGGGGAGCGAGGTGATTTCATCCTCTCCCTCCTCCTCTCCCTCCTCCTCTCCCTCCTCCTCGCCCGTGCCCCTCCTCCTCGCCCCTGCCCCTTCTCCTCGCCCCTGCCCCTCCTCCTCGTCCCTGCCCCTCCTCCTCGCCCCTGCCCCTCCTCCTCGCCCCTGCCCCTCCTCCTCGCCCCTGCCCCTTCTCCTCGCCCCTGCCCCTCCACCGACCTGACCAAATCTCAGAACTTTCCCTCGGGGTCTTTACGCCGAAAAGATCCATCATTATGCTCATTAATGGGGTAATATCCGAACGCCGCCTTTAAAACCTTTTAAACTCAGCTCTCCTCCCTCCTTGCACCTCCTCCCCGCCACACGACTCCCTTCCGCCCCTCAATCTCTTTCACCCCGTGACCGCCTCGCCCCTTGTTGTTGCGTGGATCCTAAATGTAATTCCCATCTCTTCCCCTCACCCCTTTCTACTCCTTAAGCAGGTGTAGAAAAGGTTTTATTTTTTACGGTTTGCTTATTTCGCCTGGTTAGCCCCGAGCAGCCAGTGAAGAAAGGAGGAGGTTTTTTCATTTCGTGGAAATCCCTTGGAATTTTTTCTTCGCTAAAGCTTAAATAGCTCATCAACTCGTGGTCGAGCTTTTTTGTATCGCTTCACTGGAATGGAAAAGCGTATCGCAATCGTGACCGTTTCTCCAGAGTCACGTGGGAAAAAGGTGCATAATACGGAGCAATTTTAAGTAGAATAGGCCTGTTTCTTTTGTTTCCTAAATGGGAGCAATTCAAAGAAGGCTAAAAGAGGCCGGGGTTGGTTCAGGAACTGAATGTTAAAAACGTTATAAGGTAATATTTTATTATGAAAGGGAGCATTTTTTTCTAGTTATATATCACCAATTTTCCTCGACCGTTCCTTCGATGGTTGTTGTAAAGATCGTATGAGGTATCAAGGGATTGTTTTGACGCCCTTCCTGAAACTATATCTTAGTTACAACAATCTGAATAATTATAAATTAACTTGAAAAGTTAATATCGACCAAAATGCACAGTGTGACAATTTTAGAATAAAGATCTGTCATATGACGGACTGCAATTATGTAAATGAAATACCTGCCTTGAATGAGAAATTTCCAAAAATTAATTCAGCGAATAAATGGTTTTATGATCGTGATAGAAATGTACATTTGAGTTATGTAATTCCAACTGGAGGTTTCTAGAAAACAGTGTGACAGACGGACACCTGTGAATTATTACACATAAATAAAGTCTACTCCAAACTAGCGTTTAATTCCAACCCACTTTGGCACATAAAGAACAAACTTTGAAACTGCTTTGGTCAATTAATATTTTGTTTTTATAAGTAAAAATTCTCAGATTTGCCTCTTTCGATGTATCCTGCTAATTTCAGAAGTTATTTTGATACGATTCGCTAGCATCAATTAGTTGTCGCTGCATATTACAGCACGGTTTCTTGCAGTTATTCTCGCCACGAGATTCTATTGCGAATTAAAATGCTTTTGAAGTTAGTTTAAAATATACATATATTGATTATCTTTGGAAAAAGTTGTCCCTGATGAATTATTCGATGGAAAACTAATACATTTCGTAACAAAATACAGTGCTGTCACAATTGATGGAACTAATAGCACGGTCGGGGCCGTTCGAAACTCGTGAATTTTGTATCCGGTCACCGTAATACGTACGTAACGATTTCATAAAACATCTTTAAAATATTAAAATAACACCTGAATTACTAATGCGGCATTATACACTGTTAATATAAGCTATATTATTGAATTCGTAACCATCATTTGACATAAATAACCTTCGCAAATTGTAGGAAACATATTTCGAAACTTCGTGTATATTCGATACTTCGTGGCTGCACTGTACTGACATAATAAAGCCAAAATTTGAATTTAAAAGGGGGTTCGGGTTATTCTTTGCTGAACATTTTCTTAAGTTGGTCGTTATAAGAAATTACGACCCCATTTTTATGGATGTGAAGTTTAATAGCTTATTCGGGCAGTTAAATAGTGATTAAGTTCATCCTGAAAACCGCAGGAGATTAATGTCGTAAAGTTTCTTTTAGTTTCAAAATCCAGTTAATGTCACAATGGGATAGTCAAGCATTTAAAGAATAAAATTTATAAATATCTTCGGATAGATAATTATGTCTCATCATTATGCAGAGCATTTCACATCTCTGGGGTTAACTTCTTTGCTGCAAGCAAAAATGTTTTGAACTAATAGCGATGGAGTTAGAAGGGCAATCTCAAAAAACGAAATTCCAACAAATGTAATTAGTTTACAGACTTATCATTACAGCTGATCACAGTGATACATATTTGCAGTAAATTTGAGACAAATTAAATGCAATCCTTGCTAAGATTTAAAAAAGTAACGCATTTTAAAATACTGAACGTCATATATTGAAATTTCCCGGCGGACAATGAACTCCGACAACTCTCTTGAATCCTGTTTAACGTTGTTTGATATCGGAGCTCGCTATTCTTTGACGAGGATAGGGAAGGAGGGAAGAGCTATATTTTCCTCTACGTCACCGCGCTCCTCGTTAGTAATTCAAGAACGCTGCTTTCCCTATTTTCTACCATTCGAGAATTTGCGATGCTGGAAGAAATCTTAAGGACCCACACAAAAAACCGTATTAAAATGTTCTTGAGATTCCTGCGTCCACATACAATCGTTTGTCGTTCGTTTGAACGTGCGAACGCAGGTTCTTCGACCCACGCCCGTTCTCTGCTTCGCCTGCAACCGATTCCCATCCTCCCCCCCACAACCGCTAAAATCTCTGTCCTTGGGCGAAACTACGATTTTGGGACGAGTAAGTAAAATTCTTGGGCCCCCGCATATGTAAAAATATCGTTACAAAATTATTTATGATTTTTTTATTTTATTTTTTTGTAAATTTATATCCTAAAAATTTCTTTATCAACTCATGTTTTCTTTTTGCATGCTTTGTTTCAGTTTCTACTTACAAATACTTTAATGTACTTCTGGGCATACACGAGCGTAGGTAGATTTTTGTTAACTTTAATTTTGAGAAATATCTTTTGTCTGACAGCACAGTTACTGACAATGTCAACTATACCATCCAATCTGTACGTGCATTGCTATAGATTGATGCCAGTATGTATTTAATTATAACCAAACCCAATAGTAGATACAGTTCTCATTATCATCTTTCGAAACAATGATGGTTGATAGCGATAAAGGTTTATCACAATGGCCTTGGTCAATAAATTTCTCATAAACTTATGTGAATACTCTCTGATTTCTTGTTCATTCAATTTACTGAGAGTCTTCTAAGCATTATTTTCGGGGCCCCTACGCACTGCGTGGGCCTGCACCTTCCAAATTACGCCCGTCTCTTTCTCGGGAGGATCGGCAAGAGAAAAAATTGGCTTTTGTAATCGTTCTAAATGAACGAGTGGCGAAGAAACCAACTCTTTAGTCGCCTTTCTCTTTCTCTCTCTCTCCTGCCTGTCTGTCTGTCATCGCGTAAATACCTCCGCGTGGTGTCCGGAACAAGGCATATAATGAGCATCAAATCCTTATTTCATTTCGGTCCCCCTAAGGGACGGCCACGATGGCGGTAAAAAGACAGACGCAAAGAGAGAAGATGAAAAGGGGAGATCCTCCCATTCCCTTCTCGAGTTTTTGAAGAGGGCGGAGATTTCCTTTTTCTTACACGTTCGGGCTCCCGGAAAAAGAAATAGGTGTATCGGTACCATAAAGATGAAAGAGTAATCACCGATGAGTAGGAAAATAAAAACAAGAGAGAGAGAGAGACGGAGGAGGGGGTATCGGAGACATAAGAGAGAGTGGAAGAAATGTTTCCCCTCAAAGGAGGAAAAATTACAACTTTTTGAAGCGTTCAGTCCTTTTTTGCAGGTGTTTCTCAGGCGGGCTATTTTAAAATTTATATCCCTTTCCTAGGTGTTGTTTTTTTTCCTTTTTCTCTCTCTCTCTCTTTCCCCTCCACCCCTTCCCCTACCTCCCCGCCGACAAAAAGGCTCCCTCCCCTTCTATTTCACCCATTAAGGGTACCTCTCACTAATTTTTTTCTCTCGGGCGTAAAATGACCGCGAGGGATGGGTGTATTTACGAGGGGAAGTCTTTTTAAGGACGCGCGGCGAATGTCTGATAAGTTGAGAAATACCTCCGGGCGGGCACACCTCGGGTTTTATCTTTTTCTCCCTTGCCTTCTGAGTGGCGGAATGAGAGGTCGGCTCGTAAATGAGATGAGGGTCTTTTCGCTGCGGCGGCGGGGTCCTCCCCGTGGTTAAATGGATACGCGAGGTGGAGGGAGGACGGAAGACATGTAGAGCGAGGAGGGCGGGGGAGAGGGTCGGCCGCCACCTCTTGATTAGGTTCGTTGCAAGCCTAAGCATTTCGGTTAAGTATGATTCAATTTGGGTTACTGGTTGTGATTCTCTCCTCATCCATCGCCAGTGTCCCGCCGAAATGGTTGTTTTTTCATCTTATATCGTATTTTTATTTTATCCGAGAGATGGCGTTGAAGACTTTATTATTTGATGCGATTCTCGATATGCGATTTTAGAAATATGGCATTTTGTTCCCACAAAAGATATGATAAAATTTTAGCGGTATCGCTTCGTAAAATCGAACTCATAATATCATTCTGTCCTATCGTAACTAACGCACTCATTTTTATGTGTACAGTCTAGCCCCGTTTAACGCTGGTGATGCGTTCCCGAAAACGAGAGCGCTAACTGAATCAGCGTTATGCGGGACAATTTTATTATAGTGCTACATATATAGATGCGTTCCTAAAATCGTAATTTATTACCTATTTTCAAAATATTAGTAGGTATAGCCGCTCTTCTCTCAGAAACTCTAAAACTGTACTTTAAATGATTAATCCTAAATGCGCAATGTAGCATACATGCCAGAAATCCTGCAGTATAATAACAGCCAGAGCTCTTTTGTCATTTTCTCGCACTAACAGATTCCACACACCCTCCTCTTATAATCAGCGTCCAATGCCACCAATAGCTCTTCAATTTCGTAAGATATGTAAACAAAACCATACGTTAAGCTGCATTCTGAGAAAATGTTGTTTTTGCTGTGGTTCGTTTGATGATTTCGGCATTTGCTTTTAGCTATTTTGACTGAAATTTTTCTGCTACACACCGAAAATGTGCAATAAAATCAAATTGCAATTTTTTATTATTTTTTCCATTACATAACACTGAATAACTCAAAAATGTTAAATATAAAATTTGGTGATTATTTAGTTATTAGTTCTTGAGTTAGAGTGCCCACAAAAACGTATGGTGAATGTAAAAATTGATCCGAGATCAAAGAGCGTTATAACGAATCAACGTTGTACGGGGCAGCTTTAAACGAGGTATTACTGTATTTCAAACTAGGGCGTGAGTGTTAAGCTTCTATGAATAGAAGATGCGCGCTCCTCGCCGTTCCCTTACCATCAGGACAGAGGCTTCGAAATGTCATCCCATCTCTAGAGCGAAGCTGGCAAGGTGCAAACATGCAACTGGTTAATGCTATAAAATCTGGCGAAAAAGGGAAAGTTTCCGAAGCCTTCATCGGTAGTGCAGCAGCAGACTGCCATGAAGGTGAACCAAAAGACTCCTCAAGAGATCCGCTACTGTGTCCAAGGCTACAACTCCGCCATTTATCGAGTATAAGAGAAGAATAGAAGTAGCTAAATGTGTAGTTATAAGGAAAATTTTCATTCCACTAAAGCAGATCGGATCCAGCCTACACATTCTAGTAATTCAGAAGAAGCCTCATCCCTGGAAATGTCATTGAATCCGCTAAATTCCATGAAGCAGAGAGTGGCCGGCTTCCAGAATCAGATGGAGAAATCCGTTGCATCAGTAAACAGGAAAAATCGAGTCCCCGCAGTGAGGACATCTAAATAAGAGAACGGAATATTTCGATCGGAAGAACATGTATACTGAAGCAGTCAATATGTATAAAGAACAGCACCGATTCCTCAGCCCCATCGACCTATAAGTAGGGTATGAATTTTTCGGGTTTTACCTGATTATTATTACCATATTTCTATCCTCTGAATTATTTTATCAAATTCATAGATGTAGCAGATCCAGTCATCCCTTATGAATCTAGATTCTTTTGGGATGACGGTGATTTTTATTTGGGTACCAAGTCACGTTGGTATTCCAGGTAACGAGAGAGCAGATAAGGCAGCCAAAAAGGCTGCTAACATAAACTCGATAACCTATCCAAAAGTTCTGATGGGCAATATCAAAGTACGCCTTAAACAATTATTTTATTAACATTGGCAAGAAGAATGTAATGGAGTTTTCTCAAACAAACTGAGGGCAATAAAAAATACAGTACAGCCATGGCCAGGGCCGGCGCGAGCTACGGGCGCCCCGGGCGGCTGCCCGGGGCGCCAAAGTTTTGGAAGCACTATCTCGATCATTTATCTATGGCAGTGGTTTCCAACCTTTTTGTAGGTACGGCACCCTTTCAAATATAAACAGGATTTTGCTGCACCCCAGCCTTCAAGCAATGTTTTTATATTTTTATAAACGAGCATTAAAAAACCTTTGGATATAACCATTTATTGGTATCATACTATAATCAATTTATTAGAGATCAAATTAATGCCCTACTACCAAAAAAAGTAGCGGAGCAGCCTGAGGTCGGCAAGGAACAGGGAGGTATACTGTACAACGCTGTACTTACTTGTGCTGCTCTGCGGGAACAGGTATAACTACAGAAGTACAGCGCTGTAAAGCTCGTGCGCTCTAAGGTGGCAGGCGGAGACGAGTGAGAGGGGAATGGAATGAATGGGAAGGAGAAGCTTTAAGGGGGAGCTGACGTCAGAGCACCTGCGCAGTAGACGAATCTTGGTTCGGACGAGCATTAGTTTACCTCCCTCCCTTTCCTTCTTCCCCTCCAGATTTTAAGTTCGCGCAGCCTATCCTGACACCTAAACATCACCTCCCCTAAAAGCGGCCCCGACTCGAGGATGGACTCGTCCTACCTTAAAGGTGCCTACAGCGCACTGCCAAGTTATAGAGTTTTAGATATACATTATGCCTCCCTGTTCCTTGCCGACCTCAGACTGCTCCGCTTAGACGCGGTTGTGGACATTTTCACTTACAACTCGAGAACGAGCAATCGACAGCATGTGAAATTTGTATGGTTTGTGTAGACATTTCGTATAAAGGTTCCATTAGCTTTTCACAAAAATCGGCTTAACGAAAACTAGTGTTTTTGAGGTCAGACCTTGACACGACGTTCCTCTAACTTTATTGTTTGCAACTACATTTCCATAAACAAAAAGATGCGTATCTTTAATCTACGTCCGGAGGTGTAAAGAATGTATTTTTGTGCGATGCACATTACGTAAGTTTTTACAAAACAAGAATCTGAGCTTGAAATTCATGTGCTCATAGTTCTGTAACGGTTGACATTTCGACACATGTTTATATAGAATTTTTTGCGCAGAATAAGCACATTAGCACTAGAAATTACGCACAAGTTTTGCGGGACACCCAGTGTATCTCAACAAACGTTAACGGAGGGGGCGCTGGAGTGCTATCTCGCCCGGGGCGCCCAAATTCCTTGGGCCGCCCCTGGCCATGGCGTCCTCTCCCAGGACTTCGCGACTGGAAGAGGTCGCCATTACCCGGCTACGCATAGGTCACTGTTGGTGCACGCTCAGTTGCCTATTGTGATCTGAGGAAGTCCCAGTTTGTGAGACGTGATACTGCACTGATAGTGTCACATATTTCATTTGACTGTATCCAATTCAGGAATGAGAGAGAGAGAGAGAGGGAGCATCTACCTACGAACCTTTCTGTCGCACTGGGAGATGATCCTCATCTAGTAGCCATCTCATTCCTGAGGGATTTCAGAATTTTACCTTTTATTTAGGTTTACATACATAAATAAGTTTCTAAACGATTTTAATATGCGATATGATGTGTCCTGTTTATAACTCTCCTATCCAGTTTATTATAAGATTTCAGCGACCATAATAAGCTCTTTTATAGCCTTGTGGTAATTTTAACTATTTTATTATTGTTGGGGGTAGACCCTTATACAGTCTCACCGACATTTTATTTCACAGATTATGGGAAGCCCCATTACAGTCTCTCTCAATCTGTTTTTATCAATATATTTAATTGTTATTTATTTATTCTACCAGATGAGACATGTGACTAAATTAATTTTATGTTGTCTCGTCTAAATCAGTTGTGTTGTGTGGCACACTGGCTTACTTGGAAATGAATGAGCTGTGTGAGGAAGAGTACGGAGATAATAGTCCAAGAGTCTGATTCGCCATGTAACACACACACAAATTCATTTTATAACCGATGAACCATGAAAACCTTCCTTTTTTTAGCACTTTCACTTAAAAAATCAATTGAAGTTTGTTTTGAGGAGAGGTTATCAATCTGAATTTTTGAAAGTCACAGAAAGATAGTAGAAATTAGCAGAAATTATTCATATAATTGGATCTTTTACTCAAAATGAATAATTACAGTCAGAGCCTGATTTAGCGCTCCCCATATATAGTGCCACCCTCGCATACCGCCCATGAACCGTTTTGAACAGAACTTTCATATTGCGATTACATACCTCGATTTACCGCCACCCACGCTTTAGCGATAATGTCAGTGATAGATAAACGGAGGCGCAAAATCTGGGTTTGACCGTGTACACTTTACTCTTATTATTAGAAGAATGACTGGCACCAATTATTAATTTACAATAACAACTTGTAAGTAAATCTTCAATGCTACATCGAATTAGCCACATTTCCAACATACGCTTAACCCCACAACGACGTCCGACGTGTCATTACGTCGAGCAAAAACTTAGTACGTCGAGCGTCACTGCTGGCTTTATTTATTTTTTGCCGCTTTGGAAATTATTTATCTTAAAAACCTTGATATATTTTAGAAGAGGAAGTTTTGGCATTAATAATTATATTTTATTCATCAATTTACATGTATTTCTATTTTTATAAAGAGATGAAATTTTGTAAATACTTTTTTGTAGCCTCGCGATTCCATCCTTGCGAATATGCGTACATACACACATATTTCGGATTCTATTGAATAAAAAGGAACAATTTTGTATGTAACTTCTGTAATGATTCCGAATAACGACAAAGTAACTCAAGAATAAATAAAAATCTTGAACTGCCTTTAAAAAGAATAACAATCGTAATATTTATCTAAAATTTTCAGTCGAGAAATGAAAAAGTTGACTCCGGAAAACGATTTTCCTGATTGGTTTAGAGCAGAGGCCTCAAACTTGCGGCCCCCGTTGTACATTTTTGCGACCAGCGAAGTAAGCTATTATACACTAGCGGCTAAAACTCAAACGTATATCTTATAAAATACTAGCTGAAACGCCCGGCTTCGCTCGGGAAAGAGTTTTCTTTTAAGTGGCAAACTATTTTTATTACGTATTGAATTGTAAAGTTTTACCATTAATATAATTACACATTAACATCTTACTTAATATTCACATGGATAGATACCCCAAAGCCTTTAAAGCAGCAATAAAGTTATATGGATTATGTCAATACTATTAGCCAAAACGTAAACATTGAACGACATCTTAGTTACCGAAAAAATGTAGGCAGATGCATCGATATATGTTGCAAAAAATCTTTCAATGTTACTGGTGAATGATTACAATGTTCTAATATTTCTTAATAATCATTTGACTCACGTTAAAGTATTCATAGACTATATTTAATCCATTTGTACCCTTTATCTTGGCATTGTCTATTCTTCCTCAACGGCGCGCCAGGGCGTGGACTTTCCTTGCATTAATATTTACATGCCTATCTCCCTTTGAGGAGGACAACAATTAAGAAATTTAGTTGTGTTGCCGTCTGGAAAACGTTAATAAATTTTGCGCTGAAAGGATAATTTTGAGCGATTTAACATGTAATATGACTAAAAATGAGCAGAATTAAAATACTCAATCTTTTGTGCGTAAAATAAGCCATTTCTCGTGATCGTAAGTTAATATTTAGGTATATTTATATCCACATCAGTAAAGGGTTGCATGGCATTCTGGAGTTTCTCCACACCATTTCCCATGCATTCTTATGGAAATAGTATTTTATTGACCGCATGGGGTATAAACCTAGACCAAGTTCTTCCTTTGGTCCATAGGATGGCTCATGAAACTTTTGAATTCAATAGCCTTAACGGTGTAAAAACGAATAAAGAACACACGCAGGCACTCTAAAATATTTATAAGATTTCGCTTAAATCAAAGAATTTTAAGAAGTACGTTTATTACATCAGCACTTTTAAAATGTAAGCAGTTTGTTGCTCATTCTGATTTATAAAAATTCTGAACAGATGGGGTACTAAGTATGTTCGTCCCGCTGCCAGCTTTTTTCTTGCGTGTCCGAAGAACCTGGCCCTCGATGCCGAATCTAGTATTCTTGTAATGAATGAGTTTAAGGCCGCATCGTAGAGTTTGGGTGATTTCTTCCTTATGGAAAGAGAGAAGGAATGTTCAAAGAATATGAAACGGTGTGTGAGAACTAGGGAAGTATGCGGCCCACAGACTTGGTACGGTGCCTTAATGCGGCCCGCGGGTTTGGTGGAGGGCCTGCATGCGGCCCGTAGACCGACGTGAGTTTGAGACCTCTGGTTTAGAGGGTCACATGCAGCAAATGAAACGTTCCGAATAGTTTATATTTATCCTTGAAGAAGGTTACATGCCAATGACTTCAATAGTTTACTCGATAATGATTATTATATGAAAGAGCGGACAAGCACTGGATAGATAACGGGTCGGTGTGCAAATCGCCAGTCTCCAGCGAAGAGTCTACTTATTTCAAGCTAGCCTAAAAGTTATAGTTTTAAAATATCAAGTTTTGCGTAGATCCTCAAAATATTTTATAAAAATCCATTTAAAAAATTAAAAGTTGAGATTTTTTATATTTTTTGCAATTTTCGCGCCTGTATCGCTCATTTTCTCCTTTTGCATATGGGGTAGAATTTAAACAAACGTCCTCCGGGCTTGAGAGCTAAAGAAGCAACTGAAAATCCCCTGGAAATAGCTATAAACAGGTATATATTACGAAAACACTACCTAAAATAACAGCAATTACTAGAGCTATAAAAGTGTTTTCGGAAGCTCATTCTTCAAATGAATTGTTTGAATTAATATAAATCTCCATACATTCGCTAAAGCCTTCTAGAGAAAGACTTCACTATTAGATCGTATTAATAAATCTGCGCATGTCTCAGATGCTGACGATCAAGTCAAATTTTTGGGCATAGTATATGTGAATGAGCAGATTAAATTCGAATTTGCAGCCTGTTTATTAGTGGCCTTACCTCTAAACAATGATTTGGATATTGTTAAGTTTTGGATTGATGCTGGAGTAGAAACCCTAAATTAAACAAGTTTGCCCTAACATTGCTATGGTGTTGAGCGATTAATTAGCGATGTGCCTCATTTGAAAACGCCGGAAGGAGTAATATTACCGAAGAAACATTGGTCAAACAGATGTTGCATGTGGCTCACAAAAACTAAAATAAAACCTGCAAATTTTTAAATGTTTTTAATTTAAACCCGATTTTACCAACATTTTTAAGAGAATAATAGAACTCAATAATAACCCTCCGAATTAACTTTTTTTAAACACGAAAAATACATACCCTACACACAAGGAAGAGATTGGAACGAGGAGAATATTTACAGACACGTTCTATAGCGGCCGCACAGAGACAACATGGTTTTATTAATGTTTCGAAAATTCTCTAGTCCCCATATCTTAACACCGACTGCGAAACCGATGAAATAAGGCTTGCGCGTGTTGTATTCCTTTTGGAGTTTTTTGATAGCACACGTTAGATATATGTTTACGGAATTTACCTGTTCGGATACGAAGAGCACATTTTAAAAATTTCAAACGGATAGAAATAGGAAGTTCTCTCTACCATTCCATTGAATCTACCGTTTAAATAAATATTTATACAAGAAAACGTTTCAATCGGTAGCATTTTTAACTCAAACGATATATTCTTGGAATATCCAACGATCGATTCAACGGAAACCTCGAAAAGGTAACTCGAGAGCGCGAATTGCAGGAATGACTTCAATAATGTCAGAGTTTGTCATTCAACCTCTTGATTTATCACGAGTAAGTGCAACGCGGGTCATTAATCACGCACTATTCACGTGACGGATTCCACTCAACGTATAACCGGTCATAAAGGAAGCTTATTCGGAGTCTTTCCGATCACCAGTCTCGCTACTCTTGAAAATGCAAAAGGAGCGAAATTTCCACTCTCTCTCCCTCCCTCTCACTCTCCCTCCCTCTCTCTCTCCTTCCCTCTTTCTCTCCTTCCCTCTCTCTCTCCCTCCCTCTCTCTCTCCCTCTCTCCCTCCCTCTCTCTCCCTCCCTCTCTCTCTTCCCCCCTCCCTCTTACTCTCCATCCCTCTCTCACTCTCCCTCCCTCTCTCTCCATCCCTCTCTCTCACTCCCTCTCTCTTTCCCCCCTCTCTCTCTCTAGGCCGCCATCTTCCTCCACCCCGTGCCCATTCGCCGCGTGATTTGCAATCACCCTTTGCTGGACGCGATTAGCTTTTTTTCTTTCTCTCCCTCGCAGCGTTGGATTCCGTCCTTGGAAAGCCTTCCGAGAGCGTTCATTGAGCCATCGCTCGCAGGAGATGACAGCCCATCGCATCGGCGGCTCATTTGTTACGTCCGCTGTGGCTCCCTCTATCTCTCCCTCCCCCACCCCCCCTCTCTCTCTCTCTCTCTCTCTTTGCGAAATCGGATCCGCCGAAATGAGTAGAAATAAAATAAAAAATACCGAAAATTCGAAAAAAAAATGAAAGAGAGGGGGCGAAAAAAATACGAGAGTATCGGGCGACGGGCGCGTCGGAAACCGAAGGGAGGGGAAGACAAAAAAAGAGAAGGGCGAAATGAAATTAATGACCCAAATTAGCGGCGGTGGAACCCATCGAGTGAAGAGATCAAAGGGGCGATTGAGTGGAGTGTGGACCCTTACTTGCGGGAGGGAGGGAGGGGTAGGGAGCGTAGTGGAGAGGGTTGGGAAGGGGCTGGGAGGGGGTTGGGATGGGGTTGGGAGCGGGTTGGGAGCGGGTTGGGAGCGGGTTGGGAGCGGGTTGGGAGCGGGTTGGGAGCGGGTTGGGAGCGCGTTGGGAGAGGGTTGGCAGGGGAGGGGGAATCATGACGGGGCAAGGGGAGAGGTAGGAGAAGGATACGGAGGGGTGGGTATGGGTGGGAGTCGAACGGCTGGGTTGGGAGGGAGGTATGTGAGGAAGGAAAAAAAGATGGGAGTGGGTGATTAGAGAGAGAGAAGAGATAGGGAGAACGGGAGAAAAAGGAGGGAGAAAAGTTGGATGGAGAGGAAAGATGGAACGTGGATTATAATCTGGAGGAAAGAGAGGAAGCGGATGCGAGGAGGGAGATGAAAAAGGTGAAGGAGGAGAAATGGTATTCTTATAGAGGCATTAAATCATTTCTCATCTAATTGTAAGCCTCAGGAATAAAAGGAGGCGAAGCCAGCATAATTGCGGAGTGTGTCTTTCGCCACCAAGTGGGAGAAGCCCAAGGATGAAGGCTGCTGCGAATATTTATACGAACAGAGTTGGGCCTATTCGCCATTTTTTACCGAATAGAAGGTATGCGAATCGAAGATTTGTTTGTGGAATGTTTTCATGCCAAAGCGTAAATAAATTATTCGAGCCAATGCATGTAGCGACCAAATTCGACTTTTTTCCTCAGGCGAATCGCCATTAATGTCCTCAATAAAAGGGAGATAGGAGAAGATTTGTCAGCTTTTAAAATTTTTATTGGATTCGATGTCACTGATGAATTTGCCTCACACTATAGCTCAATTTGCTCAATGAATTTGCAGGTTACTAAAAAATCGATAAAATTTAGACTCTCGCTTCATGATTCAATTCCGAAAATTAAATATACGAATAAAAGTTACTAGCGGAGATCACGTTGCCTTGCAACGTTTAGAGTCGTGGATATTATAGAAAGATTTCAGTAATTTCCCAGCAGAACAAATGGAAGTTCTGACTTAATACGTAGTAATATCATAAGATTTATATGAGATTTACGACGGTTATAGCCCAATATAATAATGCTAACAGATAAATTTCTCTTAAAGGAAATGAACCATTACTATATTTTTTCGTGTTAAAATTGACATATGACAAATCATTTTACAAAATAAATTTTTAAGTATTTTCTGAGGAAACAGGTTAACCATTCTCGGTTTCAGTCCATATTATTATTTCTTTTTACGCAAACAATCACGTATCACCATTCAAGTTTTAAGACATGTTTAAGAAATACGATTAAATAAGTTTTCTCGGGGATTGTAAAATATTTCCGAGAGAAAGTTTTGGGTAACGTTTTATGCACTAAAAAAACTCTTTTGGTGAAAGTATGGGATCGAATCTCGCCAGTTTCCGTGTGATTAAATTCGATTATTCCCTGATCTAAGAACTCACAGTTACGCAACAAGAGTTAAAAGGCGCACCCAAAGTACGAAACTACAGCGTTAGCACCAAGATGATCAATCTCATTAGATTCGAATAATAAGTTCAAATGTAGCGATTTATAAATAAAAGAAAACATTCAACACAGTACCATTTATTGAGGAGGGCATATTTATACGAACAAGTCATAGTCGTTCTTTTGACCATCGCCGTTGCAATGTGCTTTATGTTCACAGGATTGTTAAATCCTTATATCTTTCGTAATAATAAGCTCTCTGGCATAAAAAATTCTAGTCGTTCGACATTTCATGGACTCAAATGACGCCACATGGAACTGAAAACCCTTCGCCAAGTTCTCTATGATTGCAATCTCACGACCATTTCGCCGAGCGAAGAAAGGCCGATCGGTTAATTGCAAGCGATTACTTTATTTCTCTTGGGCAGTTGGCGAACGCAATGAAATAATGAGATGCTAAAATGGCTACGCACGTCGTAAGAAAGGTTAAATGGAGTCAAAGTGGTCACGAAAACTCCCTTGAATATCGAGCCTATGTATGTAGCTCTGTATATATATATATATATATATATATATATATATATATATATATATATATATATATGATTAGGATTAGACCGAAGAAGATCTCCCTTTTTCATCCTAAAAAATATAAAATAATAATAAAAAGTAATAAAACAGTTTCGAAAATAGTTTTACATTATCATCACGACCGTTTAACTATAGTACGTTTCTTCGCTTTGATCGAAGTCTCTCGAAAACTTACTAGCAAAGTATTTTACATAAAGGATGCGTTTCATAGTTAAGGGATTTGGGGTTCGCCTCGTTTCACGTATTGCACATACGGCGGGTGGTAAAATAAACCATATCAAGAACAATATAGCAGAAAAGCCCGTCTTTAGCTCGAAACAAGCCTTGATCATTGCGAATTGGTCACCACGGCGACCCACTGATCTACGTAGGGCGATTCTCCGTCTCCTCCAGTACCACCATTGTCTTGCAGAGCACGGAACTATTCTGTTTTCTCAGGTAATAGTGGCGTATCATTTGTAATTGTTATGCCAGTTAGCGAGTATATAGCGTTGGCCTCGAATCTATGTAAGGGTATAGGAAAGTATTTCTAATTATACTACGCTAAAGAGGATCGCTTTCTAAGATATCGATTTAGACGCCGTCTCCTAGGAACGAATATTTATCACGAAGAGAGATCGCACCGTTGTTATACAACAGTTAGGAAAATGCATATACGAAGTATCTGTAAAATGGAATTAGGATAGATATGAAAAATGCAGTACAGTCGTCCCTCCTGCAACGCGAGGGATACGCTCCTGTAAAACACCGTGTAATAGGAAAACGCGTTATAAGGTATGGAAAATAGAGAGATAGGGACCCGTCGGACTAAAGTTAGATACTAAAATCCGAATACTATAGTAAAACGGCATAATATAATAACTATATATTAATAAAAAATTAATATAATTTTTATTTAATTAAAATGGATCATTACGATAAACCTTGGTTTAATTTAGTAATAAATGGTTTTAAAATAAATTAATTTCACGTAGTGTACATAGAGTAGCGCAATTCATTATTAAACTCGGTAGTAGAACTAAGAGACAAAATGTACACTGTAACAGGACAGGAGAACTTGCATAATAAAATAACACGTAACATGTTACATTTAAATGATTGTAGACGTCGCTTAAGTGGACCTGTTGGGGAAACGTCCAACTAAACCGACTCGAACAGCGTTCACGTGGGAGTGCGGAGAGCCAAAATTGCTCCGCGTAAAGAATTCTTTGCTAAAAATCGGAGAAATTGGTCTCCTAAAATCGCGCAAACGTGAATCCGGGCCGCGTTTTAAGATACAACGGTCACACTTTATAAATCGCATATACGTGAAACCACGCTCTAGAATACCGCGTTATAGGCGGGTCGACTGTATACGCCAAGGCTCGACAACCTTTTTCACAAGAAGAGCTACTTTTTAAAATGATGCATAACACGCGACATAAGAAGAACCGCAGTCATTGGCGGATCCACGTGGGGCGATGGGAGCGATCCTTCCCCTTAACCTTGTCGTTGCTTTACTTTCTGCGACTATCTCTGTAAAACTAACGTTTCTTCTAATAATACGTCCGTACGTATTTTCTGCGATTCCCATTAAAATAATTTACGAGGCCAATTTCGTCCAGGGTGGTTTTAGGTGTTTTAACACGGAGAGTTGCTGTCGGGAGCCGCAGGTTGCCGACCCCTGGTATAAACGATACAACCAGGAATAGAGAAGGAAGGGAATGAAAGAGGTGACGGGACGGATGATTAAGAGAGAGGAAAATTTACAGGAAAAAAGTTGTTGGTTTGTATTTCTGGCTAATCAACCTCTTGGATTATTAAAGCCATAACTCCTTTCACTCCAAACACACACACACACAAGGGAGGAGGAAAACCCGGTGCCAGCATTAGCCTACTCTTAACGAAGAGCACCAAGGTGGCCAACTGCTTCACGTCTCTTCCGAAGGATTAAAGGAAATAAAGGAATAAAAGCATGAGTAGAAAAAAGGCCGGAATAGAAGTGGGAAGTACAGGGAAAGCGGAGAGAGGATCGGTGAGGAGAGGAGAGAGGAAGAAAGGGATCTAATAGAGCGGAGTGGGTGTTAGGAGATAGAGAGGGACTAAAAGATGAAAACCTCTACGCGAGCAGGAACGGAAATAGAGAATCCCATCCAATTGAAGGAGGAAAGAGAGAGAGAGGAAATAACGAAAGAAGAAAGAGAGACAAAAGGATGGAAAAACGAAAGATAAGAGGAGAGAGAGAGAGAGAGAGTGCGAAAATAAATGAGGAAGAAGAATCGAATTAAATGGGAGGCGAGATACAAACAGAGGTGTTTGAGCTACAAAAACAAGAACTAATAGAGGCTGGATTTCCACTGTTGACGTGCAGAATTGATTATTCATATTGACAGGAGATGTTTCAGAGCGTATTAGTCATTCCAAGGAATTCTCGCGCTATTAATGCCATTTGTAATTCATAGTTTATCAGTGACAGAGAAAAATTGAAAATATTAATAGAGTATTAGGATTAACAATTAAAAATACCGGGAAAAACAGTCCATGGCTGAAGTGGAGTGGTAAATAACCCATATGTGCACTCGTCTATGCTCAAACCGAGTTCGGCAATATCGTCTCCACGGTAACATTCCAATAAAATTCGAATCTAAACGCTAAAATGCTATAGTTTACCTGACATTCAAGGATATACAAAAGAATATAAAAATTCTGTGATAAGAATTAGAATCTACAATATTTTTCCCTTAGAACAATACAACCCCCACTGCGATATCACAATTCTAAAATGTTTTTCATGTACCAAAGAAAAAAATCTCAGCACGATGGATTTGAGACTTTCTATGTAAATCAAATAGGGAAAGGATGCTCCTGAAATCGAACTAGGGACTTCAATCTTCGCCAAATAAAATATGATCCTAAGATCGGCCCTGGTAGAACGAACCTCATGCCGTTTCATGAAAATCGGACCATCGATGCAAAAGTCGTGAGTGAGAGATGAACGCAAACAGCCTAAAAACAAGGATAATACAAGAAGGATTTATGCAAAACGTTTTGGCGAAAATGTGGTTGCAGTAAGTGAGCGGGAGGGAAAACAAGTATACGAAAGGGCCTAGATGCGACGAATGCAAAAAACGAATGAAACGAAATGGGAGATGAGTTAGAGTGTGTAACAGAGCGGATTGGTGTGGTGAATAAAAGCAACGGAGTAAGTTGTAAGATAGACACAAATGGGGACGAAAAGGAGAAGTTGATCGGAACATTAGAGAAGAGATAATAGGAGGAAAAGAGAAGAGAGAGCGGAGAGAAGATAGGCAAGAATAAAGTGGATAAATGAAATGGATGGAGAATAAGAAAGGGGATTGAGACTCGGGAAGGCAGAACGAAGAGAAGCGAAAGAAGAGGGAGGAAGAGAGAGAGGACGTGAAGAGAAAGAATGTGAGGGAGGAAGAGGGGGATGAAGGGAATGATAGAGATTGAGAGAATAATGGAGGTAAGAAGGGAGGGACGGAGAGGAAGGAGGGAAAGAGAGATGAAAGGAGAGAGATGAAGAGAAGGAGGTAGTTAGGGAGGAGAGAGACGAAGAAAGGGAGGATGGATGGTAGGGAGGGAAGGAGGGAGTGGGAGGAAAGGAAGGAGTCGCTTGAGCGCGATGAAAAAGGTTAGATTCATCGGGGCCAAAGGATCCTGTCTCCAGGGGCCCAATTAGCCAGGGGCGTGGGGAGGAGGCTTGGGGCGTGCAGAGAGATGATGGGAAGGTGCCTAGAGCGGAGGTTAGAAGGCGAAGGGGAGGTGGCGGAGAGGGGAGGAAACGGGGGAGGCGTAATGCGACCGGAGAGGGTGGGGGAGGGGGTGGAGGCGACCACGCGCGTCACGAGAGACTGCCTCCCGCCCCCCTGCCCCTACGCGCTCATTAACGGGCGCGGTGCCTTTCTCATTCCCCTCACCCCGATCCCTCTCGCTCTCACCCTTCCTCCATTATTACCTTCCCATCTATCTCTCTCTCCCCCTCTCTCTCTCTCTCTTCCTTCACCTCGTCTCGTAGGATACCATTGTTGTCTCGCCTACCTCTATGTAGTGTTGCACCGAGATTCGTGTCGGACCTCTTGCAGCTTCGGACCCTTTTAGACATGGAGGGCTCTTCAGAAGTGCAGTTTTTAAAAGGAAAGTTGTCTTTTTCACAGAAAATAAAAATGAGGCAATTAGCATTTTTGTTGTTTTAATCCGCCCTGGAAACCTTTTGCTGTATAAGCTAATTCGTGAGTTCCAATACGTTTCAAAAAGGTAACAGCACGCTACCCATAATCATAAATTTGTGCACGCAAAGTTCTCCTAAAATTGATGAGTGTTATCCTGAAATAATTATGTTCCAATGCTAATAAATTAAAATTTTCTATATTTCCGTTTTTAAGACCTTCCTTCAGGTTGTACTCCGGGAAATTTTTCGTAGAAATGCAGCCGAGAAGGCTCTTACTTTAGGTGTAAGGTTTAAATTAGGCCTCAGAGGATAAGCTCGAGAATCATTAACTAATTTGAGAAATTTGAAGAGGCACACACACCTGGCCTTCGGATGCATGTGGGCTTTACAAAATCTCTGCAGCAACTGTCTCGAGCAGCAATGTTTACTCTTTGGATGCAAGCAACAACCCCCAGGAACACGGATTTTCATATTTTTTTCTTCACAGTTTTCTTTGGAAATAATACGATACCCACGTATAATCAGTCGGTCGCTGAGGCAAAGCCTTAGAGTTGTATGGTCTCGTGTGCTTAGAAGTTAGATGAATTCCCACACCGGTTAGGGACCTCCTCTGGTACTCAAAACAGATTTTCACTGATATACATATGATGCTGGGGAAATATTTCCAATCGTCACCATTCCCTCCCCCGTATCATTTTTCCTTTCTTTTCTTCAACGTCAATAGAGGGGAGGCGTCTTTCCTAAGGAGCGGGTCCTCCTAGCGGATTTCAAAAGATGGAAGCACGCTTTCTTAAAAGTTTCCAGGGTTATAGTTTGCGTTACCCTGGGGCGAAGGGAGGATTACCCGCACCGTTGGAATGTAGATCCTCTCCAGTACGTCCCATTCGTGAAAACGTCGCTCCTCTAGCTTCAGTAGTTTGCTTACAGTTTTGAATTTTCCAATTTTGGAGGCACCTAGCGGATAATCTATGAACTACTTGGAAAATCATCTCGGTGGAAAATTCAGAAATTGATAAGGAAAAAGAATGAAGATAAGGAAGTGTTTATTAAATTAACAGTCTTTGAAATTCTTGAAACTTATGGGATGAATTTCGTAATTTACAGTTTTAAGGATTAAAAAAATCATTTCATCAGAGCATACAGTTGTTTGTAAAATGAAAAATTTCAGTCATTATTATTCTTCTCTTTCTCGGTCGAGGTATACTTGATGATTTATAGCCCCACCCTTTATTTAGAGAGTGGATTTCATCCGAGTTGCATGCTATATATCGTAAAAAGATCGCCAATAGAACGTACACGTTTCATGTTTCGCAAAGTATGGAATTTTCCTAATTCTGGCATGTTAAGTTGCCGTTTTGAAATGAATTTGCCAATCAATGTTCACGTTTTCTATCTTCCAGTAATGACCGCGCATAATTTATTTATTCGATTTCGACGATTTATAAGAAAGTCAAAAGGTGAAGCTCTCTTTAAGACTACTCAAGACGGACGTCATCTTGAATTTTACGATCGGCTTACAATTTTCCTCATGTCTACCAATGGAAGGAGATGCAATAATCTTGTGGGCTTTTCGGATGCTGCCACATTTTGAAATTTTTACTTTTTAACGAGATATTCCGTAAATAAAATTGGTCTTTGGAAGCAAATTTTTGTGAATTTATAATATATAGGTAAATAGGGTGTGGCCAAACTAATTGGATTTAGGGCGCCAAATGTCCAAATCCGCAAGTGGACGGAAGCAACGCGTGTAAAATGAATCAATTTGTGAAATTAAAATGAAAGTTTTTTCAACTCTTTGCCATGGATAACTTTGCTGGAAATATTAAGTTTCATAAAAATTGTTATTTTTTAAAAGAAAATGTCGCTCTAAAGTCATTGCTGCAAAAGTAACAAATTTTTCTTCATAGGAAGGAATGTTCGGACGGTGAAAAACGAGAATCACGATTTTTAAAATAGTATATATTTTAAGTAATTAAAAATGTTGAGGTCTTACATACGAAAACAAGAAGTCCAACTCAGGACTAATGCAGGCTGGTTCCCTAAAGATTACGTCCCGAATTGATTACTTATATTGACAGGAAATGTTTCGGTATGTGTTTGTCATTCCAAGTAATTCTCATTCCATAAATGCCACTTGTAGTTCATAGTTCATCAATGAAAGAGAAAAATTGGAGAACAAATTTATAGAGCATGATCAGGTTTAAAATACTAAAATAAATGTCTAAATCTCTTTCTGATATTATATTTTGCATGTATTTTTTAATAAACAATTTTAATAAATGTTACTGTTTATACACTAATATGTATGTATAAACTGTCCATTGCTTAAGGGTAGTCGAATGGGAAAGAATTATAACCCATTTGTTCACTCATCTATGGTCAAGCCAAGTTCGGTAACAATCGTTTCCATGGCAACAACCCGATAAATGCGATTTAAAACGCAAAAACGCTGTCTTAGTATAAATTCAAGAAAATACGATCAATTTACAAAATTCCGTGATAAGAATTAGAATCTATATTCTTCTCCCCTTAGAACAGAACAAACCTCGCTCCGATATCCCAATTTTAAGATATTTTAAAGTATTAAAGAAAACATCTCTTCAGGATAGATTTGAGACTTTCTATGTGAATAAGCAGGGAAAAAACGTTCCTGGAGTTGAACCCGGGACTTCAATCTTTGCTAAGTAATATGTAGCCCGGAGTTGAGCCCTGGCAGCGCAAGCCCCATACCAAGTTTCATGAAAATTGGTACATTGGTGCAAAAGTTGTTAGTGGGGGACATACACACACACAGACAGTACCATTTCATAAGGCTGTTTCCTTTTGAAACCAGCCTTAAAAATGCAAATTCTCAAAGGAGCATTGCATATTCTAAAAAGATCGTCATAATTTCCACTGTTTTACTTTATAACAGAAAGCCACGATAAATTTAGAAATTAAATTCAACAATATAATTTTTAAGGTTTTTGAGCAGTTTCATAAAAATTTAAAGTCGTAGAACTATTGATTTTTAAAAATAGTTTGGATTCTTTTTCTGCTTGTTTGATTTACTTGTCCAACAAGATTTCGAGGCTGGTCACACTTGTGGTGAACGGACCACCATATTCGCCACAAAATACCAAATATATCTAATCTTAATAAGAAAAATACTTAACCTTTTAAATAGGTTTTAGATTGTATTATTTAGTATTAACTATTATTTTTATGTTATTTACACGGAAAATACATAAGTGGTAGCATTAGTTTATTGCGAAAATAGAGATTATTATGTGTTACAAATTTAAACTTTCTGTGTGAACTTTTCTTTCGCTGATCTCTGTAATATTGACATAAACTTTTCAGAGACACAATCAAGCCACCGTTAAAGTGCAGGCATATCTCGTAATATGGTGTTTCCCAACACGCTTTTTTCGGTTTTACGCTCATTATGCTTCATGACTCTACCTCTGAATCCGCTCGCTTGGTTCAGACATACGCTCTTTAAAACCGAACTTATAAACTTGGCGAGGAAAAAGAGCTTTTTCAAATTCAAATTTTTATAATGTTTTTAATAAGCCAGTTTGATACTACGGCGCCATTTTCAGGGTTACATAAAAAGATTTACCGTTCAAGTTCCATATATATGGAGATAAAAATCATTTAAAAGTTACACGCAGTTTAGGTTAGATTTCAATTTCCTAGCAACCATCAGCGATAAAATTGCCCAAATATGCAGTGATCTTCAGCATTCTTATCAGAATGGTTTATAAATTGGTCTGCTTTCTGTTCGTTGCAAATAAAATGGTTTCTCTCGTATGTAAATATTTTCCGAGCATTTTGTATTTCTATGTAAATGACTTGATCGCTGTTTACATAAAAATTAATTTCAAATAATCAATTAAAATTTCCACGTAGATGTCGTTTTCAGTTATGTGAATACAGTTCTATGTGATCTGTTATTCATCGTTAATAAATTGTAATAAATTCGCACGGTGCAGTAGTATTTTATCGAATTCTCTATGAAAGCTATTCCGCGGATTATCCGCGTTTTTCAGTCTTCCATGTTTGCATGAGTCCCAATTGACACAGATAATCGAGTTTTTCTTTCCTGTGCGTTATTGGAATACCCCAGTTTTTGACTCATTTTTAGGAACACGTGCACTTTTTACAGCGTTATTCTGATGTAAAAATGTGTTTCGCAATACGCTGATCCGCAATACGCCCAGTTTTAGGAAGGCTTACCGAACGTATTGCGAGGTATACCTATAGTCTGTCCACATACTCCCATTTTCCGCAATCTTCTTCATGTCTTAAAAATCTCTTTCCCTTTTAACACATTGACCGCCCACCGAATTTGCTACACTTCCCAGAGGCCAACGTACAAAATGACTTTCTTTTTTCATGAAAGAATACGATGTAAAATACGTTGCCATCTTGCGGCAGATATAGAAACCACGACCACCGGAGGAAATATTGGAGCTTGCCAGAGGCCCACTGAAAGTAAGAAACGAAAACAGAATGCTCCAAGCACAGGGAGATCATGGAAAGGGGCTGACGCCCACGCCCAGTTAACTGGGCGGCTAACGTGTAAAGTCGTCCATCACATGAAATCATTTCCTTCGTCTTTCTCTTTTTACTTTTAACACGTCTTTAATCATGCTTTCTCTCTCTCTCTCTTCAGATAAGTCCGATAAAGTTTTCCTTCCTCTTTCTTATTGTCAGCATGATTTTCCGCTTTTCTCCTATTCTTCTTAGCATTTCTTCGTTTTCCATCCTGTCCGTCCATTTTATCTTCAACATTACTCTCCGTGACCACATTTCTAAACTATCCAAGCATTTTTATATAATTTTTTCCTGAGTGTCAATGGTTTTGCTCCATAGAATTCGTTAATGCATGAATAGGATTTTATCAATCCCTTCCGTATATCTTCCTTCCGATTCTGCCATTCCAGGCATTTCATTGTTACATCTTGCATCTCTGGTTATGATGCTTACAAAGTACAATATATGGATGGACACAGGCACAAGTACTGACTTGCTACTCTAGCAAGGTAAATAAAATGAGATAAAAACCTAACAAATCTGCTTATGCAAAAAATTCATGATTTCACGCAAGCACACTCACACGCGCGCCTCTCACACGCACACACTCGCTCTCACACGCACACACTCGCTCTCACACGCTCAGAACCACAAGGCACGCGAGGGCAAACTCTCTCTTTCTCTCTCTCTCTCTCTCACAAACACCCATTTTCTTTTTTTCTCTCTCTCTCTCTCACGCCCAGATACACGCACTCTTTCTCTCACTCTCTCACACAGGCAATCTCATACATGTGCTCTCAAACTTACTCTTTAGCACGCAAAAAACACGAGCTCGCTTACGATACTATTTTGCGTTTTGTCCTCAGGCTAGCCTAACCCATCGATACAGAGGCAACGGCAAAAATTAACCTTATGAACTTTTTAATCTTCCGTTCAGTATTCAACAATATGCTTTTTAATCCAAAAGCAAAATTAATTACGTCGCGTTATGAGCATTTTTTTCGCTTTATATTAACTTACAAACTTTTTATTCCATTATTTATTCTCGTCTTCACTCAATGATTATGATAGAGGGCATTTTCCAAATATTTTACATCATTTTTCTGTGTGTCCATGTTTCCGCTCCGTACAAATACTCCATGTAATATATATATATATATATATATATATATATATATATATATATATATATATAGCATTTTATCAAATTCTAACAATATTTCCCGTTAGTATAAGTTTTTTTTTCTTCCCATATCGGCTTTTGCTTTCGCTATTCTAGTTCTAATTTCAACAGTGCATTTTTCATCTCTAGTAATGGTGCTTCCTAGGTATTTACATTTTTAAACTGGTACTAATGGTTATCCTCTAATCACCAATTTTATGGTTCCCTTCTTTTCCCGATATTTGCATGACCTTTTCAGTATTATGGAACAAATAAGAAAACATACTATGTAAGAATTCCAATTATGACAAAGTTTGTTGTCTTATTTGTTCCGAATTATGGAACTCCAAAAAATAAGGCTTTCCAGGTGGATTATATTTTTTGTATTTATTTCCATCCCTTATTTTCTTATCGGTCAATTTTTCAGCTTATAGAGTTCGTTTTCTTGCGAGAAGCAGTTGATATTTTACTGTTCTTATAATCCCTTCTCCAATCCTATAGCGCTTCTTGTATTAAACTTCCTCCATATATGTATGTAAATTAAATGAGGCAACAATAATTTGTTACTACTCTTCCGATGTTTATTCCTCTGGTAATAGCTTTCATCAATCTAACCTTCACAACTTGAGTCACTAATAGATTCCTGATCAGTCTAGTCTCCTGTACTTTCAATCTACTCCCTTATCCTTTAACCCTCGCCACCTCCCTGGGGTATTTTTTGACCCCAGGTGTAAGAGAACTCTAATAACTCTTTCTTTCTGAAATATTTCTTTAATATTTTATAAATGCCTAAAGAGAACTTTGTTGCGTACATGCCCATAATTTTATTGTAACTTCTTTGCAAGAAACATGATAAATTATTTCTTTATATGCCTGCGGTCAGATATTACCCCAGGTGGGATCTATAAATACACATAAGTTTCTTCCTCACTACAGCAGCAACTAGTAACTCTAAACTCTGATTGCCTCTGGTTTCTTAAGGCTCTGGTATACAATGTAAGCTTTGTGATCTCAACTTTGTAATAATATTTGTTTACAAGATAAATGTCTCGAATATGACGCTGAACGTAACCAGAGATTCGCCGGCTGATTACACTAAATCCAGTGTCAACTGGACTGCGAATCGCAGTATCATTAGCCAATGAGTTAATTCTGTCAGCTTAAACAACTCGGCCATTCTTCATTTCTACTTTGCCTGCCTTTGAACAAATATCTATCCTGTTTGTTCTTTCTTCTTGTGCTATGTATTTCGATTCCATTTGTTGTGGGACAAATGCAATCTATTTATATATAAAGTCCATATTGAACTAAAAAATTTGTGCTTAAAATGTTACGAAACTATATCTGAAGATAGTGACTGAGAGTAAACACATGAATTCATTTTTGAGATTTTTCAATTTTTAATATTTAATTTAATTTTGATTTTAATGGTAATATTTAATGAAAAGGTGTTTTTGTTCGTTATGTAACGATAATTCATTATATTAATAATAAATTTGCAATAGAATTTTTTTATCAATTGAAAACGTTTTGTGAGCTGGGGCCAAAAATGACCCAAGGGAGGTGAAACGACGTTTTTTAAAAGGCAGATGGCGAGGGCTAATATCTTCGTCGGCATAAACCAATTTATTCTATCAATGGCCAGCCAGTCGACGAAACATACGCAGCGATCTTGGATACACTCTATCGCCCTTTCTGATATGATTCTCGTCATTCCAATAGCATTTCTGGTTCCTTGTGCATTTTTGAATCCGTATTGATCTTCTCCTAGCACTTCTTCAGCCTTTTAGTGAGGATCCTTGTGTAAGGTGACTAGACGTCCCGATTTCGGCGGGACAGTCCCGCTTTTGAGCGGCACGTCCCGCTGTCCCCCAAAAACTTTAGGGGATGCAAAATTGTTCCGATTATTCAATGTTTTTACAACAAATGGAACGTAAGATGAAGCAATTCACAACAACGAATTAAACATCATAAGACAATCAACGATACATAAATAATAACAACGAATGAAATAAAAAATAATAATCATAAGAATATTGATCAGCATCGTCCACAACAAAGCGGACGACGCAGATCACCAATCGGCCGTGATGCAGCTTTCACATTGGAAATAGCATTTCGCAGATGTCAAAACAAATGACGACGTAATTAATCTGGATTCCCCTTATTCAAACGTGTCGTAAAGTTTGTATGGTATCGGTATCGCCCTAGACGGCGTCTCACCGTCTATGTCTGATTCAGTTTTGGAAGGAGTTCGGATTGTATCTAAGATACCGACGCTTGGTGGAACTATTCACTCATTTCAGAGAAACATATCAGCCACAAACAAATCTCAAAATCAATTCAGTTTGGTCTAGAAATATATATTAAAGGACGATATGATAATTTATTATGTTTGGAGTTAGAAATTCCCGATCAAGTTGGAGAAATTTAGAAAAGACATTTTTCTTGAAATTTCTTTGGTTGTGTGCACTCCTCTAAGAAAAAAATGGCTTAAGTAAAATCACACCTTATTCGAAGTGTTAAAAACACCGGAAGAATGGTTCACTAGTTACTTTAAATGCATAATGCTATCAATATTTTTAGGCCCCTTATTGTAGAAGGATTTTCCTTAAGTAATATAAAAGGGGGATCTGACTGATTACACACAACCATTTTTTCCATTGTTTGTGAATTTGTGCAGAACTCCTTAAGACGTATCAATTTATCGGAATTAGCAACTGAACTGTAGTCGGTCAACGTAAATCGCATATGTTCCAGGGGCAAAGAGATTTTCTCCCGCTTTGGCTGATCTGAAATCTGGTCACTTTATCCTTGTGATAATCTTCGATCCCTGCGGTCTTTACAACAATGTTATGTCTAAGAAATCTCGAGGCCACTCTAATAGAGAATATATATATATATGAAAGATGAGGGGCATCAATTCACCACAGGTCTGTGGCGGATTCTCCACGTGTGACGAAGGGGTTCGAGAGCGCCGACTTAGCGAAATAGGCAAGACATTCGAAAATGGAAATGATCAATCGATGGTTTGACATAATCACGCCATTCTGAGTAAAGTACTATCAATATGTTAACTAATTATTTTCAAACCGAAAGATTCTCTACAAAAAAATCGACATAAATTCCAAGGGATTGATCTAAATACTCCATCCTGCTCTTCCAACAAAAAAGCGAGAGAAAAATAACAAAAAAACTCTCCCCCCGTCTTTTTCTGCCTCTCGGGGCAGGTGGAGAATTTCAATTCCTCCTTCCCGAAGCGCGCCCTTCATCCGTTCCGCCTCTTTTTATCCACGCGATCCGCATTTCTCCCACCCAATTCCACGCCGTTTAGCATCTCAAAGAGGGCGCTGAAGGCACTGCCGACGATTAAAAACGCATGTAAAGACGCGGAACCTTCGTTTAAGACGTCCGTCCGGCCGCCAAAACGGGCGAGAAAAAGGAGAAAAAGAGGGCGAAGCGTAGAGGCGAAGGGACTTTTCAAGAGTCGAAAAATCTCACAAAACTAATCCCCACTCCCTCCTCCCATTCCATCTCTCTTAGAAAAAGGGTGCGTGTTCCGCAAAAATCCCTCAGGGCAACGCGCGACCACTCGGCATAGCCTTGGAATCTCTACGGAACACGCCGATCAAATTTACCTTTCACTTCCCTCTTTCTCCATCTATCTCGTTTCCTATCCCATTTTCCTTACCAACCCACCTCCTGGGGGCAGTTTCTGCCCTCCCCTCTCCCATCTCCCCCCCCCCACCCCCCCAAACCCTCCAACCCCTCTCCCCGCACACACCATCTTAAATCACACCGGTTCCAGAATCCACGCTAATCGAATCACTTCGCTCGCATCCTCTTTTCCAAAAAAAATAGAGTGGCGTGCTCTTCCGGATGAGATTGGTGGAGGATATTTGAGGGTTCTTTGGGGGTTGGCAAGGAGGGAGGGGGCGAAAGAGGGGGATGCCGTCTTTCATTCCTCGCTTTCCTCCCCCTTTCTTTCTTTCTCCTCCTCGCGTATCCTATTTTAAGACGCTCGTTTTCTCCTCTCCTTTAAGCCTCGAATTAATTACACGGTATCGCGAGGAAACGTCACGCGTGATTGAAAGGTCCGTAATAACACTTCGGAGGGAAGGAGGGAGGGAGGGAGGGAGGGAGGGAGAGAGAGAGAGAGGAGCAACGTGGTCCTTCGAAAGAGAGAATGAGGGCGCCGGGTTGGGTTGGGTTGGGAACACGCAAAAAAAAAGAATCCAGATGTCCGAAAGGGGGAGACGCTTACAACCGCGATCTGGAATCTAAGTAATTTCAATTAATTGCTTTTTTATTAATACTATATAAACGGATCGAAGCCGAAACAAACTGTCGAAAGGGGGGTCCTCTGGCGTTTGTTTTGCCAGTGTTTTCAAAGGAAAAGTGATTGCCTCGAGAGTTTTCGTCTGACAATGAGTTGCGTCCTACGTGTTTTTAACACTTTTAGTCCCAAAAGTCCGTCAAATTATCGGGCGATCGCGATTACCAAAATCTCCAAGTCCGAGAAATTGACGGGTCTCTCCGTTTCGAATTCCTGCGTAATTTTTTCTGTTTTTACAGCGCATTTGTTTCTTATATAGTTTTCAGTTCATTCCCGCCTTTTTAGATGGCAGAACTAATATTATTACAATTCAAACAACAATTAACAAGAAAAGAGCACTCACTTCCTTTGTATTCTGAGAAAAAGAATATGATACACAATAATTAAAAAAGTAATGTTCTATTCTTTTGAAAATTTAATAGAATCATAAATTTCATTAAGATAGAATTACTATAAGTGATATTAATGAAGTGAATAGTGAAAACTTATAATCAGATTTTGTCATTTGTACTAAAACTTCTATCAATAAAATATATCAAATGTTAACACTAAAGGTATTAATATGTTAACAGTCTACATGTTAGAAAAAACCGAGAGATTTTTTTTATATACACACCATTAAAATGTTGTAAAAAACGGAATTTCTGTAAAATTTTAAAAAGTTCGAAAACTGCATTGGCTGTGAGAAGTCATGTATCTATGAAAATCAGCCGAATAGGCAAACAAAAATTCTTGATGCGAAATCGGTTGTTTTTCCAATTCGTTCGTTTTTTTGGAAAAGAACCTCTCCAGGGTCGAGCCCTCCGTTTCTCTGTTTCCTGACTCGAGGTCAGTCTCCTCTCACTTCATACCTGGCTAGCGTCCATTTTCGAATTGGCCTGCGGTCAGAAATGGGATTCCAGCTAAATTGCCAAACATCTCTGAATTATCTGGCCGATGAGAAATCGTTGATCTGAGATTGAGAGCGGAAAATGAAAAATATTTCGTCTAAATAGTGAGAATCCTCCATTTAGTGAGAATAAGGGGTGTTTCGTAGAACAGATCCTGAGTAAATCCGGCCATGCCGAGGTAAGTTAACTGCATTTGAGTAAATACTGGTTCTCGGGCTGTCTCACACGTAAGAGTAGATTTAAAGACTCATTCAAAAGAAAAGGCATAGGCATCATATAAGGGTCAGAGAATTTCTGTGACCTGGTATAAAAAATTCTGAAGGCTTGTGTACATTTTCGATAACAATGCAACACGTGGCATGTAACACAGTAAAAATTGGCCAAACAAAAATCAACAGAATAATTTTTCAGATTAAATTCAACAAGTTATCGAGACGGTTTCTATATTCAACACGTCTAAATACCAGATTTGACATGGTTGAATATTCCTTTAAGCGATTCATTCTCTCAAGAAATCAAGTTTTAAAATGCTCCATTTCTTCTTGTGGAGCAGCGCTTTTTGGGAGTCTTGACGTGCGCTTTTAATATGCTAAAAATCGCCTTCCCTGGCACCAGTAATTTAATTTGTTCGCCTGATTTCCTTCTAAACGAACGGAAGGGCATTTTTAATCACTATGACACTGGTTTTATTTTATTTGTGACTTTTCCAATTTTATAAAAGCACAATGGTGCTCGCTGGGTGTAACTTGGTGCCCGCCACATTGAAAGGGTTACGGATCCCTCTATTAGAGAATACTACTCATTAGGAATGCCTACGTATTTTCTCAGCTTACTAATAGAATTCGGCCGTTGTTCATTTTTATCAGAAATGGATTTCGTAATCTTTCTTTGGTTTTACAACAGACCATCGCTCCTTGATTTTATATTTTAGGTCTCGATAGCATCTAACGCGGTTTTCCTATATCCGATGATTAATACATGAGATCCCGAATGGAAGTCCGAATCAAATCCACTTTAAGAAACCAGGAATCTCTAGCCGTCGACGGGGGCATTGGCCTATGATATAGAAGGAACTTTGCTGCCTCGATAAGAAATGTGAAATAATGCTAGATTTAATATTCGTGTCTATTTCCAATCATAGTGCTTAAAATTCATCCAACGAGAGTTTTGAAAAACTTGCGTACAAATGGCGTCATCGCTTCCATATGTTGGTAACCTTTAGCTGCGAGTAATATATCAACGTACAGATTTATAATTACACTCATTTCTCTCGTTTTCAAGTTTCCTGTCCATCCGTAGATCACCGTGTTACTTTCAATGGTTTCCTTTGCACTAAATCTTTATATAAATATCTAGTCGACCTTCCATCACACTTTCCATAATACTATTTCTCTTGCTTACATTGCGTTTCATTACCATTGCTATTCCTTGAACATTCAAAGTCAGCATCTCTTTCTAAATAGCTCCTAAAATCATGTCCTATGTCAAATTAAATCTTTTTCACTTGCAACAAATACTTAATTATTAGCTTTACATATTCTTATTCGAAATCATTTCCTCGACCATCTCGCCCAAGTCGAGAAAGCTGTTAGGATTCAAATGGTTTTTATCATAGTCTAAATTAAAAATATATATTACTGTTAATTAAAACAATTAGAAAGTTAAAAAACAATTTTGAGTATGATAATAAGATAAAATTTTCCGTGAATTCTGGTAGTTAGATATGAGGGCTGATATTTCAAAAAGGGTTAAAAGTTGTCACGATTGTCAAATAATTAAATCCAGAAACCGTTTACCCCAAGGTAGTCGTTCTGCTAATTTCTCCATTTATCCTTGGGAGAAAATATTTATTGATTTTGTTGGTCCTTTGCCTAGGAGTAAATTTGGTCACTCTTATGCTTTAATCATAAGTGATGGCCTCAGTAAATTTGTAATTATTGAGTCGGTTAGAAAAGCAACAGCTAAGCTGCATTCGACATCCTAACCAAGTTGGTTTTTTCTAAATTTGGTGTTCCCAAACATATTATTTCAGATAATGCCACATCTTTTAAAGCCAAATTATCTTATGACATGTGTTTTAGCCTAGGGATTAAACATCTATTTACTGTCCCATATTATCCCAGGCCTAACCATGCAGAAAGAGTGCATAGGAATCTGAAATTTGCTCTGTCTGCTTTTACACGCGATGCCCATAATAATTGGGGTTCATTTCTACCTTCGCTTATATTTGCTTTTAACAAAGCTAAACACTCTTCTACTGGTGTTTCTCCTGCTAAAATATTTTGGGTCGTGAGATACCTCATCCATTGTCGGTTCAATGAGAATTGCCAAGCGAATTGGCATTGGCTGATTGCAACTCAGCTTCTTGTCAGGAACTTTGGATGAAGGTGTAAAATAATTTAGCTAAATCACAACAGTATATTGCTAGCAAATATAATGCTAGACATTCCCCAAAAGACATTTCACCAGGTGAACAGGTTGTGTCCAAAGCTGTTCCCAAAGTTTCAAAATCTAATAAGGTGTCTGCCAAAATCTCCCCCTTATGGGAAGGACCCTTCTTGGTCGACAGGATTATAACTCCTGTAACTGTCTCTTTGACAAAGACAGACAACCCAAATTGTTATCGTATAGCAAATGTTAGCCAAATTAAGAAATATTTTGCTGCCATTAAGTGAAAAATTGTTATTTTCACTTATCATATGCCAATGTTATTCAAAGCAAGAAATATTTTGTTGCCATTAAGCAATAATTTGTTATTTATCACTTATTACATGCCAATGTCAATCAAGTTAAGAAATACTTTGGTGCTATAAGGTAATATTTGTTATTTTTACTTATCACATGCCAATACTAATCAAATGAAGGAATATTGTGCTGGTATGAAGTAACAGTTTGGCATTTTTCGCTTGTTATATTAATTAATCCCCAATTGTACACAAATGTCCATAATTATATGAAGTTTTGTAAGCTTGCCTATATATGCAAGCATGAGGAGTGTCTTTGGGTTATTGTTTATAATTTTTCCACTTTGGAGGTTTTTCTTTTCCTGTCCTGTTGACAGTGATATTTATCAATGAGGATCATGATAATTGTGAATTTTTTTTGGGTTCTACTTTCACAATCTGAGGGATGCATAATTTGTATACTTGTTGCCCAATTATCAATCCTCTTTTGTACTTTCAAAACTGTGTGCCTTCACACAAACTGTGGGTAAATGCCAGAGTTTGCATATTTCTTTCGTCGTTTTCATGTAATAATTACTTTGTTTCAATTATGCTAAGTTAGCAAATTATATCTCCTCTCATAATTAATCTTTGACTTAATAATAATTTTTTGATATTGTACTCTCGGACTATGGTGATTATTCCTGTCCGCTATATTGAACTTTAAACCCAGTATGAGCTGTGCTTCGAGATGACGCGCTTGTAAACTCTCAAGTGAGACTATAGTTTGAAAAACGCGCATCAGGTCGGACTTATCAGGAGTGAGTGAACTCCTCAAAAGTGGGAGGATGCAGCATTTTGGCCCCCTTTAGTTCCCGTCTCCTCCCTCAGTTTCCTGATACGTGCGAACGACAGCATTCGCGCGTTATTTCCTGAGTTACTACCTATATAGGCCTCAGACATTAGCCCAGAAGGGAACGCTGGAATCGCCCGAATTAACCAATAAACTTCCGTGAGGGGTACGCCCTCATCCCGAGAAGAGAAAGGGTCAAGGGAGATTGAATCTGGAAAGCACGTCCCCTGAGTGCCGACGACAGAGAGAGAACGAAGACCTGAGCAGAGGCTAGAGCATAGACCGGGCGTAGACGCAACGACGGCCAGAGAACAAGCAGAGACCGGCCTAGAAGAAACGACGCCGACGGCGAGAACAGGCAGAGACCATCCGGCAAGATTCCTCCCTGCATCAAACTGCACTATTCGTATCGTTTATTATCCCTCCATAGTGGACAATCTGTATTGACTATCTCTATTGTATTTTCTATTGTGAATTATTCTTGTTCCAATATATCTGAAAGCAGTTTCCCTTTAACGTTACCATTGTCTTATATATTCGATTGTCTTGAGTCAGCACCAGTGTGATATAAAATGGTCGTATCGTTTCTGTTATATCTTAAGCATCTTGTGAATTACGAGAGAGTGATGTGAATGAGACAGTACGTCTTAACAGCTTTTGGGAGAGATTTGTGATGATGTTAAACTTACGAGGGAACTTCTTAATGCAAACATATGAGTATGCAGGGCCAGTTAGGCGGCTCCAGGCAAACTTACTTTTGGCAGCCCTGCATAACAGTATTTAGTACATTATACTGAGAGAAATAACTCAACTTAAAATGATAGGCAAACAGCAATAGTTAGAGGAAGATTTATTTTTCACTTTAACTTACAAACGTGCGTGCAAGCGTGCATGTTACGACCTAATCTTTCAATATAATATGCTTAAACGCTTAAAATTAAAAAACAAAATGACCATCGATCTTCGGAGAGGGAATATTTAAAAAAGAATGAACAAAGTTTCTTATTCTTATCGTCTAATTTTGCCATAAATTCGAAATCGCTCAAATTTATTATTTAAATAGCATTTTTTTGGGAAATAAATGCATTTTAACCGTTTTCTGTCTCGGCAACCATGTTATTGTCAAAAATTGAGCATCTAGTTTTGTCTCAATCATAATATACGTACAAAAGAGTAAAGGGAGTTTACCCGGATTCGACGCTTGAGTTACTTTCTCACTAATTTAACACCGTGAAAAAGTTAAAAATTTTGTGAATGTTTTGGTCGGCTGGAGATCCCCTGCTGCGAGGGGAGACGTACCTGAGCTCGGTTTCGGGACGAATCCTCGAGTTTCGAACGGCTAATCCGAGTTAATGACGGTCGTGAGGTTTGAGCAGCGGTCAGCTTCCAACGTGATCCCAACGTTTTAACACGAACCTAATAATTTGTTGAACTTCTGTCAAGTGCACGGAGCTCCATGGAAGAATAAGCAAAACGCTTTTGACTCAAATTGTTTCTAATCTATTTCCATAAAACAGCCAGGAATCACTTGGCAACGTCGCTTTTAAATTTCAAGCTGCTATTCGTCTAAATTGAAGTCATGGGTTCGATCCCAAGAGCGTTTATTTTATCAATTTGATTAACACGGAGATTAATGCGGTACGTTAATCATTTGCATATTATAATTACTTATAACCATCGTAGAAGTTTGAGACTTGAAACAACGAACGCCTAAAAGAACTAAATTTTATTTTCCTGCCGTCGATTTTCGAATACGCGTCGAATCGGTCATTAAATAACGCGAAAATAATAAATAATTCAACACAAAAAAATCTAAACTAAGAAACAGATTGAGCGATTGTAGATAGGCTGTAGAAAATAAGTCGTGTCAATCTCGCGTCACTGCGATGAGACGATTAAATTACGTGGGCGGCGATTTTTAAAATCAAGTAAGGAAAGAGCTACTGAAGCAGACAGTAAATGACGGTATTTTTCAAAGAAATTGTTAATACAAAATGTTAAAATTTATGTATAAAAGTATTATTTTCTGAAATAATATTACAATAAATAATTTCATATAATTAAGATTAAGGATAATTTTTTAAACAAAATGTTAATCAAAAGAAAGTAAATTTAAATTAAATTTTTTAGTCCCATTTTGCTAGTCACTATAACCTCCACAAAAAACATGAATAACGAGACAGAATACTGAATCGATTGACGAAAAAACGAAGTCTCTAACTAATTTCGATTAGGAGGAGTTAGAGCGTTAGTCAAACGGGCGTACAGACAAATCGAACGCATAAGCGGATTTATTTAAACCGCAAAAACAGCTTCCTTTATAAGTAAAAATGGGATGCGAGTTTGCGTGAAATCTTCTTTCGAAGGACAGAGATTTCAAATCATCCTCATAATCACGGCATGAGTGGCAGAGAATCAATAGAAACGAGATGAAAAATGTCAATTTCTCGCTTCTTCCGTTTTCCATCGACGCGCTTGATAAATTGCGGGCATCTCACGAGACTCCATTAACGAGGTCATAGATTACAAATACGAAATCCGCCGATTCAGAAAGTGCCGCCATGCAATTAATTTACTTTGGCTCTACTGCAATTAGGTTGAAGACACGACGTGGACGAAACAATCGCAGAGTAACAGAAAGAGATACGTAGCAATGTTAAAAAGTACAGTCATGCCTCGCTTTACGCGACAGATAGGTTCCTGAAATTTTCGCGATAAATGAAATCAGCGCGAAACGGAGTCATTTTGTTGATGAGGGTAGGTTCCATGGGCGTGAAAAGTGTATCATTAAAAAAATGTGCCATTAACCTGAAAAAACAGCTTCTTCTCGGCTTCCATCTTTCAATGCCAAACGCAAATCATTACACTTTTTCAATAACTTATCTTCATCATGCATTTTTAAATGACATAAAATTAAAAACATCATATTCAGGTATAAATGTAAATATCTCCAGTATGAATTAAATCCTAAATAAGTCTGTGAGGAAATTTTAATCGAAATTTCACCTTCCGTTAAAAAAAATAACGACATAATAAGCGTTGATCGAATGATAAAAAGGTTGTTCCGTCCTGGGGGCATCTTTTATAGCATGGTTGTGCCACATCCTGTCCTTAAAAGGCGGACCCAAAGTCTATTATACTAAAATCCAAAATGCAATTTCTGATACATTTATGGCCGCATTAACTGTCGGCCGACTTTGTTTTTGAACACCTGGTAGGCGCGGACCTGCTTCGCGCTATAACGAATCCGCTTAAAACGGGGGTAGCGCAAATCGAGTTATGACATTATTAATATTTAGGAATTGGACAACAGCTTGTGTTTCCATTAAAATATATACACCATTTTGAGTCGTGTAAGTTTTAGCTTGAACAATATGCTTCGACTAATTATTTATGACAGATGATAAAAATATAAATGTTCTATAAGGCTTTCGAACCTTTTCAGTTCGATAGACCTTCCACCGAACAAAAAAAATCCCGCCAGAGGACAAGGACGTCCTCCATTGAATTTCACGAAACTCCCCCCTCTTTTTCTCAATAACTCTCTCATCCCTTTCTAAAAAAATTGTAACTAATCTCAGGCTATTATTCACCGAAACTTTGACCTGAACTGATCATATAACTAAAATATGCAATACTGTTAACGGCTCACTCCACTCGCTTCACCCATTTTTCTCTTCGCAAACAACTTATCACCGCTCTTGTCCTTCCACACTTCTATAACTGCGATACGGTCTATCAAGATATACCTAACGAGTTATCTTCAAAATTGCAGCGGGCACAAAATGCCTGTGTTAGAATTATTAGTGATCTTCAAAAGAGTGACCACGTCCCTCAATCTTTTCATAATTTAGGTTGGCTTCGCCTCGAAGCTCGTAGACGTTTCCACCTCCTCCCGTTATTTTATAAAATTATAACTTCCAAATCCACAGTATTTGGACGCTAAATTTTCCCAAATGAACTCTGTACACAACGCCAACACTAGGGGCAATAATCTTTTCTCTATCCCACATCACAGGACAGAGATATATAATAAATCCTTCCAGGTTACAGCTTGCAGTCTATGGAACGCCCTACCTACAGACTTACAAAATGCAACATCTCTCCACATCTTCAAACGTAAATACACCACATTTTTGAACTTCGCGTGCTTGCGATTCGCTAATTTGGACTTCGCGACAAAATTTTTATGACCATTACTTGTGTTTCGCGCATATTACTTACATTTCGCGTTATGCGTTTACGATGCCAACAAGCGTGAACTCCCTCTACTTTTTTGTTTCTAAGTTCATTTTAAACTTTAGCACCCTAGAACAGGACATTATTATTATATCTGACAACCATTCTCACAACTGTAAAAAGATTAAAGTTGAAATAGGGAGACCCTCACATCACTTAAGAGCTGGCAGACACTTGCAAATTTTGACGCTCATGCAAGCAAAAAGGTTATCATAATTATATTACAGAGTTTATTCACATTAAAGTATTAACTACATAAAAGTTTGTTACCAAAATTAATTTTTATATCTTCACTTGTTATTATATTATATTTATAATGCTCCTTATTAGCAGTTTTCAAATTAAACAAATGTGATTGGTTGTTTATGACCTAAAAATCATGCAAATATGCAAGCATTTATGACTTTTAAAATTACAAAATATGACCTAAAAATTTCAAAATATGACCTACAATCTCCAACATAATGTAAAAAAATCATCGAGCTTTATTTATAAAAATAACCTGACTGATTAATTCCCAAATATCAAGGTGTAACCTGCAAATAAACTTGGCCTCGTTTATAGCATTTTACTTTAGTTTAAGGCTAAATTGCGCTGACTACTTAAGAAAAATTCAACACAATATTTCAAATGAATAAGATCGCACTTCATTTACTGACCATATAATTGTTTCCATGCTGATTGGCTACAGAAAAATAAATTACACATAATGGGAACTAGCGTATCATGTTCAGTCGTCGCTGTCGTTCTCAGAATTACAGTAAACAATTACATGCATTTTGAAGTTTTCAAACAAAAATTATCTCCGATCGTCACTTAATATGGTTTTATAACGGGAAAAACTCCTTTCCACATCATAGGAAGTAATTGGGCCATATTTGAAAAATGTGAAATCATTGCTACTAAGTTCTGTGCCGTCTTCCTCGAATGTTGCCTGCTTACCACTAAGAATGTCACTAATCTTGCAGATTGTTGAATATCCTTCATTTCGATGGAGTACACTTTGTAGTTTTGCTAACACATTGTCACCTACCATGTCATGGGCTACATTTAACTCACTCACAACATTTTTCACAAGTTCAAGACCCTGACCGAGTTCTACGCCCGTTGTTTCAAGTTGAGTGATTGTTGTTGCTAGTTTTCTAAAGTTGGACTTAATATATGCGAGGTTTCCGGACAAAGTGTTGCTTGAAATCAGCGACTTAGCAACTTTGATCGAGGAAGCTTCGTCGTCGCTGAAACTACTAACAACTTTCTCAATTTCACTGTAATTGACGCAGTAATAAACTGCTGCTTGGAGCAAGGTTCCCCAACTTGTGAGGACAGGTTCTGGAGGCAGATGCACTGAAGGGGCGATTTCTTTGAATTTCTTTGACTCGTAGTGGGGCTTTGACGGATATTTTTTTCACCTTAGAAATTAGCTCGTCCACATCAGGATAGTTCCCACGAATTTCTTCAGTTACCCTATGCAATGCAAGTTAGGTGCACCATTTTTGGATACAGCATCTTCAGACCTTTGGCCGCCTTCACCATGTATGGAGGTGCATCTGTTACTAGCAGAAGAACATTTTCTCTCTTCACCCCATCTGGCCACAGGAGGTTCATAGGTTCACATTTTCTTACGGGGTATCCTGTAATTAATATTTTAATTGGACGAAACCTGGTGTAATTCCGGTCATACTGTACACAAAAGCTGGATTCCAAAATATATCGCTTATATAATAGCTTATCTATCCTCAATCCTTTGTTTGTAAATGAACAGTAACTCTACCAGAAAGATATTTCTTGCCATGTCAGAAAATCCATAACTTCCACTTGGCATATAATTTTTACAAAATTTGGTTTGAAAGGTACAAAATGCATAAATTATGACAATATAATGCTCCTAAATGATCAAAATATGAGCAAATCCTAAAAAAGGCCGAAATATGCAATTATATGCACAATAAAAACCATATAATTTTAATCAGAGTAAGATAAAAGGTATTGAAATTAACTAAATAAGGGCAAGAAAAAAAATATGACATCATAAACATCCTTGACCTAGTGATAACCATCGACTTAATTCTTTTGTATTTTTTTATAGCTCAGTTTAAACCTCACTGCCAACGGCGCTATTTTCGATATCAGTCGAAGTTGTTGGCATCTAGCGGCCAAATTAGAAGTTATTGGCTAATGGAAAAGCGCCTGCGCGTTTAGTTTATCACAACCTTTAGGAGTATGACATTGAAAATATTCGTTCTTCGCGTATGAGGGTGCTGGTTTTTGACCGAAATATTTAATGATTTAATGCTATTATCTTTGTATTTTGGTTTTAATTTAAGGAACTGTTGTTTTGTTAAGTTTTCATTGTTTATTACGAATTTTAATGCAAATCTAAGAATTGCTGTCATCTTGTAACTAGGGATACGAAAAAAGTATCGATACTTTACTCATGTCGGTAATTTCCTTTCGATACCAAATAATATCAGGCTTTTTGCGGATGACACCGTAGTCTATAGAGAAATTAGTGGTCCTAGCGACCATCGTCAGCTTCAGGATGATCTGAATGCGTTATCTGTTTGGTGCAAGGAATGGCAGCTAGAAATCAATCAGAAAAAGAGTAACGTTCTAAACTTTTGGAAATCTAGAAGCCCATCGTCCGTGTTTACCTACTCGATAGATGGTGAGAGCATTCCTGTTTCGGAATCCGTGAAATACCTCGGAGTAACCTTGAATCGTGACCTGTCTTGGGACACCCACATAAGACGAGTGATAGGTGCGGCAAATAAGAAGTTGGCTTTTGTGCGTAGGATAGTCAGGAAAAGCACGGAAAAGGTGAGAGAATCCTGTTATTTATCCTTGGTTAGACCTCAAATGGAATACGCAGCAGCGGTTTGGGATCCATATCAGAGGGATAAAGGATTTAGAAAAAATACAGCGGCGAGTAGCTAGATTCGTGAAAAAGAATTACGATAAAAAACAGAGCGTTACGTTACTCATTGATGAGTTGAGTTGGCCATCGTTGAAAGATCGTAGATTACAGGCGAGACTTAAACTTCTAGATAAATATAGGTCGGAGATATTCGTAAATGAAATGAAGGATATTATTCGACAACCAACGTATATCGGACGGAGGGATAATGAGGACAAGATTCGCGAAATAGATAGTAGGGCGGAGAGGTATAAGGAGTCCTTTTTCCCTAGGACGATACGTGACCACAATAGATAACTGTGAATAATAATTAGTTAGGAACTTGGTGCGCGGCACCCCCTGCCATCCACCGTCAAGGTGACTTGCAGGGTAATATGTAGATGTAGATGTACTTTTGTACTCGATTCTTTTCTTTCGATTTTCTAGTGATATCGGTACTTTCGGTCCGATACTTTTGGGGTATCGATACGTTTCATTCGACATAACATATGAGCAAGGTATCGATACTTTCGTTTCGATTTCGTATCCTTAGATACGAAAAAGTATCGATCCTTTACTAACATTGGTAATTTCCTTTCGATACTAAGTACTTTTGTACTCAATTCTTTTATTTCGATTTTCTAGTGACATCGGTACTTTCGGCCCGATACTTTTGTGGTATCGATACTTTTCATTCGATACATCATATGATTACGGTATCGATACTTTCGTTTCGATATCGTATCCCTACATGTAACTTGAGATTTTCTGCAGCGTATTTTGAACGCGATTACCAAAAATATGTTATAATTTTATTACGCTAGGTTTTCAATTTTTGTTATGCATTTCTAGCGTTATTAGTAAAAATAATTGAACCACTTTTTAATGCTAGTGTCTGTTGCAAAATACAAGAAAACATTTGTGTATGATGTACTCAACATTCCATTTCAGTAGTTCAATTTAAATTAAACCATTTCCTTAGAATGAACCAAAGAAATCGAAAATCACATGCGAAATTTTGTGGAGTTAAACTGTACACGTGCGGATAGAAGTGTAATCGCTTTCTTATGCTGGGTTTTCATTTGCTATTACGCGTTTTGAAGGTATTGAAAAGTATTTTTACTTTATTATGCTATATTTTTATTTGCGGCTGTTTTGCTTGTATTTTCTGTTAAACTACATTATTTATGATAAAAAAGTGAATTTTTTATGTTGACTGGGAACCATTCTCTCGTAATAACATAGCTTCTTATGGGAAAATAGGACTTACACTTCGCGAATTTGCATTTCACGTCAGTTTTTCGGAACCAATTATACGCGAAGTTCAAAAAGGTGGTGTACTTTAATTTGCTGTTCACGGCCCAAAGCTCAGGTCAATAGGTTATTTTTCTTACCTTTTATGCGATAGATGCCTTCACTACTAACATAATTAATATTAATTAATCTCTTTACAGGATATCTAGTTTCTCACAACGGATACTACTACTGACTGTTACCTTCCTATAATATTTATATATAAACTAGAGAGCCTGTGTCGCTTCGCTGTCACATTAAGTTGATTTTGATTTTTTTAAATAATTAATTTGATCAGACACATTTATTTGACAAAATATGTAGACTTCTTTCTTCGTAAATAAAACAGAAGATTCAATTAATCACTAACCTGTATTAGGATTAAGGATAAATATAATTAATTTTTATTTAATTTAATTTTTTAATTTTCCAAGGGATGTGATAAATAAAAAGAATTGACCTTGCTAAGTTCTTTTAAACTACTTTCTTCGTAAATAATACAGAATAAACAAGCTCAACAGGAAGACATGCATCAACATAATTGTAAACAAACAAAATGACGTGATATCATCAGGAGGCTCTATTTTAATCTTATACTGTTTAACATGTTTTTGCTTGGCTTAAAGAAATTATTTTCATTAATTTTTTAAACGATGCTGCAACAACGAACAAAATGGTTCTTTAATTCAAAGGGAAAAGGTTCACTCATTCTTCAAAAATGTTCGAAATCCATGTAAACACTCAATATTACCACTCGCTCAAATGAAGTGGCCATAGTAACTGGCAATTCTCATTGTTTAAAAGTCGCGTTTTTTCGCATTAAAAACAAATTTTCCGGGAAATTCGGAACGTAATTGAATTTTCACGGTAAACAAAATGAACTTCTTTCTTTTTCCAACACAATCGTTTAGGTCCCGACTTCGTATCTTGATTCTAACTATTTTTATAATGCGATTTTATAATGCCCGAAACCGATTCTAATGCTTTTCTTATGGAGTGCAGTGGTGTCGGAAAACCCCTCTTAAAAAAGAAAATAATTAACTTTTATGGTAGAGTTTAGTACTGTTAAAGAACAGGAGATTTTTGCATCTTTACAAATTATAGATGACGAAAATAGCCTAGACAGCGGCGGAGATATAAGCTTCCCAATAGGCTGTAACCAACATACCAATAATTTCGCCTACGACTACGATTACGGTAATATAATATAAGATATATATATATACTCTTTCTTATATATATATATATATATATATATATATATATCATGTATATTTATCTATATTTCATGTGTATATTACTTGGATGTCTTTATATGTATATTTGTGACAGCATACAGCGATGCTGTATTTACGATGTTTCCTACTGTACTTACTGTTTTCTATATATTGCTGTAGTTTTCCATGTATTTTCCATGTATATTTTATGTATAATTAATGTATATTTATCTATATTTCATGTATATTTATCTATATTTCATTTGTATATTACTTGGATGGCGTTATATGTATATTTGTGGCGGTATACAGCGATGCTGTATTTACGATCTTTCCTACTGTACTTACTGTTTTCTATATTTTGTTGTAGTTTTTCATTGTGATATATACACTATGTAGGATTTTAGTCCGTTTTGCACACCCCCCTTCTCTGTGGGTGTTTTCCTGCCTGGATTTTACTAGGAAGAACAAACCTGTTCTTACCTAGGTTTCCCTACAAACTTAAATCTGTCTTCACTTGTATCTTTTTATGTTTTGTATATTTTACATAATTCTCATTGTAATACTTTTATTTTTAATATTCCTGATAGTTAAACGTAAGAATGGACCTTATGCTCCAAATTTCGCCCGAATAAAGACGATTATCTACATACGCATCTATCCATTTACGGCCATAAACAGCGAATCCATAACATTTCTAACGAATCCACCCTACTTCATGTCCCTCCCTCCACCTCCCCCCTCTGCGTCGCGCGTCCTCTTCCTTCCCACAATCCCTCATTCGCCCCTTTCAGCCCCACTCTCGCTCACCACCGCCCGCCATAAGCCATTCCTATCCACCTCGCCTCGAAAACCTCCTCCTATAAAGAAGAAGACTTCCGCATCCTCTGCCACGCGACTGAATTGGAGAGGCAACGCGACTCTCCTCCTCCTTCGTCCGCAGAATAATAGCAGGGTTTATACGGAGACGATTTGACAGAGTTTTGGAACGCGCATTCCATCGCGCGTGATTTAGCAAACGCTGGAGCGGGACACTCCACTTCGGTGTCGACAAAAAATTACCAAATGACAGTTGCGAGTGACAGTCGCGCGTGATGGAGCGGCAAATGATGGAGTGTGCATCCCATCCCTTGTATTTTACAAAACTGACTCACTCCAACGCGAGTGATGGAGATCCGACTGCAGATGACAAACTGTCCGTGTAAACGGGAAAACCGCGTGATTTCACAGATGATGGAGTGACCTTTTGTCATTTTCAAATTTTCTAAGGTTTCCCTGCAATTTGACAGAGGACTGATCGGTTTTTAGCCACGCTTCTTTCATTATTTGTGTTGCTTAGAGCAGTTCAATAGTTGGTTACTTTGAAGACATAATTAAGCATAAGTTGATATAATTAAATTATGTTAAAAAGGAAGAAGCAATTATTGGCATATTCCGGAGCATATTTCATATTTATAAGTACAAGGCTGCGCACAAAACGTACATGGGTAAAACAGTGGAAAGTGGACAAAAATTTCTAAAGTGCTTGCCAACAAATGTTGTCACTGGGCATTGGTGGGATAATTAGATTAAGTATGAGTGATTCTTATTAAAATTTATCACCCATTTGTGGTTAGGGAATAGAGTTCCTGGGAAGTGTGTCGAAGCCAAATCTTATTGTTAGTGCGGTGGGATTAAAAAAATCCTAATGTCACCATTTGTTATCGGTCGCTGGAGAACTAGAAACTTGAGGTTTGCACTTACACCGGTTTTCGCATTCGCAACTAGACTTTACTATTGCGTTCATTTCAGACTTATAAAATTAATTGATTCGTAATACAGAGCGCAAGACGAAGCCGACAGTGTGCGTTGCATGTCTCACAGCCTTATAGTTGCGGAGATAACACGGTTTCATATAATGAGTAAAATGTTGTAAACGAATAAATCTAGAGTTCTGACATGTTGCACACGTAATAGAAAGACTATGACTCATATCTTATTAATATTTAACTGCAATCGAAAGAGCCGTTTCGTAATTATGAACCGGCAAAGTGACTCCTTCCGTCTCAGAGCTCTAAAAAGGTGGTCTTTTTTCATTCCCGCCCCGAAAACGTCTCCTTGAAAAAATCCAAAAAATTCAAACCTACCCTCATTCTGCGTGGGATTGAACATGCTACACTCTGATATACCTCCTACCAAAATATACGAGGCGGTTTTTGAGATATTTAGCCTCAAACTCTGGTCTACATACTTTTGGCGCCGATAGTAAGCTGCCTGCGGTAGCGTACGTAGTAATATTTATTCACAAAGAAAAGCTGCCCTGCATATATACAGGTAAAAATATTTCACCAATCTTGATTAGTAAGGTGAAGAGACTTGGGTTTTCGTTTCAAGAGATAAACTCTCCTAAAAAAAACTCCTCGCGGGAGATCCCCTTAACGCGACGCGCAACAAACACGTCACCTGTGTCACATGGCAGTCCTCAACCTTGGATTCAGGCTTGGAATCGGGAGTCGCGCCCGTTTCGTTCCTGAAGCCTTTTTTCGGGGGAATTCGCTTGCGCGCATGCGCCGACCGTCAGCCGCCTGTTTTCAGGCACGAAAACAGGAACGTGTAAACGGGAACTTATAGGAGGAACGCAAGTTGAGCCCATAAAGCGCCTTATGTTAAGTCAGCCTTGGGGGCCAACTCATTTGCCATCCCCAGAAAAGTGTCGCCCCAAGACAGTACCTGCTTGCCGCCTAGGGACGGCCCTAAACTCATCTTCTTGGTTGGCACTTGCAAAAGACATTGGCGTTCCGTCGTCTGACTAAAACTGTGCGTGTAAACAGTGTTGGAAGGAATGAGCCACGCGCTTGTTCACAGATGACAAATGAAACGAAACAGAACCATTTACACGTGCATTCTATCATATACGATTGTGTTCTCATAATTCATCTGCGTTCTTATCGTCACTTTCAAAATCCTCTGTCTCGTCCATTCCTTTGCAAATACACCCACACTTCATCGCTCGCAACTGGAACGAGCCCTTGCAAAATCGTCTCCATGTAAACCCTGCCAATGCTTCGAGTCTCCAGGCATCTGCAGAGTGCAGGTCGCCGCCTCGGGAGAGAGAGGCGGACGGAAAAGGCGTCAGAAAGAAATTGAGGAAGAACGATAGGGATAAAGAATTTGAGCAAAAAGAGGAAGATAGTGAACATACGAGATGTAGTATATCTGCATACATTTATGTGTATTTGAAAATATTAACGTATTTCTGTGTACGTATACACACGTGAACCGCATTTACCTGACTATAAGACGAGATTTGTTTTCTTTTATTCAAATCAAAGACAGTAAGGTCATGCGACTCTCAAATTTTCGAAGATAATTGTATTCGGCTCCGAGGGTTAATAAAAGGAGGCCACCCCTGATATATACCATCATAGGTAGTCTTTCTGTAGACAGGTCCGAGATTATGTGGTTAAATCTGGTTCTCCACGTACTCCTATTTTCCGCAGTATTCTTCATGTCTTGAGAGCTACTTTTTCTGCGGATACCCGTGTGTCGGAAGAATAAAATGCGGGTATGCAGGTCTCTAGTCCTACATACAGTAGTAGAGGGCAGGGGACCAGGCAGGATCTACGTAGGAAAGGAACCTCTGGGAAGAATACGGAGCCACGGGTTAACGGAAGTCACCTGGTCTCAAGGTCCCGAGACAAAGGGCGGAATGCAAAGACTTTTTAAATATTAGTATCGTCCAATACGTAATTGAAAGAGCGGGGAAACTGAAATGACCGCGGAAGAGAAGAATGGACAATCGATGAAGGGAAGAAAGCCCTGGATTGGGTCGCCACGATCCAAGAAACGAACATACAGAAAACGGTACAAAACGCGTGGTAATAGATAAGACGCAATTTATCGAAATGAAAAGGAGAAGGAAACGCAAGCGTAGAAGACTCCCTTTTTTGCTCGATGAACATATGCATTAAGATACCGTTTTTACGGAATGCAGCATTAACGAAAATGCCCTTTTTTGCGTAATAAAAGTGACTGATTGGGCTTTAAGCGTTCCGTGATGCGTTAAGTGAAGAACTCTTCAGATACTTATATTTGAAGCTTCAAAAGGATCCGAGGGTCTGTCAATAACTTATTTTGCTTATATATAATCATGTCTATGAGCTTAACACGTAAATTAAAAATGAACTCCTTAGGTTAAATTACCAATTTCCGTTTTTTTTTTCGTTAAACTCGCTATTAAGGTTGGAACAATTTTTGAAACGAGAAAAAAGTCTGCTATGACCGGGAATTGAACCCGGGTCTTCCACTTGCCGGGCGGATATTCTACCCCTGAACTATCGTAGCAGAACATTTTCTCTCGTTTCTGAACACGGATGTTTTCCTTGGAACAAAATAGACATTTTATGAGATTATCCGTGGGTATTTTGAGAGATAGAATAAAATATCTAGTAACGGAATACCAGAATAAAGGGAAAATTTAATGTTTTACAGAGGCGGAAAGGAAAGAAGCGATTGTGACATGGGAATGGATAAACAGGAGAGGAGATGGAGAGAGAGAGAGAGAAGGTTGGAAGATTTGGCAGAAGGGAAGGTGAGACGGATGAGTGATAAAGACAATTACTCATTTGCAGTGGCAAAACTAGGAGCGGAATGGCCAGCGGCAGAATATTATCGATGTCCTCTCACCCAAAAAATACATATGTTCAATTGAAACTGAAACCTATTGCAAAGCCTGTCAAGTTGCACTAAGTAATCAATTATCAGGAATATGTTGAAAAGGTTGGGTTACTTTGTTTGAAATTTCTGGCTAATCAACCTCTTGGATTATTATAGCCATTACTCCTTCCACACTGAACGCACACACACAAGGGAGGAGGGAAACCCGGTGCCGACATTAGCTTACTCTTTACGAAGAGTGAAAAAGTTGGGCTATTCAAAATTACTCTGATAGCAATAATGATTAACTGGAAGGTCATCCATAAATTAGACTACAAACCCCCGAAATCGCTAAAAAGTCTTTCATTTTTCTATAATCCGAAACATTCGAGGGCCACCGGAGACCTCTGGGCCAGAAGCATTTGGCCGCCAACACCAACCTTTTGTTCCACCGCTGGCCAGTTGGCGGGGCCACAGTAGTGGACGAATGAGCAGAGACAAAGAGGGTAAACAACTGAAATAGGAGGCAGTAAGAGGGGGAGAGAGAGATGAATATAGAGAGAACGGTATGGAGAGGAAGGGGAAAATATGAGGGAGACAATGACGCCACTTAGCGAGCGGACGAGGAACTGCGAGGCAGGTATCCAAGATAGGGAATTTCGACTTAAGTCGGAATCAAGAGAGAGAGAAAATGGAGAACGGGAAAAGGGAACAAGAGTGAGGGAAGAGAGGAAGAAAATGAATGCAGAAAAGAGGGAGGAATGGGTGAGATGCTAGCCGGAGGAGAGAAGAGTGACGGTAAGATGTTCGTGGGTTAGGCGCTGGCGGACGATAAGAAGGCATTGGAATGGATAGGAGGGGGAGGCGGTCGAAGAGAAAGGGGATCAATGGGGTGGGGTGAGAACTGCTCGAACAAAACCCCTGGCAAAAGGGATGCAACGGCGATGGAAGGAGAAATAATTCTCGGGAACGATGACGCCGAACATACGAATACGATTTTCCACTGTTCAACAGGACGCCCGAAGCGAATGTGATGATAGAAGAGGGCGAACACGTATTCCTGTCTTGACGCAACCTCAGCCTTCAGGGTTTATTATTGTATACAATACGACGTATTCTTACGTATCGACCGGAGTTAACAAAGATTATTCCGCGTCTTGGCCTATCGTCTGAACGTACTATTATAATTCGCCATTGTTATTTAACAGTCATTCTTGCATCGTGATGATAGCGTAAGCAGGCTTATGGAATTGTTTTTTGTCCACGTGAGGGGTTGTTGGGGGATCAAACTCGCTGCGTAATTAGTTGTAATGGTAGAAGTACGAGTGGATTTACGAATTTCGAATCGAAAATTTCATCGGTTTTATCTAACTCCCCGTTTCGATAGTATTTGATAGATAAGGGAAATAGCGAAAGTGACAAGGCCCAATTCTCAAAAATAGTCGAGATATATGCATTTAAATACTAAAAAAACACTTCTGCAGAGTTTCTTCTTCTATTACTTGCCACTTGATAGCATTTTCCGTATATTCCACGTTAAACACCGACATAAGAAGTCGGTTTGGCTGACGGAATGCACGAGATTGTAATGCGGTATATCTTTTTACTTTCTCCATACACGAAGTATAGAGAAAATATTGTTTTCATGAAAAAAATCGAATTCGAGATTTCAACGGAAATACATGTTTTAAGGTTGACTATTTTCTCGATGATGTCTGTGTGTCTGTCTGTCTGTCAGTCTGTATGTGATAGATTTTTGTGGGCGCTCTAACTCAAAAACTATTAATCAGATCAACGCAAAATTTTATATTTAATATTTTTATAAAAGTTAAAAGATCTGATTAGTTTTTGGTAAAAATCAGTCGACCGAAAGTGGGTGTTTACTCTTGTCACTTATCCGTTATTTTTTAATATTTGCTTTAATATTTGATAAATGTAAAAAAGTACTGGAGTAAAAGTTGTAGGAAATATTATTTTTTACAACCTTTGTTTGATACATTTTTCCATATATTGTTTAAGAGATATCTTATTTTTTAGCTGCCACCACCACGCCACCTACCGAAGACTATTATTAACAATTGACGCTTAGTTACGTCTTAGTAACGCTTCTTTTTCTTTTCTTAATTGTCAACCGGAAGTAAATATTGACAACGATCCCAGAGCTAACAACATGTAATTTGCCATATAAATATGGAGAAAGTCATGTGTTGCCCACATCAGTTTATTTTATAATTCATTGAGTTAAATGGTTGTTGCAACCATATATAATTTAGTTTCACTTCGTTATTAAGTGAACCTCATTTTCACAGACAAGTCGCGGGTAATTTCAAGATAAATCAATCTCCGAACTATGTGTGACTGCTCGGTAAAACATGCAGATTTCTGACTGGCTTCGCAAACGATTTTGCAGGTACCACTAGATAGATTAATTTTTTCGTGCGCACGCAACATTTGGAAAATGAAGGAAAATGGATTATTTACGACGAAGAAATTTCATAAAGAACGGCAACGCGCGTATTGAGACCGAGATGATGGTTCTTCGGAACATCGTGATGCAATCTGACGAACTTGACCGAGGTTTCCCGTACTTTCCCGAAGCGGATAGAGCACGTATAAGCAAAAATGTATTCGTTATTTGAAAAATACGTTGTTCATGAGAACGTAACAAACTCGTATAAGAGAAAATTTATTCGCAAATTGAAAAAGAGGTATGAAATTGCTGAGTTCGTATAAGCAAAAACTCGTAAAACGAAAGTTCGTATGAAGACGTTCGTATGACTGTACGTTTGTCGCAAATATTTTGCATAGTTTTCGTAGGATTTTATAAAGTACGTGCAATATTCTTCTTTCCCCGTATTTCTACCATCCGGGACATTCGACATAGCATCATTTAATATGCAGAATGAACAGAAAAAGTAAATTTCTAAATGTGATACATTTCGTATGGCTAACATACATTTTCGTGTTCCCTGAACCGAAAATTGAGAACAATTCACGCAAATGTGCATATTGTGTTCCATCTCTCCCGTTTTTCTAAACGAATAAAACTTACGTTAGTTTTAAAATGCTATTTTGTGAGTTCGATGAATATTTCCGGGAACAGGGAGGTGTCTTTAAAAAAAAATATCCGGTATGCAGTGTGCTACAGTGAAGTATAGAAGGGAAACAAATCGCAAAGTGCGTGGGTTCGATTTGCCTTACGTCTAGAATAAAAAAATCGCAACCCAAAGTCGCAGATGAATACGAGTGCCATGGAAGAGATTTTCCGAAATGATCGGCAATTATTCTATTCGTCCTCCTTCAGATAAAGTCACAGCGGTTTCACGTACAGAAGGCCATTCGTTAAACAAAATTAAAATCTCATCGGATTTAGCGAACAAATTAATGTTGACATCGTCGGAATCATAATCGATCGGAATAAAATGGATTCCTTTTTTTAAACGAGATTTTCGAACTTTTCGTTCCTTTCAGGGAGCTTGCGCGTTGACGCAACTTCGACCAAATCCAATATCGCTTACATAACCGTGGCATGAGAGAAACAGCCGCCGAATAATCCCTCTCGATCCTCTCTCTCTCTCATCTCATCTCATCCTCTCCCATTCTCCTTTCACCGAGGAAAAGGAATGTCGGAGCCAAAAAACGAAGGCGATTTCTTTTTTGTTCGGTCCCCGACAACGCTTACAGCTCCGCCAACACGCAACAATGGGTGAGGAGAAGCAACATTAAACATCGCCTGCCCCTCCCCCCACCGATAAGACTGAATATATACCAAGACAACAAAAAAAACGAGGAGCGGATTAATTCCGTCATTTTTTTCCCGTCCTAATCCTGCTTCCCCCTCTTTTTTCCCTCTCTACCTCCCCTCTGCCCCCTCCTTCCCCTCCCTCCCCTCTGCCTCCTTCCCCTCCCTCCCCTCTGCCTCCATCCCCTCTCCCTCTCTACCTCCCTCCTTCACTCCATTGCGCCACCCCTTAGGGGAGCAATTACGGTAGTTTCCCGCGCGACGGGTAAAAAACCCTAGAGCGGAAAAATTTCCCGACCCTTCTCCCCTCCCTCTCCCCTGACACCCTCATCCGCGCCAGGCCGGCTTTTTTTCTCATTGGTTCCTTACTTAAGGAGAATGGGAGGGGGCGAGAAAAGGATGAGGAGGCACGATATCCCCTCCTCCTCCTCCTTTCCTCCTCCTCCACTCATCCCTGCTATCTCCTTCCAGTCCCCATCCTCGTCTACAGCGCCACCGCTGCAGCGGATTTAATTAAGGGCGAACGGTGGGTTGATGATGTAGGAGGGGGAGGAGAGGGCTTTTGAGGGGGGAAAGGAGGTTGTGTCGACGGAGAGGGAAGGAATGGAGTGCCCGTGGGGGTGGGGAGAAGGGGGCAAGAATGTAAGGGAAGGGTTATTTGCGTCCTCTGTACTCCACCGCACGCCTTTTCGGTTGCGTGAAGTTGGCTCCCCAATCATGAGAGAAAGGAAGAAAAAAGGGAGGAAGGGGAAGGAGGGAAGTGAGGGTTTCGAGAAATGAGCTATGCCGCGAAATTTGTGCTCCAACTGTGCCGCTGATTTCAAAATTTCTCCTGCGTTCGTTTCCCTATTATTAAAGGTAATTTTTTAAACTTTCTTTGGAAGTGAAACTTTCGGCCAAAAAGGTTTTCACGAATCCAATTAATCATATATATATATATATATGTCAACAAGGTGTTGGGATGAGGAAACCCAGTGAACACTCACCAATCAGACGACTTCAGGTTGGCGAGGCCCCGGGGATGTCGAAGCGACACACGTAAAAGAACACTAAAACACAGAAACATCACAAACGTAGAAGCTTTCGGAACTACAGAGTATGTATGTATGTGCGTGTGTGAGTGGGTGGGTGGGTGTGTGTGGGCGGGTGGGTGTGTGTGCAGTTAAGTTCCTGACACAACCCGCAGTTGTCGAGGGCCAGGGCATATGGAAAATTGGAAGTTAGGGAGAGTGATTCTTGAGAGACATATCTCAAGTCCTTTAATGTACACTTAATTGTTAAAAATAGATATCCTATACTTTCAAAAACGCGTTTAAAAATGCAAAATAAAATACTTTAAAAGTACAAATAAGTACTGTACATTAATAAAGTAATGACAGAGCAGTTCCTGCTGACTCAACCCTCCTCGTCTTACGCTTCAGAAAACGATGATAAAACCGACGAACGCTTCGGTAAAATTCCTCGAACTTTCACTTCCCGACTAACTCGTAGTCTTATCGAGAACTAAAAGTCCTCTTTCCTATGTCTCTCCTTCTGTTAAAAGGCTAATTAGTACGTGGTTCCTTCAGTAACATATATTTTAACAACAGTAAAGCTAAACATGACTGCGCGGCGCACCACTGATGCTCATCACTGGATACCGCGGTTGGCCCAACAATCTTTAACCGCGGTTATTCAAAATCACGCTTAGCGAGGGACTACTCTATACTTCGTGAAGAATGATCTCAGAATTGCCTTTTGTTAGCACCAGAAAAAAATTATCAGCAGAACGATCGAAGCGCCAAAATAAATCCACCCCGACGTATCCTTCCATTTTCCCGCGATGCAAAAGCCGTAAATCTCAATGTATTCGCATCTAGTTTAATTTCATTTTAGATACCGTTTCTGATAGCACAACACGAGAGGAAGGTTAGCTTCAGGATATGCATTTTTGACGAAATTAATGCGCAAAGAGTGATTCCCAACCGCAATAACGAGCTGCGATGTTAAGAATTCGCACTTTAGTTAGGCGATGGCAAACTTTTCCGACGAACATCCTCACGGAGGGATGTTGAATTATGAATTACAGGATGACTTAAAACGCTTTGGCTGAATAATTGTGTAGTTGTTACGGGAGTTTCAACTTGGCGTTCCATATTGTCCCCTATAATACCGCTTAAAACGTCTTTACGACGCCATCGATTTCCATAGCGCAGGGACAGCCAAACAGCGACTTGCGAGCCGCACGAAGGCTCTTTTAAATTTCCATTCAGTGACGTAGTGTGACTTGAGGCGTGTTGGAGATGCCTAAGGGACATGCATTATATCTTAACTGATTCGGATACAGGTTATGTTTTACTGCTCGTAAATTTATGAACATAGAAAGTGTGTCATGAGGCTCTCCAACTTCCGAAGATTATTGTATGCGGCTCAGAGGACAAGTAAGTTTGGCCATCCCTGCCGTAGTGTAAAATTATTTTCATACTTATTTTTAGGACAATTGCTTTATTAATTTGTACAACATCCTTTCCTTTTTTAACCTATAACAACCGAGATTCGTTCTGTGAGACACCATCTAAGTTATAGTTTCAAATTACTCCGCTATTTTACTTTCCACGAGTTAATGTTTTGCAAAAAAATGAAGTAAATATTAAGCTTTTTCTTTTAATTACCTCTTAGCCATCATTACAGATTATTAAACACGGAAAACCCAATTGAGGATACAAATAATTAATAATATTAAAAAATAGCGATCTGGATGACCGCTTCTCATTTGAATTGTGATAATTATTTCACCACACTAGTTAATCTCTGAATAGGCACGTCTATATGATCCTACTAGATATTTTATAGACCACTATATCACAAACAATTTTATTTGATTTGCAGTTATTTTTGTTCGATAATAAATGTTTTGCTCTAATACGTCCCTGTAGCGTATTTGTCATCAGTATAACCCGTTGAATAAATAGAATAAACAATATCAAGGCGATTAAGAATAAATATAACATTCGGTCATATAGATTCCAGGCGCTCACTTAACCCTACATTCATAACAACGAGTAAAACTTACTCCATCCGTGAAATTTTGCGAATTTTTCCTCCAACCTGTCTGACTGAGTCACTGGCGTCTTAACAGTTCCTTTGCCAGTTCATGATGAGATCATGTCATTCGTCGTTTCTCTCGCAAACGTTGTTTTGTTATTTCAATTACAGTAAAAGTTGGTGAGTAATTTTTAGTTTTCTGCCAAACTTCCTTACTGAGTGTTACTCCTTGTCATTAAGACACGATAAACTTTTATACAATAATTTGAGGACTAATTATTTACACCAGAACAAAATTAAAAAACGATATTAAACATTTGCCATTTCAGAGCAAACGTGATCGTGAAATCTAACTCTTAAGAATGGCTGAAGGGTTACCGATGACAAATGAAATTACCATAATTACATTTCCTGTGAAATATTGCTTTGTTATTTTAAAAAATTATTAAATATATAATATCCACAATTTCCCACATTTGTATTAAAAATTTAAGAAAAAACTGTGAGTAAAGTTTATTCCTGGTTCGGAATAATTGTTTGATGCACAAGATTATGACTCTAGGGTTAAGGATTAAAGTTTAATATACCTGATATGGTTATTCAGGTGGCATTTCTGCACATGTTTTTACTCTGTAACATTAATAAACTTTCCGTTCAAATTCTGTTCAAACCGTTTCAATGTGGCATCGTCTTTATAGTCCACTTTGATTTATTAGCCTATTAATAATAAAAAGTAATGCGAATTTTAATTCGTTAAATCGAGGGTAACAAATTTACAGAAATGTAACGTGAGGGGATGAGAGGTATACTCTTGGGAGAGGAAGGTGGAAAGAGTTGCAGAGCGTGTTGGAGACAAGAGGTTTACAGGAACCATTTTGTCCTCTGCTGCAGCACCAGTATAGATTAAGATCAAGTCAGGCAAAATTTGAGTTTACCGCATGCCTGTTAACATGAAAGCAACATAGATTTTTTTAAATAATGAAAATGCGATGAGATGTTTTCCTCTCCTTGTGTTTCTATCAGGAAACTAAAACTCCTGGCGATCACAAAACCTAATAAAACTTTCCTAGCCTGTTACTATTCCTCGTAATAATCTCCACAAAAACGTCATGTGATTTAGAGGTGGAATTCAATCAGAAATAAATTGCCCAACGTCAGCGAAGCTTTGGATATGTGATTGTAGAACAAATATAAGGAATTTTAAGAGAAAAATACGCGCAGAAACAAAAAAACATTGCATCGGCCGGGAATCGAACCCGGGCCGCCCGCGTGGCAGGCGAGCATTCTACCACTGAACCACCGATGCTTACACTGACAAGCGAAGAAAAAGATCAAGTTCTTCGCATGAAAATACGCCTTTCGCTCGCAGATACTGAGAGAGAGAGAGGGGGGGAGGGAGAGAGAGAGTGAGGGAGCATCCTCCCGTGACGTTCTTCTCCTTCATTCGACCGCTCCTAAACAATCCAGATACCGCCACCTTCAGTCACGAGACGAGCAGTGAAAGGCATCTTGCGAGTTATACGTGGCAACGGAACTCGCTAGGTTCACGAGATTTTCGAATCAAGCTATGCGTATTTTAATTCACCAGAGAATTATCAATCTCGTGATATGGGTGAAAATTTTCAAGAATAAGCACTTAAAAATAAAACAATGAAAAAATACTCACCATAGCCATAACAATTTTATTCGATTTTCATTCTTGAACGCGTATTTTGCTCGACATAATAATTAGGTTTAGCTCATATCGTGGGTTCACAAACTCGGACCCGAAGACTATATTACTATGATCATCAAATGGACAATAAAAGATGGCCAGCTCCCCAGGTAACAACTCTCATTCACTATACCAGAACTGCTAATACAAAAATACTTACAAAACATGTGTGAAACTATACCAATGTATGGGATTAAAAATTAAGACTAAGCGAGCACATTATATACAACTACAGAAATGAAGTAAAAACAGTTCCTAAAATTCCCACGGTTACATATTTATTTGTTCATTTAAGTCCCGACAAAACGTAATCATATCAAGAATTTCCCAAATATAGCATTTAGCACTCGATTTATCTGAAGATACGTGTCTTTCGTCCTACTAAAGAGCAACAAGAAGTGTAAACTTGGAATACTCATGCTGACTCTTACTTAGCCGTGAATCGCTGTTATGAAGCATAAAATTATAAGAAAGACAGCTAACCAAAGTAGAGCGGTTACTCCATGTATTCATATACCACAGAATTAAACCGTATAAAATTATATTGCGCGAAAAATAGTAGGACAAATTTTATCCTCGGTTCATTCGCGTGAAAAATTATTCAGAATTAAATTTGAGCAATATGAAATAAATATTTACAGCCACAAACCAAACGACTTAGAATTTTAGAAATTCCACTCATCTTTAGCGGTTCATTTCGGGCAAATATTGAACGGCAGAAATTAATAGCAACAATTCCAAAGACGCAAATTAGATGTATTTATGACTAATGAGGATTGAATTGTTTTCCCATTCATCGAATATTTATGACAAATATTTATTTAATTCTCCAGTCCCGCATACAAAATCTCACGTTACGGTTTTTAAGTGTGATAAGAATGAGCATTTAAGGACGGCTATTTCCTCAACAGCAACAGGAACCAACTATGTAGATATTATATTTTAGCGCAATTCTATTCTTTTAAGTAAAACGCCTAAATAATTTAATGAAGAGCGTGTTTTAATAACTCCTATCTCAGTTCAAGTTTCCGATATATATTAATTAATGCATTTTCTGAATCCAAGAAGGCTATATTCGCTTGCGATAATTTCAATATAGGCGAGTCGCATCTTTATCATTATAAATAGCTGCTTCTTACATATATATGATATAGGATATAGATATCATATAAAACCTAAGGTACTTCTAGAAGTACTTCAGAGCTGAAAATGTTATATGTAAGGGGTGTTTTTGACCCCAATGTCCAATTTTAAAAATTCATAAGAAAAGCATTGAAACTGTGCAGGGCTATATAAAATTGCTTTTTTAAATTATTTACAATTAAGATACAAAGTCTAGATATGCAGCGTACATGGAAAATCAATTCCCATTGAGAGGCATTGTAGTCGTTAATATGGTAGTTAATATTTTTTCATTGTTGAATACCGAAAACATTTTCATAATTTTATAATTCAAATAAAATTTTTACGCAAATTCGGCATGGATTTGAATTCTGTTTTCAAGAAAAATAAACTTCATTCTTTCATACACAGTATGCTGCATATCCAGACTTTATTCCTTAATGACGAAAGAATGAAGTTTATTTTTCTTGATAACAGAATTCAAATCCATGCTGAATTGAAAAAATATTAACTACCACAGCAACGACTCCAATGCCTTTCAATGGGAATTGATTTTCCATATTTCAAGAGCATTGAATTAATGCTTATACTGCATTATAATTCATTTGATTTCAGTCAATTACGTATACATATGATGACGCGACAATTAGAATTATTTTTTTATCCAGATACGTACTAAAAGGCACGCCTAACACGCAAAATATCCTAATATTTTACATAACTTTTACTGTAACATATAGGCTATTGGCTCGAGTGAATAAAAATTAAGCAAATGCTTAAATTAAACACTAAAATCAAAAGCATAAGCAAATGCTAAAAGCATTTGCTTCATTTTGAGTGAATAAAAGTTTGCTTTTGCTTATAAGCATTTGCTACTCAGTTTTAAGAAAATGCTTACATTTTACAGAAAAAGCACTTTAGAATTCTTCCCTCACTTGTTTTTGTTTACGTTTATAGTATTAGTTTTGTCAAACTAGCAACAAATATATTTGGTAATATTTTTAAAAACGTCAATTTATTGATTTTTCTTTAACTATTTCTTTTATAATTTAATTCTGTAGTAACACAAATCATGGGCAGATTTTTATTCAATTAGTTAAACTTAAAACAAATAGTACTAGTATTTATTACAAGAAATGTAGGACCTATTGATATTCTCCGAGAAACAGATTTAAAATAAACTTCACATTTTCTTCAGAGAAATGATATAGATTTTTATAACCGTTGGTTGTTGAAACTCGCCTTTTCTCGTATTTTTTTACTTTTCGTGTCACCATATCAATTTATGTATATATTTATTTAGGTCAGTTATCATGAAAATAGAGTACTTCAAAATATCATAGCAAGCCCTTTACCTCACTTAAAAAAATATAACCATATGCTTAAAGCATTAAGCAGAAGCTCGATTTTATTCACACATTTTTAAGCAAATGCTTAAGAAAAATTATAAAAATAAGCAAATGCTTATTCTTTCTAGCAAAAGCAAATGCTATTTTTTTATTCACCCCAAATCAAGCATTTTCTTAAAAAATGGTAGAAATCTTAAGCAGAAGCATTTGCTTATTTTTTATTCACTCAACCCATTGTCTTAATGATGATTATAGTTATTGCTTAAAAAGGGCGATCTGAGCCATGAAACTTGAAATTCGAAAACATGGACGCGAGCCGATTGCAAGAGAATTTAGAAATTCCGGATAAATGCCTTAATTTCTCAGAAAATGAAAACTATTATCTCATTTAAATGTGTAGTTCAAATGCTGTCGCGTTGGTTACGAGTTAAGATCTTGGTGTATGGTGATTTTTTAAGCGTATCCATAATAGACAACGTGTGTAACGCTAAACGAATCTGATCGGCTACAGAAAAATCAATTTTAACTAGAGTAAATTAACATTAACGTATTTATTTATTTCCAATAATAATAAATAATAGTAAATTGTGTGCATTGGTAATATTTTAATTGTATTTTACTCAAAATATATCAACTTATAATAAAAAATATAATAAATTCATTTGTTTTTGTTTACTTTGCAACGACCGTAGCTGATTTTGTGCCATTTAAAGCGTAAATGTAGGTACCAAATTGTTGTTTTGTATTCATTTGATTATTCTACCACGATTGTTTGTAATGGTATAGCTATCTCTATTATATTGTACAAGGTGAGGTGTCTTTTGCCAAGCGCAGTTAGTTTTCAATACATCCTGTAGAGGGTGTGGAGTAACAGTAGAGTGCTGCAACCTGGAGGAACACTTTATAACAAATAGAAGTCGTGTCCAGCTTATAAATGTATATTATATTACACAAAGTGAAATGTCGTTTTGTTTACAGAATTTGTATGGTTACTAACAACAGTATATAGTTAGTAATGTTAGTAAATAAACTTTCATATTCGCTTCGTTTAACAGTTTATACATTGAAGCTTCACTTACGTATCGGTAAGAATTAAAATCAGAATTTCTTTAATACATCGAAAAGTACAGAAAGCTTCATTGTATACAACACGCTATATTAATTTCAGTTACTATTTAAATGAAAGTCTTAAGTTATAATGTTAAATGAAATTAATATAGATGCTGTATAGGTATAAATTTCATTTGATTATCGGTATTTATATTGAATTTCGATTTTATTCCAATTAAAGTTACAATGTAATCAAGTTCATTGAATCTGAAAGAGAACATTATGATTTAACTGGAAAATCAAATGTACCATTATTTAACGTAAATAAGAAGCACGTAGCGTGGGTTATGATTGGAAAATGTGAGAGAGAATGATGAGTGATTGATTAATTAAATGTAATTAATAATTAAATTAATTATTGGAAGTCATTACTGGTTTTATGGCTGGAATCATTCACTTTATCTCACGTGTAAAAATTGACACGTCAAACGATCCAGCAACTACTTTTAACATGCATTGCAGACAATTCGCGATCAACCTGTCTTATGCCATGACAATAAATAAATCGCAAGGCCAAACCTTAGCCAACGTTGGAATTCTTACGCCTGAACCTTGTTTTACACATGGAAATATGTGGGGTATTCAAGAATTCGAACACTAAATTATATATAAAGAAATATTGCAAATTAAATAATAACACAGAATTGAAATAGGTCCCTAGTATAATTAATTTTAATAATATTTTGCATTACATTACATTTTAATTTCTGAAAAACGATTCAAAATACTGAAAAACTGAAATAACATTTTACGACAAAATCAATCTTCAAGTTATTTTATTCACCATTTTTGTTTTTACAGGTGCATTTACTGATGTTATTGATAAACTTAATAAACACCGTTACACTTGGTAACTGATAGTGAGTTGAATTTTGGGTGTTGTGCAATTGAGATCAAGTGAAAAGTAGACAGAGAAGCGAGTTAAAGTGTAAGCGTAGTGATAAAAATTCAGTTTCATTCACAAATGGTCCACTTAAATCAAGTTCCTAAATATATCTTTTTTAATTTTGTCCGTTAATGGTTTGGAAATTTTACTTTTCAATTAGAATGTTTTTCTATTTATTCTATTCTGATATATTGGAATAATCGAAGTTACTAACTGAATAGGTTTTTATTGATGAAATTATTTCCGTCATTTTTTGACGCGCCAACAACTAGTATCATAATAATGAGCCTGAGAAGGTTGTGGAATTTTAAAAGCATATTTCTCAAAATGGTATATATTTCATTTAAGAACAAAATTTGTTACTTCATCATTGTCTCGTTTACGCTTAATTTCCACCTACTTGCATTAGAAGCAAAGTAATGAGAGGGCCGTACTTATGAACTGGCGGGCCGCATGCGGTTACGAGTTCGTGACCCCTGCTATAGATGATGAGGTTCCTTTAGGAAGTCTGATGCGCGATAGAAAAGTCTCATATTGCTTAAATTCGTAGAACCTTGGCTGAGAAAAACAGCCTCAAGTGATAAAACTCCTTTCCTCGTTTCATTCATAAGCGCGTCGCATTCCTACCGTATGAGTGTCAGAGAATTCTAAAAATCGTATCCAGTTGCAGACGGAAGTTTCGAAACTTATCTCTGGCCAGGCGGAAAAAGCAAACGACCCATGACGTCACCGGAAGACCAGGTCGAATGAACGAGTTGGTCTATTTTTTGCGTTCAAAATGGCCTGTTATTAAGATCTTTATCATTGTTACATCACCCGTGGAAGGTTCGCCTGCCACGCCCGTCTTCGATTGCCGGCCAATGCGTGCTTCACCATTTTGTTCTTTTTTGCAGGCGCTACAATATAATACATTATGGCTGCGTTGATCGGATCATTAATCCGGTATGCATCACAGGCGGCCAAGCTAGCATTTGTTTTCTCGAATAGGTAAGGATTTGCGAAAAAACACCGGAGGCAGATTTTACTCAGTTGCTACACTTATGGAACACTACTACTGGCTCATGTAGTCATATGGTAATTGTGCCATATTCGGAAAAATAACAGTTAATAATACGAAATGTAAATTAACAAAAATGTTGTGTAAATGAGTCTGAGAATATAAAAACAAGTAGTAGTTAGGAAAAATAACGCCGTAAACATTTTAATAAGATGCATTTTAGCATAAAGCAAAAGTTTGTAATAAATGTGTTAAGAACGCGTTCTTAAAACAGCTGGTGACAAAGGAAACCATGATTTTCTCAGTTCCTTCAATTTCGACGAACGACTGAAATGACTCCACAATTCAAATCTTTACAAAACTCATCGCAAACTCATAACCTTAATGACTTGCGAGCAATGCGTTTTAAGATATAATTTCGCAGAGCGGATATAAAGCCAGGCGGTTAAGGCCAGAGTTTTCAAAGTATGGACCGCGAAATGTTGAAAATGGGCCACAAGGCCCTCGCCCACAAAGCATATGTATATTGCCTCAATTGGTAAAATGGCTATTACCAAATAAGCCGAATACCTTCCTTACAAAATTTCCCATCCATTCCCGCTGTTAGGGCGCTTGTCACTGTCCTATACCTTTCTCAAAAACTGACCTACGGCAAGGGAGCACCATCTGCTTCCTCACTAATTATTTTCCTGGATAATACAAAGCGTATTTTCCAAAGTTTTATTCTCGAAAATCTTATGTCTGAGGATAAATTGCCTTGGAGGTTTATTTCCAGAAACAAATCTTTAGTACAAAGATGAAGTTTTATCAGAGCCCTATGGTTAATTACAACTAATGCAAAATGGAGAAACCTCATAATATCCATAAAAATAATAAAAAGGACTCGCACGCCGGTTTAGGAGAAATTACTCCACACCCACACTCCGAGTTTAGGGGAAACTACCCCACGCCAGTGACTCTTTTTCTCACACACGCACAAAACATAAAATCTTTCAGTGACCACATGAAACACTTTAATGGCATCGATATTGTCCATAACTTGTCTCAAGAAACATTTACTAAACAAGAACTCAATCTCTTGAAGAAATGACTTAACCTTTGTCTCCCTTACAAAGAACCTCCTTTGGATGATATTATAGGCATTGAATCTTCCATTAAAAACCTAAACGATACTACCAAAAATCACGTAAGAGGTGCTTGAAAATTGCAACTAGTACATAATATAAAAACGACACTATAAATCACCTTCCCAGTCCCGATTACAAACTCATCAAAATTTTAAAATTAAAAGACTTTTTGTATAAAAGCCGAGAAAGGAAATTCCGTCGACATCATGCCATGAATAATTAAAATTATGCCCAATTTTACAGCTAATGCCTGTCTGCTTAGGATCTCATGATGATTTTATTCCATCGGTTTCTTGAGTTATTACTGATCGCCAAATATAGCAAGTCCCGAAAGTATAACTGAATCCTAATCCCAGCTTCACAAAGTCAACTTGCTCATAACTCATCTCGTGGTTGGTTAGGTTAAAACTCTACTACGCGTATATTTCTGGAGCCCTGCCCTATGATATTTAGAAAAACAGCCATAAAAGTTTTATTTTTAGTAACCATACCCACAGTTGATTCTCCGAGTGAGAGTGTCCCACGCTTATTTTTTCTTGTAATGCTGTAGTATTGTTCAATGTTCATAGCTGGGCTTTTTGTACATTCATCGTCATTTCTCATTGTTAGTCAAAAAGATAAGATTTTTTCTTCAAAAAAAAATATATGTATTTGGTTGTGCAATATATTAACGTCACATTAGTTTTTTATTGAATTGTCGTGATTTCTTTAATACGAGGTGCGATTTAACGATTAAATTTTACTTCTGATTTATTCCAAAAAATTCGAGGTTATATGATGTTGGTTAAAAGCTCAGATGAACACTTATGGTTCTCAATATATCTTAATTCGAGGTTATAATTTTTATATTTATTTGAAAATGTTTAAACATCAGCTATAAGAACGAAAGTAACAAATAAGTAATAAACGAATGAGACGATCAATATGATTGATTATTAGATGCGAAAATACAGGCTCGAATTTAGGAGGGACGATGCCCCTAGGCAACAGTGGTTAGCGAGGGCTATAGGCGTCGGTGGTTTACGAGACCCCTAATCAGTCAGCGCTCCATCCTCCGGAAGGGACGTTAAGCAGTTGGTCCCCTTGGTGCTCTTCCTAAAGAGTAGACTAATGCCAGCACCGGGCTTCCCTCCTCCCTTGTAAGTGTGTTTGCTGTGTGAGGAGTAATGGCTATAATAATCCAAGAGGTTGGTTAGCCAGAAATACAAGAGGCCCCAGGCGAGTGGTTTGCGAGGCCCTTAGGTGATACATAGTGGCTTGCGCGAATTCTGAAAACGTGGTAAAGTTCTCTGGAGGAAAACTGACTATCAAACTCTCAATAATTAATTTGCAGATATATTTGCAATATAATGAGTGGGCTTCTGAGGCATATGTCGATCGTAGCTCAAAGTCTTCGAGGAGAATCCCCAGAACGGCAGAGAAAGCGAAAGGAAAGCACGGCAGAGAAAAATGGACCGAAAAAAGAAAGCATAATCCAAAGGTAGAAACGCAAGCTAGATAAACGAGAGTAGAAGAGGGAGAGAGGGAAATAGATGAAAAAAGAAAGAGAGAAGGGAGGGAGAAAGTAAAAGTACAAAGAGAAAAGACGAAAAATGTATAGCGAAGAAAGAACGCAAAAGAAAAAAACGGCGTTTAAAAGTAGGATAGGGAAAGCTCGCAGAAGATTATATAACGGAAAAGAACGGGAGATTAAAGAGAGAAGGGGAGTAGTACAGAAGTTGAGTAAGGAAGGGAGGTGTAGGAGGAAAGAGGCAAGGGAAATGGGGAGTGGAGGAGAGCGGGGAGGAAGGGGAGGAGGAAAGAGAGAGGGGGAAGGGAAGGGGGAGAGGAAGGGGAAGGATGGCCTGGGTTCGCCGATCTCAGCGGCAGTAAACGGCCGATATCGCCTCTATCCCCTTTGGCAGTGCCGTCGTCGGCTCGCTTCTGCATCACCTACTCCATCCCTTCCCTCCCCCTTTCTCTCTCTCTCTCTCCCTTTTTCTCTCTCTCCCTTTACCCTCTCCCTTCCCAACCCCCGTCAGGCCATTTCTCCGTCGCGGCCTCACTCCCATTATGAAATCGGTTGCTATGACAACCGCCGGACCCACAGCATCTCCCTCCCCTCCCCCCCTCCCCCATCCTCCTCCTCCGCATCGTCACCCCCACCCTCTCCATCTCTCTCTCGGCACACGCCGAACGGCCATCTACTCATGCCATCCTACACCGCGGTGCAGCCGTCCTCCCATTTCCCCTCCCCCCCTCTCCCCCTCCTCCCGACACTTCGCCGACCTCCCGATGGCATTCCAAGCGCCTCCATCGCATCCTTCCCCTCCCTCCCATTCATTCCCCTTCCCTCTTTCTCGCACCTCCTATTAATCTCCTCTCCGTTTCTCTCTCTCTCCCTTGCTTAATCTATTTCCCTCCCTACATCTCACTCCCTCTTCTATCTCCACTTCCTTTATCACATTCTTCTTAATTTTCTCTTTCTCCAATGTGCACATCTCCGCGTTGTTTTCTTTTGTTTCTAGGTTTCCCTTCGCGAACTGTCTACCTTAAATTTACCCCATAAAGTCGACCGATAGTCATCAGCAATATCGTTTTATCATTTTCCCTCTCGAGCGGTATTTTTTTTATTTTCGTCGCAAAGCTCTTAAACAGATTGATCGGCGAGTGGAGTTTAAAGAGAATGTGCGATATTCCTTCCGTGGTGTTTGAAATTCCGGAATATTAAAATGTACTACATTTTTTCTAAAAAAATCGCTTATGTATTCGGTTTGTCTGTCCGTCAGTCTGTATGGGCAATATCTCTGTAATTCAGAAATTTGGAGAAGCAAAACTTTCCGGATATATACGTGACAAAAATTTGGTGGATATAGAATAAGCTGCTGGGGAGTAATCGAAACAAGAGAGGAGAAATGCGCGCATCATGCGTGCTTACATGCGAGGCAGAGGCGTTCTTTACGATTTATGCAATCAAGTAAAATGTTAATGTCTAAGAACCGAAAAATTATATGCCAGTAGTGATGCCAAGGAAATAACGAATTTTTGATTCACTGATTTATTTCCTAATCGGTTGTAATTAAAAACGCAATCTACAGTTATTAAAAACTTACCTCACTCGAATAGTAGTAATGTAATCTGTATGTTCACGTTCATTCCTCATTACTCATTTCTTTTCACTTACAATCGCTGTGTATACGTAATGAAACTTCGTGAAACTTCAATTAATTAGTAATTTACAGCAGATATTGCTCGCTTTAGTTACCACGAAGATTGTTTTCGTTGACAACGATTAAAAACACGAGAAAATTTGTCTAAGTTCAAAGTGTATTACGACTTTCTCGTTTATTTTTCTTGAAATCAACTACTCCGTCAATAAAAATCTACTGAAAAAATATATGCTGTTTGATTTGTGCTACAAATTAAAATAAAAAGATGTTTACTTGTAAGTGATATTTTACGAGACAAAGAAAAATTCATTTTTTGTTACCAATAAAGTAACACTTCCAATTAGGCTATGTGAACCATTTATATCATTTCTTCATTTTCTTTGACTATATGTCCTAAAGACCAAATTTCATAACATCCGTCCAGTTGTTTCGCAGATGAAACATGCGGACGGACGGACAGACGGACGGACGGACACGACCTGACTATAAGGTGTTCTTTGTCTACTTTTTGTAAAGAGCGCCAAAAAAATCGCTAAAATTTTCATGGTGCTACAAATGTAGGTAACAAGCATTACATCACATCTGCGATTCTTTACTCCAAAGGAAAGATAGGATTCAGTGAAAAAAGCTCCTTATGTAATTTTCTCTGCAATTCTTCCCTTAGCTGTTGTATGTCTACGCCAAAACTCCATACATAATTCGCGATATTTTTATTTTAATCGAGAGATTCTGAATGAGGACTTAATTTTAACATGTATTTCAAGGTGCAGCAACGCGTAAATAGAATATCTTGTTCAGTTAAATACGAAGTAAACTCGACCAAGTTGGAAGTTGTTGCAACAAGACGGTGCTTTGAATTTAAGAATCTCTTGAATATTTTTTTACGAATTGTGTGAAAATTAATACCTGGCTGATAATTTTGCGCAGAGGATAGTATTTCCTTAAAAATCACCTGGTTTCCGACCAAACGTATCGTTTAGTTCGTTCAAAGTAATGCCCTTTGCCGTGGCTTTAATCAAATGCTGTAACTACTACAAGTTATACCTTTAACTGCCCAGTACTAACCATTATAGTCCTCTGTTTTAGATTGTTCCTACGTATGACTTCAAATATTCAAGGATTATAAAAGAAGAAATTTGTGCCCATTAATAAAATAATAAGTTGATTGGAGTGCTCAGGTGGTTTCAAAATTCAACGATAGTCACGAAAAAAAACTTAGTTACTTCCACAAATTTAATTTTGAACGACCGGTTTCACTACCTGATGACGATCGTAGTGAAACCGGTCGTTTAAAATTAAATTTGTGGAAGTTCTTTTTTCATGATGTGTAAATTCCACAGGGTTGAGCCTGACCTCATTATTGATATTCAACAATAGTATTTGATCCTCATACATTTCGTAAAAGAACAGCAAAAGCGCTTGAAGTTCTCTCAAAGAAACAATAAAATGTGTTTTAGTTCACTATTTCACGTTAAAAGTTCTTTAAGTTCTATAACGTAATCATAGAAGGATCAACTACATTAAATGAACTTCAATAGCTATCAATAAATTCTTTACATGATTGATTTTAAATGGCCCAAATTCTTTCATTTCATAATGAAAATTTTCAGACTTTACATTGTAAAAATTAAGATTCATAATATAATTTATAATTTTTTGAGACCACTATTTACATTAAAATATTTTGTCTAACAAATATTCACTTTTCATTATTTTTTAATTTCTATGCCAAATTAAGCAATTAAGCATATATACCCAATTCATATTATGTGAAGCTCAGTTTTAGTTTTATAGATTTTATATAAGGTTTCGGAAATTTTGCATCCGGAAACTGCAATATGCGACATTCCTCGGACACAGAATTAACTGCAATTTTTCCCTTCCCATTGTATTTTGGGAAATGATTACCCTCTCCTCATTCATATAAAAATTTTATTAGCTAAGTTGAAAGTGAGTAAATGAATTTTTCCCTTTCAATTGTATTTTGGAAGATAATTACCCTCTCTTCATTCATATAAAAATGTTATTAAATTTAAGTGAGTATGTTTTCCTAAAAGGGCACACACTATTTTCTAGCAATTATAATAATAGCGTAAAATGTATTTTGTAAATATTAATTTTGACAAAATAACGTTAAATATTAGAAAGGGATATACAGTGTTGTCTGTTCTTAGCACGTACCGTATAAATATCGAAACTTCTTTTATGGTTTGATTCCCTATTTTTGATTAGGTGATTTTTGAATTGGAAAATATATAGGCAAATTTCGAAAGATAAGTTAATATTATTGTTGCTTTTACCTTTAGCTTCAACCTTACCTACATTCGTTTGCTTTCAACAAAATTCATTTTGACGAATCCACTGCTAAGCGTAATATAAGGAAAAATAAATAAAGCGCAGTATGGGTTCAACGCGCTGATTTGATTGCAACATAGGAACTATTTATGTTGTAGATTTTAAGAATCTAATGAATGCAACGGCTTAAAAGATTCACTCATTGCTAGCGAAAATATGAAGGGAAAATTCTGTCCGTCTAACCACATAAATGAAATGAAAATCTATTGGCACCGGCCCGAAAAAAATCGTCGCGTAGGCTGCTGCAATGAAATTAATTTGGACTAAAATCCAAATGGGGTTGAACCGATTTGTTCAATTCAGATATTACAAGAAGCACATGAAAAAACGATATGACAAAATATCGCACACAATAATTAATATTAATCATTTATCGAACCAAATCCATTTTCGGTTAAATATGGCGACGACGAATTAAATTGCACTTCCTACGTTTTTTTGAATTGCGTTAAATATGCCAAAATTTTAAGAAAATTACTTATAAATTTGTTCCAGAGTACAAAATTCTCAATTACGAATAAGTATTTCTCTTTTTTACCGATCCCATGAAAACTCACACAAAGTAAAGTGTTTATTTGAACGCCCTACTCGAGTTAAAATTAACTCCAAAAAATGATTTATCACGAGAGAAATTATCCGTTAAAAAACATTTCAACGGAGGCATATTTCTTCATAATTAAAACAACTTGGAACTATCGCTTGCGCATCAGAACTGAAAATCATGAAATGAATCGTTCTTCGATGACGAAGTACTATAACTTTTCATGGCCTGATGAAACGTTCGATTGTCTTATGTTTTACTACGCCCTTAAATCCTTTTTTATCGCTCCTTTCAACCTCTTCTCCTCTTTCGACTTCCTGTGTTCTATTCTCTTCCTCTCCTCTTTCTTTTCCCACTCGCACACATTCTTTCTCTATCCTTCTGTTACTAGGCCCCTATGTTGAGATGTTCCAATCTACTCCCACCATCTCCTCCTTACTCCCCCCCCTCTCTCTCTCCACTTCGCCTCAGGCGCAATTACTCTCGCTTCTTCATCCCACTCCTCTCCCTCCTATTCTCACAGTCACTCTCTCTCTCTCAACGCCTCCCAGTCCAATCCTCCTCCCCCTTTCTCTCTCTCCCTCTCATCCCTCTTCGTCTCCACTCCTTCACATTCTTTCTCTTCTCCCCCCTTCATACCATTCTTGGCCACTTCCCACATACCGCCTCTCTCCTATCTTTCATCTATTTCCTATTCCTCATACTCTCTTTCAGTATATCATACTCCCTCTCTCCTACTCTCCCTCTCTCTCCTATTCTCCCTCTCTCTCTCTCTCCCCTACTCTCCCTCTCTCTCTCCTACTCTCCCTCTCTCTCTCCTATTCTCCTCTCTCTTACTCTCTCCTACTATCCCTCTCCCTCCTACTCTCTCTCTTTCCTACTCTCTCCCTCGCTCTCTCCTACACTTGTCTCTCTCTCCTACTCTCCCTCTCTCTCTCCTACTCTCCCTCTCTCTCCTACTCTCCCTGTCTCTCCTACTCTCTCTAGCCATCTTTCTTTGCACACCACCCACATCCATCCTAAGAGGAATCATCTCACTCACTCTCATCCTCCCTCGCTCCTCTCCGCGCCGACGCATTTGATCAATACCACGAGACCACTGACCCCTCGACCGCGCCCCCTTCTCCTCCTCCCCTATCCTTCCTCGCTCTCTCACTCCCTCCTCCTATCACCCCTCACCTCTTCTTCTTCTCGCGCATTCTCCCCTTCTCTCTCTCCCACCCCGTTGTACATTCCTTCTCCCAACTCCTCTTCTCCTTCCTCATCTCCATCTCATTTATATCGCCCTCACCTTTTTATCTCTTTCTCTCTCCTTCTCCTCCTCCCTCTCCTTTCGCTTCCCGTCTATCACAATTTGACTTGTTGCTGACGGTGAGGAGAATGAAAATGAGGATTTCGGACTTAAACCTAATAAAGCAAATTCCCCGACTCGCATTCCTCTCTCGATCGGAATTCAATGTCAAGATCAATCTGCGGCGAGAGAGAAAAATCGACTCGTTGCGCTTTTGTTTTTATTTTTTTTTTTGGGGGGCGAGCGTGCTCCTCGATGGAATTACGGCGTGTCCGAGGGTGTGAGTTGGGGAGTTTTTTTTGCGAAATGTCGCTTTCGCGACGTCTCGCGCCCTTCTACGCTTTTGCCTCAGAGCTGTTCTAATCGAAGTCCGTTTTCAACGCGTTGGCTCGTTGAAAAAATATTTTTATTTATAAGTTACTGTCATTATTTTTTAATCAGGCCGTTTGATGCATTTTTATTGACTGAGAAACGCTAGTGAAAACGAAAATGTGCCATTATGGTCAAGAAATAGATTTTCATTTTTCGGCATTTACAATGATGAAAATAGATTGAACTAATTTTTAATGGTTAAATTCGAAACATTTCTTGTTTTTATTCGAAAACATGGATTATAGGTGCAATGGTATATATGCCGATACATTTTTAACATTTACTCCATATTAAATTTTAATGCGATTTTTTAAATCGGAGCCTTTTTTATTAATTATAAATATTAATTTTTCCATCACTTCCGGATGCATAGTTTAGTTATATAATAATAAATCAAGACAGAATTCATACTAGTTCATAAAATGCTGCTGTTAAATAATTATCAACCGTTCCGGTTTCTTAGGAAACAGAACCCTACCCGCATTGCTAAATACGAATGTTGTATGAAAATCGTATAATTGGGTTGCTCCTTTTAATTTATTTTTTATCGTGTTTAATTCAGTTCAGAACTTTTTTCCTTAAGGGTTTTGCTCCAATCGTTTTATAAAACGTTTATAATTTCCGTATTTTGGCTAAATCGGTCCAGATAATAACATAATTTTAATACTGACAACTTTTATAAAATTCTCAATTCAAAACATTTTGGCATTCCGTTTACGTCGAGCATTGGCCAAAATAATATCACCAAAATCTTTTTTCAATTTAATCAAGAATGCCATAATTTCCAGCAAAGCATTATATTATACATTTGTTTTCGACAATGGCAAACAAATTTCATTAATGTGGAAGTTTTTGAGTTTCGAAACTTCTGAACTCGCAACGGAATAGCGGCGGCATTATTTTCTGTGCGAAAAATGTATCCATATAAACTTCAAAAAGATGACTTAACGACAGTCGAGTAAGGAGAACGGCTATATCTTTAAGTAACGAATTCTGTTTTTGGCTAATTTCAGCGAGAATACGAAATCGCAGGGGAAGGTGTGACTGTGATTGCTCTTCGTATTTTTAAGAGAGGGACAATTACTGCGGAAGGATCTTCCCTCGCCTATGCACGGCGCACGCTTGCGTGTGTTTAATGTTCTCAACGGGCGTCATGATAAAAAATGGTTTGATCGACGTTTTCCGAGGCTATAAGCTATTGGAAGCGGCGGGAGTTGGAAGAGAACGTGGAGGCGCACGACTTTCTTATTTGCTTTGGAGGTCGCATCGGCTTTTTGCCTACCTGCCGTCTCACATCTAACGCCAGTCTTCATGGGTTTTCCCCTCACTACTATTCCTCATTCAACCCTGCACTTAATTCCCTTGCTCATCCATCGCTTCGCACATAAATCCTGTTGTCATACACGAGATGCATTCATCTCTACGGCAACATTACTTAGAAGAAATTTCTGCACAGTTACACCTTTACTTTCTCGTTGTGTTAGAGGAATTTTCCAATTCATTTATTTATCAAATCTCACAAAAAAACACTTTTGGCCAAATAAAACTGGAAATTAAAGTAACAATAGCCGGCACAAATGGCCGTGGTTATGAAAAAGTTTGAACCTACGATTCTTGAGTTGTGCCATAGATAATGGGTCTCTATAAAACAATAAACATGTATCTTGTTTTATTTTATAAGTTATTAACAATAATCAGTAATCTTATGCCTCAAATTTTTCTTCGTCTGTGTCAAAATTGTTTGCCCACTTTACTGGATTGATTTATAATAAATTGCCTCGATGTTTCTGAAGCTCCCGTCTCTTGCCGTCATACATCTGTTTACGAGAAGCCAATGTGAAGAATAGAATAGCATGGAGTCGAATTCTTAATAAGACACTCAAAAGGAGTTGTGCGCGTGTATATATGCGTGTCTGTGACAAAAATATAATACCTATAATATACCATAGAATAAGGCCCTCTCTATATTCCTCCATTTTCCACGTTGTACCATAAAATATCAGAGCAAATACATCAATAAATGCATTCTTTTTTGTTTCTAGACGCACACGCATAAATGTAAGTACATATGTATATGCATAAGGTTTTTCTATGCATCCTGCAAATGTGGTGAATTCGTGATTCCTCTTTTTGCCGTTTAATCTCTCCCTCCACGTGTATAAGCGTCTGATTCCGATATCTGCTCTTTTCACCACGTTCCCCCTCTCCCAACCCCTTCCTCCTCCCATTCTGTAGGACGGGGTTCGTTCCCTCCCCGCCACATCCTAAATTCCCTTCACGGTCTCACACACGCACATGCGCTTCTTCTATCCTGCTCCCCCTCTCCATCTATCTCTTCACTCTCTCTCTCTCTAGCCATCCAACCTCTCACCCCTGGCCATTACTCCTTCGCGCCCTCTGAGAGCACTTCTCGCCTACCATCCCCTCTCCCGGCCCCGCTACCCACTTGTCTCCGCACTCACTAACCTCTCCTCCTCCCACCTCCCCTTAACACACTCTCCCCCACCCGTCCCTCCCTCCATCCCCCCTCCCCTCCTTCGAGCCCTTCTCACCCTCTTTCTTCTCCTCTCAACTTGCAGCGCTCTTTCGATCTCCACACACCTCTTCAACTCCCCCTTACCACCATCAACCCTTTCGCTCTGTCTCTTCCTCGCCTTCCTCTCTTTCCTATTCCTCTCCCTTTCTCTTCTTCTCTTCTCTCATTTTTCCTCACTCCCTCTCTTCCACTTTCTCTCTCTCCCTCTCTCTTCCTTAATCTTCCTCTTCGTCACTATTTTATCTTCCCTCCCCTTATTTCTCCCTCAACCCTATTGTATTATTTCCTTCTTCCTTCCTCCACCTCTTTCACTATTCTCATTTCCGTCTTTTTTTGCAATTCATTTGTTTCATTTTCTCTTTATTCATTCGCACTATCTAATGGCCATTCATTCCTCACACTTTCTTTCACTCTATAATCATTCACCCCTTTTTCTTCCTTCCTCATTTCACCCTTCTTCTTCGTACTTTTCCCATCACGTGCAAACTGTTATTGCGACGATGTCATCGTGAATATGCACGCGATGAATCCTGGTGAATTTGCTTCAGGGTCTCCTTCGATGCGTTAAAAGAATTATTAAGATTTCTCCAAAACTGCATGGTTTTCTCTTCACTTTTATATAAAATATTTGTTTGCTCCCATTCTATTTTTCTTTCTATATTGCTCTCCGTCTTCCTCATTCTTTTTCTTCCGCTTGGTTAGATTTTAAAGGTTCTAATTTTGTCACATTTCTCTTATAGTGCTCTTCAATTATCACCATTTAATTCGGTTTAAACGTCGGTTTATAAAGAGATGGAAATAATGACCTTCAGGTGTGAGGTGAAGGAATAGCTGACAAAGTTCCTGATATTGATATTAATGCATTAGTGTTTCATTCTTATGAGTCGAAATTATGCGTTTCCTCTCACGAGTTTCATAGTGTTTTATTGCAAAATTTTTAATGAGAACATTGATACAATCAAAAAGTCAAAGGTATCAAACTTAAAGATAGGCATAATCTTCTCTTGCATTGCTTCAGTGCTTGCCGATTTTTTTCAAATTTAACAAAACGTGTATTGATTTTAATGAATGTAGTTTAAATCAAATAAAATAGAACCTTTAAAACAAACGTGGGCGATATTTGTCCATTGTGACGTCGTCCATCATCAGTAAAAAGGCCATTCGCTGTATTGTCGCATCGCCACATGGATCGGACGAAAAAAAACGTTAAGGCGACGTTCTGCTCTCTGCCTGAACAGTCGCTATTAAAATCAAAATTAACCAATGCAACGAAAATTTGGGTTATGTAATAAATGATTAAATTTATCGCCATAAAATTCCCAAAAAATTGGCGTTTTTTTCATAATACAAATCAATTTCTAGTTTAATTACGGATTTAAATCCTGTTAGCTGTAAAAGTAGATTTTTTTCTCAGCCGAGTTCTCTCCTTTTCGTATGCCACAGTGCAATTTAAAATGCCATAAATTCGTTACGATAATTATCAAATAGAAAGAAATAAGAAGGGAAATGTATGCAAGGGACGTTGGATGATTTGAGCGCAATTTAATCATTACTTTTAGCAATAGAATTTTCAATTTTTATTAAAGTAATGTCGTACTCCTGATAAATGATAAAGATAGAAATATTCTTTTTCGTGACTGAGTTCTGGAAAATTTATTAACACCAAATTTAATGAAGTGTTTATAATATATATATATATATATATATATATATATATATATATATATATATATATGATGAAATATGGTAGCATGACCCGAATATGCCATTTTTGTTCCGTATATAAAAGGCTGAAATACATAATGCAAAAATGGATACGTAAACACTATACAGATGGATACCCGGACGGTATGCCGACGGACGCTATGCCGAACGGACGCTATGCCGAACGGGCGTTACGCCAAATGGACGTTATGCCGAATGGACGTTATGCCGACGGGCGTTATGCGGACAGGATGTAATATGCGGGAAATGTTAAAAATCGATATATTGCCTACGTTCGATTTTACTAGTGGTGGCAAATATTTCCCGTTCTGCTATTAATAATTCTTGTACACGTTATCCGTTTAGTTGTTCATAATAAGGCCAGTATAATTGATCAGGTCTGTTGTTTATACGTCTGGTGCTATAGATTACTCGTTAAATTGTTTATACATAATGCTGTACACATTTCCATTCAATTTGTTATACTTAGGGTTGTACACTTTATCAGTTCAATTGTTCATACTACTGAATACTATAATTCTGGTGGTTAGAATTAACCGTGCAATATCATATTCTACTGGTGGTACCAATTACACCTTCAAGTGTTGATATCTCTGGCGGTAAAGTGTACCCATAATATTGTTTATACGATTTGGGGCTCAAATTATCCGTTTAAAAATTTATAATTCCCTCGGTTCAATCCACCCGTTAAATTGTTTATACTTATTGTGATTCACATTACCCGTTCAATTGTTTATACTTCCGACGGTTCCATCAACTTGTTCAATTGTATATATGTATATACATTCCGGTGATTTATATAACCCGTACAATATTATATGCCACAGGTGGTATTAATTTCCCGTAAAATTTGTTATAAATCGGTTGTTAACATTTCCTGCCTATCCCATCCTGTCCGCATAACGTCCTGTCGGCATACCGTCCATTTTGCATAACGACCGTTCGGCATAACGTCCGTTCGGCATAACGTCAGTTCGGCATATCGTCCGTTCAGCATATCGACCGGCCACGGAATTTAATGATTAATTTCACTAATAAATAATTTAAACCATTATTGCGTATCACTGTAATATTTTATTTAAGTCCTACTTATGATATTTATATTTTGTATTGTGTGTCGAAAAGGCTGATCCGTTTGCCACAAGTGTGGCGAACCTGAAAATTCTGTTGGACACCATTGTTCCAACTGGTAACCGTCGCAGGTAATACAACAATGACGTCTGCTAGTTTGATCATTACGTTTTGTGAATCAAATAAATGAAAGGCTAACTAATGTTTCTACACCCTGAATGTGTGCTCATTGCAATTACTTCTAAAGACGTAAAAAATACTAGATTTACTAATACTAGGTTTCGGTGAGTAATCACCAACCACAGGTCGTGTCGTGTTTTAAATTTTATGTGGAAATTAGCAAAAGTTTGTTACAAATAAACTACTACCTTACTACCTAGTATTTTTTTACGTCTTCTGAATATGGAATTCCGCAAAGTCTCGACCTCGTCCATTAAAAATGTATTCAATTACTTCTATTTGAAGTCGCGAGACACAATGTCAAGGACTGGCGCTTGAGAATTATATATTGAGATATTTGCCGACTCCCTTACGGATTATGTGATTTTCTAAACATCGTTTCTGCATGAGCTGCCCTCCTTTACTGTCTAAATTTACAATCTCCTTTTGAATTTTTGTCATACAAGACTTTGATGGTATTCCTCTGAAAAATCTCGGTCTCGGTTTTTCCTTTTTAACGGCTCTCGGCTCTCTTTGCTTCATCTGACGCAGACGGAACTTTCTAATTCTCTGGATTCCCTAACACGTTTGCTGTCTTTCTAATTTCGGTCTATTATCATTCTTCTATTCACCTCTATATTTTGTATGTTCCAGTGTTTTTCCTTTAAAAATTTTGTTTTCCGCTTCTCGCACTGTATTTTTTCCTCTGTTGCCCTCGATTTTTAGCGGTTAAAAAAATCTACTTATGCGTTCGGTTCGCGCGTCTGTCTGTCTGAATGGCTTCTGCTAAAAGAAACCAGATAGAGACTTCGTTTTTTCGCCAACCGATATACTATTTCAAATCACCGTGCGTGTTTTTTGTGAATGTTCTTGTGGCTAGCAGAATGGAAGTAAAAAATATAATTTAAATTTCCTTTTTCCTTTTTCCATATACGAAGTACAGAGAAAGTATTGTTTTCATGAAAAAAATCGAATTCGAGATTTAAACGGAAATACATGTTTTAAGGTCCCCTGAACACGTTTTGACTATTTCCTCGATGATGTCTGTATGTGTGGGCAATTGCAAAATTAAACTTTTTGGTAATTATAAATTTGGAAGGAATTGGCAGAACCGATTTCAATGAAATGTTGTAGAAAGGAGGCGTGTAACATAAAAAATGCAAAATCAAGGTGTATTGTATATATTGTGTATTGTATATACAAAGCAGGGCTGCTACAGTACAAGTTATAAAAAATGTAATTTTTACAAGTATTTGTGTCGAACTGTCGCCATCAATTTTAACCAAATATAATATTTATAATGTACACATATATACAAAACCATAATAGCATATTTGGACCGAATCAACCATCAGGGGTGCCACATTTACAAATTAAACTCTTTCTGTAATTATGGATTTGGAAGGAATTGGCTGAACAACTTTCAACTAAATTTTGGATTAAAGATTTGTACAACGTACCATACTGAAATCGTGATGTTTAAAGAGGAGCTAAATAGCAGGGCTACCACAATAAAAAGTAAAATATTTCTTTCAACGTATTTCTAGAGAAATGACCACAAGGATAATCCATTATGGTATACGTATATAATCTTCATATAAATAAATTACTAAAATAGCATATTTCAACCGGGTCGACTAAACAGGGTTACCACAATATCAAGGTTAGAATTTTTCTGTAACTATGAATATCGAAGGTATTGGCTGAACCAATTTCAAAAATAAATTTCGTGTGTAGGGCGAGTTTAGAAACGGAAAAAGAAATGAACATGTGTAGAACGAATCTAAAAAGCAGAGCTACCACAATACAAAGAAAAATAAGTTTTAATTATACATGTATTTGCATAGAACTTTCTGCGTCGATATTTAGACGAAAAGCACTTCTGTACCACGGAATATCCGTGCATTGTACACCCCTACTTGTTTAGTGCTTTTCGTCATTGCAGAAATGCACTAGTACCTTCGTGACGTCCGTCCGTCCGTACGCATATATCAGGGAAGAATTGGCAGAACCGATTTCAATAAAATTTGACACATAGAATACTCAAATAAATTAATGACCAAAATGACATATTTGAACCTCATTCACTTAGCAGGGGTGCCACAATTGCAAAGTTAAACTTTTCGGTAATTATGAATTTAGAAGGAATTGGCTTAACTGATTTCAACGAAGTTTCGTAAGAATAAAGTGAACAGCATAAAAAAAACAAAATAAATATAATTTGTATAGATATATTTAGGGGGGCGGCCACAACACAAGAAATAAAAAACACTCTCTTTACACATAATTGTGTTGAGCTGTCAAGGGTAACCAAATTTAATATTTAAAATGTAAACATTTACAGAAAACCATTATAGCATATTTAAAACGAATCAGCCAAACAGGGGTGCCACAATTACAAATTAAACTCTTTAAGTAATTAGGGAGTTTGAAGGAATTGGCTGAACGGATTTCAGTTAAATTTTGTATACATGATTTGTACAAGATACCATAATTAAATCATTATGTTTAAAGTGGAGCTAAAGAGCAGGGCTACGACAGTAAAATGTAGTTAAATAATATTTCTTTACATATATTTATAGAGACCTGATCGCATGGGTTTTAACCAAATATAGTATTCTAACTGGAGTTATCCGGCTTTGCTCGGGAAAGAATATTCTTTTAAGTAGCAAATGATTTTTATTTCTCGGGATCCGCGCTGTTGGTGCTCCCAAATTTCTATGTGTTATTCGGAGAAGAGGTTCACACAGAATTTTAACTACCACCTAAAAAAACCATTGAAAAATCTTAGTCAGGCTTGTGCTTGTGGGTGTATCTCAATGGCGGATCCATCATATAATCAAGGCAGACTGCTTTTCCAAGAATATTTGGCATAATCGAGCAGTTTTATTAAAATAGAAATTACTCCGAGTGCACCATATGCCCTGAATTTTCGTTCCCCATTCCTTAATTACGCAAGCGATGTTTACATTAACATTTAATATTTTATCTATTGTATTGCAAAGTTTTATCATTAATATATTTACGCATAAACGTCTTGCTTAATATCCACATGGATAGATGCACCGAAGTCTTTAAAGCAGCAATAAAATTATGTGGATTATATCAATACTATTAGCCAAATCGTAAACAATAAACAACATCTTGGTTACCAAACAAATGTAAGTAGATGTATCTACTTATGTTGCGATAAATCTTTCAATGTTAATGCTAAAAGATAAAAATGTTATAATATTCCTAAAAAATCATTTGACTGACTCACTTTAAAAGTATTCATAGACTATATTTAATCCATTTGTACCCTTTTTCTTGGCGTTGGCTATTCTTCTTCTACAACTCGCCCTGGCGTGGATTTTCCTTGCATTAATCTTTACGTGGCTATCTCCCTTTGAGGAGGACAACAATTAAGAAATTTAGCTTTGTTGCCGCCTGGAAAATGTTAATAAATTTGGCGCTTAAAGGATACTTTAGAGCGATTTAACATTTAATACGACTAAAAATGAACAGAAATAAAATATTCAGTTTTTCGTGCGTAAAATAAGCCATTTCTCGTGATCGTTAGTTAATATTTAGGTTTATTTATATCCACATCAGTGAAGGGCTGCATGGCATTTTGGGGTTTCTCCACACCATATCCCATGCATTCTTATGGAAATAGTATTTTGTAGACCCCATGGGGTATAAAAGACCCCACGGTCTTCAAACCTAGACCAAGTTCTTCCTATTGTCCATAGGATGGCCCATGAAACTTTTCAATTCGATTGTTTCAACGGTGTAAAAAGTATAAGGGACATACATTCATTTTTACATTCTCCATATGCGTAGTATAGGGGAAGTATTGTATTCATGAAAAAAATCGACTTCGTGATTTCAACGGTAATACACGTTTTGAGGTCCCCTGAACACGTTTGTCCATTTTCTCGATGATGTCTGTGTGTGTGCGTGTACGTGCGTGCGAGCGCGTGCGTGTGTGATAGCTTTATTGTGGGTGTTCTAACTAAAAAATTATTAATCAGGTCAACGCAAAATTTTATATTTAACATTTTTATAAAAGTTAAAAGAACTGATTAGTTTTTGGTAAAAATTCGTCAAGCGGAAGTGTGTGTTTACTCTTGTCAATTATCCGTTATTTTAAAATATTTGCTTTAATATTTGATAAATGTAAAAATGTATTAGAATAAACGTTGTAGGAAATTTAAGTTTATACAACCTTTGTTTGAAACATTTTTCCATATAATGCATTGTTTAAGAGATATCTTATATTTTTAGCTGCCACCACCACGCCACCTACCGACGACTATTGTTAACAATTCAAGCTTAATAAAGGTGAAATACTCCTTTAGCCAAACAATTAGAGGGTTACAACACCCAACCCTCTAATTGTTTGGCTAAAGGAGTATTTCACCTTTATTTATCTTAGCCAAAGTTATTGAGCTACTATCAATTAATGAAAGCTTAGTTACGTATTAGTAACGCTACTTTTTCTTTTCTTAATTGTTGAATCTTTGTGGCTACATCCAATATCTGAAGGCTATGGTTTGAGTTTATTTCTGTTCTTTGTAGTCTAAAATTTTCTCGGTTTCTGAAAATATTTATTATGTAACCTATTTGAAATTTTTAGAAATATTATAGATATGGAGAAAGTCATGTGGTGGCCACATCAGATTTTTTATAAACGTATTGTTTTATAACTTCCTCGCCTTAATTATATTAACACTTTAATATGCCGAAGCCATATTTTAGACCAGTGTTTCTCTAACTGTGAGCCGCGGCCTCCCAGGGGACCGCAAAATTATTTTGAATGCAAGGTGAAATGTCGAAAACTAGTTTTCACTACGAATAAAATTTTTTCAGTGAATTTTAGGGAATAGGATGTTATAAAAGATATTAATAGTAACATAAAGTGAAGAAATTTGCAATAAAGATTCTTATTTTTACTATTTACAACTCAAAGGTGGCCGCATGATATTTAAGGACGCAGCGACAATTAAAAGTTTTGTTTTAGACTAATGCATAAAATTTAATATTTTGTGTTAACAATTTTTTTTAAACGCCATTTACTTACTTTTTCATCTCTGCCTTTCTCCTTATCTCTCATTCCTACTCTCTTTTTCACACATTTGTCTTTAGCCATCGCATTTTCCATTCCTCAATGCATTTTCTCCCGTTTTTTCCATCTCCAATATCCTTCGTTCTTCCTATATTTCTGACGCATTTCCTTTCTTCGTCTATCACGTTTTCTCTCTCTCCGCCTCTGCCCATTTCATTATCCTTATCCCTTTCATATATCTCATTCCTACGCTCCCTTACCATTCCACTCCAGCCATTCCCCTTCTCCCACTTCCTCTCCGCACCACTCTAATTTTGCTACGCTCACGCGCCCTTCACCCTTTCTAACCTCTCCTCCCTTTTCCACCCCTCTACCTCCCTCTCTTTCTCTCTCTCTCTCTTTCTCTAAAGGGAAGGCGCAAAGCTCTCTCTCTCCCTCTTCCCCTCCACCTCACACCTTACATTTCCCCTCTACCTCCCCCTCACTCACAGCCGACAGGAAAATTCCCCCACCCCCCTCTCCCCTCCCCCCAACGGACTCCCCACGGCAATTTGACTCCGGCTGCGGTGGACAATGGCCGGCGACGCCACCGACGCCGACGCAATCAACTCCCCCTCACGTCCACATCCTCCTCTCTCGCCTCCTTCCCCTCGCCTCTCTCTCTCCCTTCTTTCCCTCCTCTCTCTCTCTCCCTCCCTTTCTTCCCTCTCTCCCTCTCTCTCCCTCTTTCTTCCCTCCCTCCCACTACTTCGCCGCGCGGACACGCGAGCAACGAAACTGCCTCTTTCATTTCCTCCGCCTCTGTGTTTTTATATCCTCCACTCCGGCGCGAGGTTTTTTTATTTTCTTCTATTTTTTTCGCTTCCTCTCTATTTCTCTCTCTCTCTCTTTTCCCCTCTCTTACGGTCGCACAATCGAAGCCGTCCCACGCAGCTTCCCTTAATTCCGCGCTCCGCATCTGCATGCAAACTCTTCCTCCTTCCCCTTCTTCCTCTCTCTTTCTCTCCTCTTGCTCTCCCCTTTCTCTTTCTCTCTCTCCCTTTCTCCTTTCCTTCCTATTTCGTCCCCCGTTTCCCAAATGCTCTCTCTCTATTCACTCCCCCTATATCCTTCCCCACACTCTCTCTATTGGATTTTCTCTCCGCCTCTCTTTCTCCCTGTCTCTTCGTTTTTCGCGCCTCCAATGCATCGTGTTCTTTCCTCCCTTTCCGTTTCTTTTTTCGTGCGCTTCTCATTCGGTTTCTCCCTCGATTTTTCTCTCTCTCCCCCTTCTTTTGTTTCTTCTTTCTTATATTATCTCTTCGCCTCTTCTTCTTTCTCTGTCCCATGCGTATCTCTACTTATTCTTCATTTTCTCCTTCTGATTCTCTCATTCACGTTTCACATTTTTTCTGTTTCTCTTCTCCGATTCCACTTTTTCTCTACCTTCTTTTTTAACATCTTTCCCTCCATCCGTCTCTTTCTTTCTCTCTCTCTCTCCAGCTTTCTCTCCCCTTTTTCTTTGTCTCTTCTCCTCTTCCACTTTCCAATTCTCTTCTTCTAGTATTTCTTCTTCCATTTATATCTTTAATCTTCCATACTACTCTTTCCACTCCTATCCAAAATGTTCTTCATATCTGCACGTTTCCGTCTACTTTACTTTCTCTTTATCCACTTCTTTTTCTCCCCGTATCCCAACCTCCTTTCCCCTCCATTCCCCTCACTATTACATAGCCTTTAATCCTTCCTTCATCTTTTCCTTCACTCCGCTTTCTTCCCTTTCGTCATTTCCCGTTCTTAAGTGCGCTTTCCCAGTCCTCCGATCGAAAATCTAATTCGGTTTTTCCCTTATTTTGGACTTTTCCAACCCATTTTCCTGTGTACGACGTCCACTTATCCACCACCACCAAAATCATCCGCCTCCTCTCCTTCCTTTATTCGGCACTTCCTTTGTGCCCTTCTCCCTTACGAACCGTCGTTTCTCTCTTTTATAGAAATATCGTCAGGTATTACTTCATATCTCAGTATTTTTCATCTAATCCCTACCATTATTTCTATAGACGCTCTCCTGACTCCCATTATCTGCTTTTCCTATCTTCTTATCTCCATTCCATTGCATCACCTATTCTTTCCCGTTACCTTCCCAGCCCTTCCCTTACGTGTATCTCGCCCTCAAAGTACCCCGCTGCCTAACTCACTCATCCATTCCTTATATCAATCAATCACTGCTATCAATAACACTTTTCCATCTTTCTCTAATTAACTTCGAATCCTCTTTTTTAATATTCTACCTCTCCTTCCACCCGCTTCACCTTGACCGTTCTCACACAATCCATGTATGCCTACATTCCATTCCTTATCTTTTTCTCTTCATTCCTCCGTATTTTCTCAATTCGCATCTTTTTTCTCGCTCGTATTTGCCTCCTTTGATCTGTTTTTCTGTTTATAGTTTTCTCTCTCTCCTCTCTCCGTTATACGTTATGTTTTCTCCTTTCGACCTAATCATCTATCTGTTTCCTTCCCGCACCCCCCCTTTCCCACCCACTTTCTTTCACTCTCTCTTTTAATCCCTCTTTTGCATCCCGTTTTCCCTTAATCGACGCTTGTTTCATTCTTTCTCTCTCCTTTCCCTGTATTCCCCCTCTCTCTTTCTCTCTTTCATCTTCACAACCTCCGCCTCGCACTGTTTCTCTCCTTCCTCTCTCTTTCTTCCATTTCTCTCCCTCTAATTTCCACTCTATCTCTGTGTCTCACGTTGTACATCTCCTTGCTTTTCCATCTCTACATCTCTCTCTCCTCTTTCTCTCTCCCACTTCCAATTCTCTCTCCCGCATATACTTCCAGAATTGGCTCCCGGACCATCTGTGCATCTCGCGCACATTTTCTCCTGCTGACTCGTTTTCGAGAGAATTCTCGTATTTTCCAGTTTTTTTATCTTTTTCGATTTTTTTTTCGCCCTCCTCTCCCTCTCTTTTGTTTTCCTTATCCCTCTCTCCGCTCCCACCTACCGGTTAGCCTTTCCCCCTCCCAAGTTACTCCTCTGCCCCAAACTTCTCCTTCCTCCTCCTCCTCTTCACCAACCCCTTTCTCTTACTCCATGCACTTTGCGCGGACGGAGTGGAGGGGGAGGTATGGAGGGGCGGGGGGGAGCGTGGGAATTGTACGGGGGAGGGGGAGAAATGAGGGGAGGTTGAGCGTGGGGATGAGAGGACCCTGACCCCTATTAGGTGCGGTCCGTTGTATACAGAGCGGCAATTAAGGAGACGGGACTCGCTGCGAGCCGGGCGCTCGGCGTTTCAAGCGAGATTTCTCCTCCCTCGCCCCATCCCGATCCCTTGTCCTCTCCTTCCTCCCCCTCTCCCCTCCCTCGCCCCCACTCTTCCTCCCTCCCCTTCCTCCTCCTCTTAAACCCTCTTCCGTTCACCTCTTACAACTCCCGCTGCCCTCGTCTCTTCCAACTCTCCCTCCCCTATCCTCCCCCTCTATCTCCCCTATCCCCCCCTCTCCCTCCCCTATCCTCCCACTCTATCTTCCCTCTCGCGCCACTTGCCTCTAGAGAGCAATATTGGGCTCCGTGGAGGAGGTTCCTGGGGTTTTTCAGCTGCGCCGCTCTAAAGAAGTCCGGGAGATTGGTGTCGCTGGATCAGACGGCGTTCTCGTTCTTTTTTCGCTGTTTTTCCGGTTCCCCCCCTCCCCCCTTTCGCCTCAGATCGTGTACATGTGTGTGTGTGAGAGAGAGGGAGGGTATTCGTGCGTGTGAGCGTTTTACAGGGAGAGCGGATTATCTGGTCGCAATTATGGACGGAAAATTAATGAAGTCGTCCAAAGCATCCGAGGTCGTTGTTGTCCACGAGGAAAGAGCCTCTCTCATTGGCCGGGGAAATTTATATTCGTTCTGGAATTCTTCTCTTTTTTGCAATTCTTCTTTGGCCGGCCTTTTTGCGAGATTCAGACCGCGCCATCTCCGATAGAATGGATTTCGGTATAAGCAGAGTAAAATCACGGGAAGGTATATTTTTATTTCGCGTAGTGCTGTTTCTATTCGTACTACTAAGAAGTATTTGCGACGGCACGCTCCTATTTGACTTTTTAAGGATTAAATTTGAGAACAACGAAGGAGAGAATTTCCGTAGGAAGGATAAAAAAGATTTTTACGATCATGCAGTTTTGAGCTATAATTCTTAATAAATGCAATAGCATAAACAAATTTATCGTGTAATTAATTAGGCCCACCATTAATTTCGTGTGCTATCCCCAAGGCCGGCGCAAGGCAGTTTTGGGCCCTAGGTAAGCTTTTTTGGCGTCCTACTCCAATCTAAATGATACTAAAAATCTGATAGATGAAAATGTTTTTAATAGTAATTACACAATGACGTCTATAAGTACCGGTATTACCTAAATATAATATTAATAAAAGATTGTTTTTTTATTATTAAATCATTTTTTCGTAATTACTAAAAACAATGTTTTTCCACTTTAAAAAACTCCATGGTAAGTAATAGCGGTAAAAATGGGCATTCAGAAGAATATTTTTTAACAAGAGATTAAGCAAATCATAACTTTAGGCTCCTGAGTTAGTTGGTACGTCAACAGCTTCAAGAATTTCACATTCTCCAAATCTTCCTCAGACCGCTTGTTTAGACTTCTTATACTTTTAGGATTGGGGTAGTGCACAGCATTGAAGAGGAATTGAAATCATTTTTAATATAAAGGTATATACAAAACAAATGCACGTGAAAAATATAACAAAATGTAACAATAAAAGATGAAAGATACATTATTTTAAAAAAGAATTCAGACACATACATATACAGTGCCGTAAAATCAAAACATTGCCTCTTCATGGCGCCCTAGGCAGTTGCCTGTTTTGCTACCCCGTTCCGCCGGCCCTGGCTATCCCTTAAACCGAGTGATTGATCATTTCAATTAATCAACTTAAATTTGAATTGAAGAAAAGGAAACGTTTTTTCTTAGTCCGTCAAAGTAACGTTTCTTTGTGCGTATTGAAATAATATGTACGAGCATTTCATTCATGGCTAGTTAATAAATAACTCGAGTCATAGGGAAATATGCATTAATTGGCCTCCCACTGTTAGTAACAAAAATTATAATAATTTTGAAACGAGACAAAAGTCTGCTATGACCGGGAATCGAACCCGGGTCTTAAGTCCCAACCAAGAAAACATACACGTTCAGAAACAGAGAAAATTGATCTGCTACGATAGTTCAGTGGTAGAATATCCGCCCGTGAAGTGGAAGACCCGGGTTCGATTCCCGGTCATAGCAGACTTTTTTTCTCGTTTCAAAATTAATCCCAACTTTACAGCTTATGCCTGTCTTCATAGGATCTTCTAATCACTTTATTCCAAAAATTATAATGTTAATCGAGAAAAATCAATTTCTTGTCCCTCTGAAACATGAATTCCCAGAATTAGCTTAGGTGATTAACTGGTCCTGTTTTACTATAAAACTTCGCAAATAAATCACGACAATCAGCCACCAACACTGCCATTGGACCAAAATGAGATTTTACGAGAATAGTCTGTATTTGTAACGGAGGCCGGAATTTTCAGATGGCAGAAAGTGCAATCATCGAACGATTTTGCCTAAGCACACAATAGCGGTGCATTGGTCATCTTTCCTAGATTACAACTTCGAACCGCTATAAGCGGAGCATTAGAATACGAGTACTTCTTTCAGATCTTTCGTGTGAAAATGTCACCAACTGGATGCTTCTTAAAGGCGGTAGAGAAAAAGACTTTTTTAATGTCCTATTGAAACTTTTTTACTTTTTTTGCATTACTTGAAGAACCTTGTAAGAAAGTTTCCCGCGGAAACTCGTTCAGCATTCATGCATAAATTGAGCGAGCAGATTTCTCAAGACGTAAACTGTGCGATAAAAACTTTTTGCGGTTAGAAGAATTGGAATCGCAACTAAGGGACGAACTCCCAAGTTTCATTGGAGAGAGTCATGCTGTGCTAATGGAGACTGGATCTGCGTTACTTATGACAGAAAAATCGTTCATCTTTTTCCATAAATATTTAGTGCGCGACCATATATAAATGCAATGATGCTGTTTTCGTTCAGTAATGAAGAATTCAGAAATGAGGAATTCAGAATGGATTTTCGTGTTACCTCATGGCCTCGATATAGTAGATTAAATGGGTAATGTGCATCCAAAATTTAAACTGCGACCAAGAAATATTCTAAATGGGCGCCAATTCAAAGTTTTAAAGCTATATAACTTGGGATAGAAGAATGAAAAAATAAATTACCAAAAACGAAATTGTCAGAAATTTATTCAGCTTTAAAGTGTAATACTTGGTTTTTTGAAAAAATAAAATTTAATAAATGAAAAATTACAAAAACTAAAAATAGTGAAAATCGGGGTTTGAAAAAAAGTGATCCTAATATGAGACCCTTAATTGTTTTGGTTTTTAATATATTTTTGTTTTTTTCTAAGGCAAGGAGGGCACACCAAGTTAATATCAGTCGCCCCACAGTACTCATGAGCCCACCGGTAACATTTGGTGCACTGTAACCACTCTTCTCCCCCCTTATCTTCAGAATAGAGGCAGGAGCAGAATAAACATTCGGCATCATTGTCGTTAAACTCCATGTCTGAGCTGTCGCAAGTTATTGGTTCTGCCATTTCTTCATCTTCGTCAACACCTTCTTCCTCTTCCAATTCTTCGTCTAATTTCTTTGATGTACCCGCTTTCTTCTTTTTTCCAAACAACTTCTTAGCAACGTTTCCTTTCTTCTTTCCGGTTGTCTTTTTTCTTTTTGTCTTCAATTCTCTTCGAACTCTTCTCAAGTTCTGCTTTATGATGTTATGATGCAAGCCTTGCCTCCCTTTCCTTTACTTGTTTTATCTGTTTCCTTATGAAACTGAGGGAGAGGTCTTATGTCAACTGGAGAAACTGCATTATCATTTGGAGCGCATTCATCAGCAAGCTGATCTTGTTCTTGATCGTGAATTGCAAATTCATGATCTTCAAAAATGTTATTATCCAACGGAACAAGCACAGTTTTTCTAAAGCCGTTAATTGAGATCTGCATTGTAGCAGATTTGTTGTAGGCGTTGCCAAACAGTTTACCAGCAACATAAGGTGTCACGGTTCGTAAGGGATTGTTGTGCAATCATGTCTCTATTTCAGTAGCATAGTAGCTCTTTCATGGTTTCATGAATGCAACATCAAGCGGTTGCATTTTATGGGTGCTGTGGGGTGGGGCAGGCAAATGATAATCACATGCTTTTCTCTAGCTTTGTTAATGATTTCAATATTCCTGACCTGAGAATAATGACCGTCAAGGACAAGTAGAACAGGGTCATTTTCCGTAGGTTTGGTAAATTCAACAAAATGATCAAACCACATGCAGAAGATATCGCTCTGAATCCAAACAGAAATATGACACCCAGAAATACTTCCTACCGGTGTTCCATCCATCAATTCCATATAGTGTTCCTAATATGAGACCCTTATTCACCGTATCTCATATTAGGAACATCAAAAGGTCTCATATTAGGAACATAGACACACGTGACGAAAATTTAAGGTTAGGCCGGGAACAATGACTTAAAATATTTAACTCTATAACGAATATGATAGGAAATTTTATGCTGAATCCATGTGTAGTAATGAAATTTAGGAATAACTTACCTTGAATATCGAAATAAGAAGTTGAAACAACCACTAGAAATTTTTTAAATTTAAAGAAAATGAATGAGCTTGCATGGAACAACACACGTGCTTCGCAGAGTTCTAGAAGCTTCTCCGGTATAGTTTTGCAGCGCGCTCTATTAGTTCCGTGCAGTCCCGAGAGGTTTCAGCACTTACCAATAGAGAAACCTAAGGGTCTCATATTAGGCACGGGTCCCATTTTTGGCGCACTTACCCTAATACTAAAATTCTATCAGCTCAATTGGAATTAAATATTTGCATTTAAACAGATAATTAATCACGATGCATGCAATTATATGCAAACTAGCTCTATTTTTGACAGAGATATAATGATAATAGAATCACCTTTAAAATTTCACCGGGACAGTTACAGCTCATTCCAACAAGGTTGGAATATTTGAAACGCAATAATAAAATTAATAATCGAGAGTGAATGCGATTATAAATCGGCGAGTAATTGCTAATATAACTACGATTTAACTCTGAAAAATGATTCGTTTTCGCAACAGCCCACTCCGCTGTTGACCAAGCTAATAAAAAGACACTATGACTGGCTTCTCAAATAAGCTTGAACTCGAACGACAATATATTTCCATCAGACGATCGCGGCACCTCCGAATAGCCGAATGATGAGTCTAAATTATGTGGCTGATCAAAATACACTATAATTTGTGGAACCATGGGTAGAGATTGCAATTTGCTAAACTTACATTTCTCTGTGCCACGATCAAAACTAATATTTGCAGCCGAATTGACGTATTTGTAGGTAGTCTCTCCCAAAGTATGTAGTCCTCAACATACGAGTCAGACTAACAATAAGTCATATTTGACGAATGCTAGGCAAAGCGGTGATTTCAGAAAAAAACTGAAAAAAATGTTTGGGAAAACAAGAAACATTTTGCATGGAAATAATACACATTGGATTTAATAAATAAGGTAATATTGAAAAGATATGAAGAATGGTAATAAGAAAATTTTGTCAACAAACCTTTATTCCCTAGATGCCATAATCTATATTTTAATATAAATATCATTATAACAAAAGAATGGATGAATTGTCACGTAGGGGGAAACTCCTTAGGGGTGAACTGACTAATGGGTGAAAAGCCTATGAGTAAAAAGGCATGGGTGAAATGTTTTTGGGTAAAACATCTCGTTGATGAAAGACTTCGGGTGAAACGTCATGGAACCAACACATCAATTTTATGTCTGTTACAGGAGTGGAGAGCAGATTTAACTGGTCTAAATGGAGTGCGATCCTTTAATGAGATATACACGTTACTGGTCAAAAGTAGTCTTAATGGAATTAATTTATATCTACAAAGAACAACCCTTTCTCCGTAAAGTAAAAATCAAAAGAATAAAAAATTAAATCTTGAGCTACAAAGCTCACGACAGCTTCGTTTCTGAGAGTAAAAGTGTCTTCCCAAACGTAGAGAATAAATTAAAATTATTCGCGGTTTTTTCCATAAGGGACTAAAAATAGCAAGCACGCACAGGAATGAGCTCGTTTTTTCCTATTACAACAAATCATGTACACTTAACTTGAGTAGCAACAGAAACGCTCCGCGAGAATTCTTTTAGCAAGACTAAATAAAATCCCAGCACACCAGGCCAATTCTGAAGGAAAGAGAACTGTTTTCACCTCTTAAAGCACTTCCCTGTCGTGCACCAGTCATGCAGGAAAGCGGACAGGATTGCTCTGCAACCATTTTATTTGTCTAATAACAGCGACGCACATAGCCTGCCGACTTTCACCGCACTCAAATCCAGCAGGATTGGAAAGGCGCGCCAATCCTGCAGGCCGTTACCCCTCACCTCTTCAACCTTCCCTCTTTCCCATGGTTATGCAAGAACAGTGGAAGGGCGACCAATCATCGGGAATAATTCAACCATTTCGAATTACCCGCCTGACGTCATTACCTCCCTCCTTCACCACCGGCGTCACGTGACAGTCCATTCCGATAGTGGCCTTCCGAGCGACGAGACGCACAGCGGAGCAACGAGTGAAGTCGACGTAGGTGTCCCACTCTCGAGTCCATACTATCCGGCAGAAAACATTCAGTGTTGAGTGGACATTGATCTACCGGGAGCCGGAAGAGGATAGTAACTATTGGCTGTGATTTAACTGACATTAACTAAGTTTCGTTTCGAATCGCCTTCACCTACGAGGTGTATTTTGTTTTGTGGTATTACTTAAATCTATTCAAATTCAACTGTTGGATTGTTATATGTCTATATTTCTATGTTCTATTTATAGTTTGTCATTAGCACTTAGCACATCAGTGGATGTTTTTGTACCGAAAATTATAGTTCGCTGCAATACTAGGTCCTAGATGGTGTTTTTCCACATCCTTTTTTTCATTTAATTCAATATTTCTTGGCTTTCCTTCTTTGTCATACAGCACCTCAATGTATTCTCTCCAAACATTCTTTACATTATCTGGCTCCGAGACTATTTTACCACTTTTGTTCATGATTCCTTTACGTCCTATCTTTCTTGCCTTTTTCTTGATTAGTACCCTTGCTTTGCTATACATGAGGTCTGTTCTATAAATTCTTTCACACTTGACAATATCCACGCATTTCTCATTTATCCACTGTTCTCTGGCTTTATCTGTTTCATTTCTTAAAGCATTATTTAACTCCTTGTACTTTCTTTGGCCTTCTTCAGTGTTTATGTTCTTCCACTTTCCCCTTTCTTCCATTTTTTGCAGCATGGCTGCTGTGATCCAGGGTTTATTGATTCTTTCACCCGTTACCTTTCCTACCTTCTTTTCCATTACATCTTTAATGTTGCTATGGATGTATCTTTACTCCTCATCTACATTTTCCTATTTTCTTCAACTCTCTCCCCCAACCTTTCCTCCAGCTCAGTCATTGTTCTTAAAGAGTTCCTCTAAGTTCCATTTCTTGTTAACTCTTATGTTTCTCTTACCGCTCTTCAGTCTACATTGTGTATTTGCCACCAAAAGGTTGTGGTCGGAATCGATATCTGCCCCTGGTAGTGTTTTCACATTTTTAATACTATTTATAAATCTATCATTGACTAGTATGTAATATATCTGGTATCGTCTCTGGTCTCCTGGGCTTCTCCATGTGTAAAGTCTCCACTGGTGATGCTTAAACCATGTATTAGCTGCAATCAATCTATTTCTATGGCAGAATTCCACAAGTTTCTCCCCTCTTTCATTTGTCTTCCCTAGTCCATATTTTTCCACTATGTTACCCTCCTGTCCCTCTCCGACTACACTGTTCCAGTCTCCCATTACTATGGTGGTGATCCTTCCGTTTCCCTCCTCCTCTAATATCTCCGTAATCAGTTTATAATTTCATCTACTTCGTCGTCACCAGCATTAGTTGTTGGCATATACGCTTGAATTACAAGCATTTCCACTGGCTCCATCTGAAGTTTTACGGCTATTAATCTATCATTAACTGTCACTACCTTGCTAATTCTTTCAGCTAACTCTTTGTCATTATAATCCCCACTCTCCTTTCCTTTTTCATCCTCCTGAGTAAATAACCTTAAATTCGTCTGAATTTATCTCTCCTTCTCCTTCCCACCGAACTTCACTAAGGCCTATTATACCTACACTATTCCTTCTCATTTCCCTTTTTAAGTTCTCTAGTTTACCTCCTGAATTCATAGTCCTAACATTCCATGTGCCTATTCTTAATTTCTCGCTACTTGCTTTCTTCTTATTAATGATACATTTCCTCTGTGCATCCCCTAGGGTAGTCCCCACCCGGAGATCCGATTAGGGGACTATTTTACCTCCGGAATATTTTACCCCAGAGATCCATAGAGGTATTTGCAGCTTTTCAACCTATCATGGGAAATATAATGAGGTAGTTTTCCCTTGCTTTCCTACCGCAGTTTCACAAGAGTGATTACCCATCTGTAGCTGTTCAGATCCACATGATCACCACCTACAGAGGTACTGTGCAAGCTTCTTCCCTTGCACAGGAGGATGTAAAATCCTCAAGACTGCTTCTTAGTCTGACTCTTCCCCTCCGACCTTTCCGGCTTGGATGGTCCTACCAGGAGAATTATCTCCTACCGGCATAGCTCTTTGGTTCATAAGAGTACACAAACCCTCCCACCTCTGTAAGGTTATGCAGTCCTTAGGGAGGGCGTTCTTTCTTATGGTTCCTTTTAAACAGGGGTTCTTAACTTGGGGTCCATAGGGTAGGTCGGGGGCTCCACGGAAGGTTTATGGAAGATTAAATATATTTGTGTTATATTTGACGGGTATGGATGAATAAAGTATTAAAATAAAATCAAAACACCTCCCATTCTACCACTCTTTCCCATAGTCGCTAATTTTGCAGGAACCTTATATAACTATATTTTATATATATATATATATATATATATATATATATATATATATATATATATATGGGGTGGGGGTCCATGGGTAAAACTTGAGAGTCTGGGGGCTCCGCAGATCCAAAAAGATTAAGAACACCTGCTTTACATTTTTTTCTTCATATAGGTAATTCGTATACTTTTTTACGGAATTTAACAAATCTCTTCAATTATTTATCGCTCCCCTTCTAAGGTAACTATTTGCTTTATTACGTAAAATGTCAACGATCTACGAGAAATTAACCTTAAACTTAAAAGTTGACGCTTTTAAATTTAAAAATACTTCGGCTTCCATAACTTACTATTACTTCGTCCATCACAAATAGTGGATCAAATTAACCACAAATTCTAAATCATACATTTTTACAAATTTGAATTATTATTGATTTTAGTTATGTAATTTATGTCGTGAACAGTAATTATTATTTACTTATTTGTTAAACACTTATCTCATCCATTTGTTCACTTTAGCAACATTTGGCAAACACGAAATAATTAATGGAAGTGAGTTCGTAAATTTTGCACCGATATGCACTATTCAGTAATGCAGAAGAGAATGTTATCTCATTTATCTTTTATGGCTAATACTTAATCATTGCAGGTATTTTAATTGGAATATTTATATGCAATTCGTCTTATAATTTCGCAAACGTTACTTTATAACGGAATTTCGTGAAATCAAATATCGATAGGACTATTTTATGACATCTATCGTATTTAAATATACTTATGGGTAAATTCTCTAAGGAAAACAAAAATCTGTCAGGACGTTATAATATATATAATAAATTAAATTTACACAGAAGGGTGAGATATACATTCCTATATATCTAACATTAAAATGAACATCATAATAGCATGTTTCGTATCCTTTATCCTATGTATCCCTAGCAACATCGAAAATGTTAATAATATTTAGTGACAAAAAATATCATTCATTATGTATGTACTCTTGAGTTTCCATTATTTATAAACCACACTAGCAAATGTTTAGATGCAGTTTCAAGCATTATGGTACCAACGACCGCATAGACTATCCGTAACGTAAAACTTAGAGAGGAATATTACAAATAAACAAACACAGAGATAAACAAAATAATAGATAAATATCAACGTGAAAAAGGAATGAATAAGAATAAATGAGAGAATAGACAGAAAATAATAGACAAAAATAAATAAATATTCAATCAAACATGTGTGGTTAACTTTCTAATCCGTCACACAAATTACGGAGAAATTTATTATCGGCTATTCTCAAAATCCGAAAACATTGAAAGCGCTTGCGGAAACAAAAACTGTATCCAGAGATCCATCTCCTGCGTTGAAATTCAAAAAAAGCAACCAACGAATTGGAGGTGGAGGGAGGGGGCGATTGGGGGAGAGGTGGCAGAATGGAGGCGTGGTGGTGGTGGTACAACGCCTCCGCCTGACCTCTCACGTCGTCCACCTGCGTAACATTAAATTTCACGCGCAGTTTTCGCTTGCATTCGATCCGCATTTGAACTTCAGACATTTCTCTTCTGGTCGCATTGCGTGAGAGAGCTTCCAGAACGGACTAGAAGGAAATGTAGTCATGCGCCATCATCTTTTATTGATCAGACAACTAGCGTCATCAACCGGTCTATTATCGCATTTATATTATGCAAAGCGACACAGATAGTCATTATCGATAATACTTGATCAATGTTTCTCAAAAAATAATTATTTCAGAAAACAGGAGACGTTCTGTTCTCACATTGAGTACTCTCTCAGCGCGACACTGCCTTCATTAGTTCAGTGCCTTTTTTATTCGTCTTTATTCATTACAGTGTATCTCGAAGTTGTACGGCCAGAACGAAAAAAAAATATGCTATGAAGCCTTTACAGCGGGGTTTTCTTGCGTGAACACATTAATAGAAAATTTTCCGATTTCGAAGCAAAACCACATTTGAATGATATTCTTCAAAGAATTTTCAGAAGTTTATTCTGTGAAATACCATAAAGATAATTTTGGCCGAGTGACGATCATTCAGTTGGGAAGTTGGAAAAATATTATGAACGAGAATAAAAGGAGATTTGGGAAATACTCAAATACCGCTAAATCAATATATATATATATGTAGGCTTAACAAATAATATTTGGGAAGTTTTCATATTTTAAACTAGTTGAACATTGGGAAAAATATCTAGAATCAGGATGGCGAAAGAGGTCCCATTTCGATGAAAACTTTATGACAGGAATGGTGTAAGTAAGAATAAGATGAGAGATAATAAAATTAACTGGAAAAAGAGAAGCAAAAATTTATTTTGAGGAGAACTAGATCGCCAGGAGTAGTGCTGTGAATGACACAAAAGTTTATTGCAACGATTATGAATATATGAAAATTGGAAGGTAAAGCATACATGAAATTGAAGCAAACACACCGCAGAGCCGAAGGGATGTTGTAAACTTGACGTTCATGGTTTAATTACCGAAATAAATCTCTCAATACCGCTATGAAAATACAATATGTTTATTATCACTGTTACATCTCAGTAAAATATTCACAGTACATACATGGAATCGCTGTTTAACATAACAACATATGATTAGGAATCGCGTGGCAACATCCACGCAGAGTCATATGTTTCTGTTTTGGGTTATGTACAATACAGATTTACAACATAGACGTCACCTTTGATCCGATCCTACCCACAAGAAAAACATTCATCATGGAACCGGTCGATCAATCGACAGATAGCGGATGCGGGCGGGAATCCGCCGGCGCGCGACCGCCAAAGGCGGAATATTCCTCGATTGGTCACACACAAGAGGTTTCATCATCCGTTCCAGGAATCCTCCTTAGGAATGCTAAACTCTTTTGGAGGGATCAAATTTCATCATCTTAGCGGTTTCGAATCGCGATCCGAAAATGCGGTCGGCAATTGTTAACCGTTCACTACGAGATTAATTTCGAGGAAAAAAATACTTCGAGTCAATTGGCTTCGATCTACGTCAGAAGGTAATGAGACCGACAATTTCTCCGTCAACGACCGCTTAAAACCATTTTTATTTACGCACTAATGAGGTTGTTTTTAAAAACACATTTTGACACCGATGTACAGGCAAACTTCGTTCATTTGTGGTTCATGAGACGATTCAGATTTCACTTTTTTTTAATATATTGCCATGAAATGGTGTAAAGGTTATTCGAATTTTGGTTAATTCTGTATAAACGGGCAGCAAGAAAAAGGCTCGCGGTGATGAATTATTATTGCTCTGATGAAAATAATTTTTTATTATCTCCTGGCGCGGAAATTTCATACCTTTGCTCGAGAAGGCGGTTTGTTTCGAAAAGTATGGAACGATTTCCGTGGCGTGACAACGGAAAAAATCGTTCAAACGTAAAATAAATTGTCGTTTGTCCAGAACTGTGACATGCGCTTATAAATTCAGCAGCCTGTTTGTTTATACGATACTTTCATCCAATTTGGAGGAACGAATATTTTTATCCAACTTCAGTGAAACAATTTTGAAACGAAGTTTTCCGTAGACTACTAAACGCTTCATTATTACTCTTAAGCTATTAAAGTAAATTTCAATAGAACAACTCTCATTTTGAAATTCTTCTTTGGTTAATAGTGATTCCGACAACAATTAGGAGGAGGTACCAGGTCCTCCATATGCTAAAATTCCCAGATACACATAACATCATGGTTATTTGATGAATTTATAAATAATCTTTACTTCTTTTTTTAGCACTACTGAACGACTTTCCTAAACAGAGACGACACTCATTTGTAGAGTCTGTGGTGCTCGAACTTCATTTACACTGAGTGATTTGTGGCCTTCATCTAACCGCGATTTGAGTGTTGGATGTCAAGAAATGACTCCTGCGGTGACATCTCACGGCAAGAATTCAAACCAAAGGCAACGAAATTGAAGCAAAGGCTGCGTCACAAAGAATTCGAAAGGATTCATTCAGTTATATTCACATTTCCGAGTTAAATGAAAAAATCACGGATTATTTTTTCCAGCTAACAACTTCGATGACTCTTCCATTAATCTGTGTTTCAGAAATAATATTTATAATTTGATACTGAAAATAAGGAGTCTTGAGTTTTTAATAGTATCAACAAATTAAAAATTTCCCTTTTCAGGCGCTAGATTTTCCTTTTGGGTAAGTAATTCAATCTAAAACTTACCCCTGTAATATTTGTTTTACAACCGTCTTAGTAACACCAGTAACTATAACAATAGGTAATTACTGAAGAGGCTGTTGACTAGATTTTTATAATGCAATTTTGTAGAACATTGTCGATAGTTTTTCTTATTTAAACTCATATTATCTTTAACTTTGTTTTTCAGGATCCACGCAATGTAGCGGATGCCAAAAAATCGCGCAAAACATTTTTTAGATTTCAGAAATGTGAATTCATTTCAATAGAAACATTAATTGTGGAGACATTTGCATTAAAAATAACTTTGTATTGCATTGTTGGGCTCGTCTTGTTTGCCATATCGGCTCTCTTCTTCTCCACCATTCATAAACTCTCACTTTCTCGCAAACGAACAATGGAACACACTCCGCACTCGAACAATCTTGCACACTCAACTCTTCTTCGCCAATATCAAGCGTTCGTTCAACGCTGAGTTGATCATCAATCGTTCAACTTACTCGAGCTTCAAAATATCGCGTGTAAACTTCAGAAAAAAAAACACGGAAAAAATCCCAGCCAGGCTTTGAAAATCGAAATATTTACAAGAAACTTAAAAGAATAAAACGAACATCAACAACAACATAATCACAATTACGACATCACTGCCTCGCCAGCAATCTCTCTTGTTTTTTGCATGCTTCTTCCCAATCCGTTAGTCCTCGAAGAGAGAAAAACAATACACTGTGCGACAGTTTTTTCTCATTTTCCTCTCCGTCTCGAAACGCTTTCACAAAAAAAAAATTCGAGAAGGTTCGAAACACCGTCAGGACGTTTTCTTTCTGAACGACAGCCAACTGCAGCTAGAAGACACGGACACAACGCCACCGACCGGACGACTTTTCGAAATAAAAACCATAACGAGGTCGACACCACAAGGAAGCGAAGATCTTTTTTCCTTAAATCGCGCGTCTTTTATTTTTCTCTCGATGGAACGGTCATGCGTGCGTTTCGAGACCGAAAACGCGATCGCGTGCCGTAGTAAGCGAACTCTACCGGAGCGAGGTCAAAAAAAAAGTCACGCGACCCCTACTGGTGCGACGGCGGTCGAGGGGAGCAACATCCTCGAGCGGACGCGTAGAGATCGCCGCTTCGAAAAGAGTCCGTCGGTAATTAGGGAGCGGAAAGGACCTCATCCGACAAAAAGCGGTTCAGAAGGGTGCAGTCCTCCCCGCGTCGCGTTCACCTCACGTCACACCCGAGGCGCCGCCTTCACCAGGGCCTCCAAACGCATCCATCCTTGTCCGAAGTGGGTTCACCTCCTCCCTCCGGCTCTTCCTCCCCCTCCTCCACTCTGTCTCCCTCCCCCGGTCCCTCTCCCGGCCTCCCGTTCCCCGACACCCTTCCTCCATCTTTCCCACCCGCCGTCGCCTCATCCACGACCTCCTCTCCCTTCGCCGCGCAGCGCGATTCGACCGCCACCCTCGCCGGCCCTTCCTCATCCATCGCTCCCTCCTCCTCCATCTCCACCCTCTCCTCCTTCACCTTTTTTCTCGAGCAGTCCAAGGGTTCCTCGTCGAACTGGGGTTCCTCCTCCGCCCCCTGCTCCGCCCCCAACGCCTCCTCCTCCTCTTCCATCGCTTCCTCCTTCACCCTGACCGTCCCTTCGACCCACGAGCCGTCGGGGCTGCCCGCCGCGGAGGAGCAGGGCGTCGGGAGCGTCCCTGCTCCCACCAAAGGGGGAGAAGAGGAAGAGGATGGTTCCCCAGTCGGCCTGCCTCCAGCAGCCGCCGCCGCTAGGTGCACGTAGTGACTCGGCAAGAGGAACACCACTTGTCCGTCCGGGAGCCTCGACGGTATCAGTTGGAGGACGGACATGAGGGAGGATGCGGCAGCTGCCGCCGCCGCGGCCGCAGGGGGCAGCAAGGCGCCCTGCGCCGTCCCCGGCACGGGGCTGGGACTCGCCGAGTATGGCGAGGGTGCGGGAGAGAGCGAGGAGGAGGTCGAAGATGGGGTGCAGGCGGGTGGCGACGCCCCCGGGAACGGGGGCCTGGCTCCGCTCATCATGAGAGCCATCATCATCTCGGCCGTCGCCTTGTTGTTGTTCTCGTCTCCCGGGAAACCCGTTCCGGGAGGTCTTCTGCCGTCCCTAGCCGTTGCCTGAGGAGTCCTCGTCGGCTGCTGCTGCTTCTGGGGCGGGGGTGCGGGCATGCCCCTAGCCGAGTCCAAGTCGGCTACGCAGGCGTTGAGGTGCCCTAGGAGGCGGTGCTTGAGGGACGAGAGTTGGTAGTAGGCGTCTTGGCCGCCCCTGGCGTCCACCTCGGTGGAGACGTCCTCTTCGGCCTCATCGTCCTCCTGGGAGCTGCCCTCTCCCGTCTTGCCCCTCCTCGGAGGACACCTCCTCGGTCGGGGGCGCGGCCTCGGGCGCTGCACGCAGAAGGAGTCGAGGAAGCGCGCGACCTCGCGAGCGCACTCGGAGAATCCGGCGCGGTACCTGGCGAGGAGTGCTGCGGCGGCGGCGGGGGATTCCTGCTGCTCGGGTGCGGAGGCGCCCGTCGGGGGCGAAGAGGGGGGCGCGTCTCCGGATACCGGAGCTACGGCGAGGGAACGCTGTCTCTGTAAGTGGCGGACGGTCAGCTCCAATATGTCCGCCTTCTCCAATTTCGAGTGCTTGGTGTTCTGGAATGACATTGAAACAAAATTCTAATGAATTACGGTTGCTCAAATAAACGGTTCTACGACATGTTAAAAAGTTGCATAAAGTCTGTGGAGCGATATGACATGTTCCTAAAGCAAAAGGAAGGGATAAAAATGAAGCGACTTTCCAGAGAAAAACAAAATGGATAGCATAAGACATTAGAGCAGCGAATTAAGGAAAATTTCTCTAGTAATTTAAGCAATTTCAAGAAATCAATAGAAACAATACAATAAAAGGCGAAATTTTGCAGAAAAGGAGAAATGCATGCCAATAATACCATAAAACCCAACGAAAATTAAATTTATTATATCATATATACTGGGGGTGCCCAACCAGTCGATCGCGACGTGTTTTTGGCAGATCTTTCTTTTTCCCTCAATTACGTGTACTTAGAATCATTATTTTAGTTGATCCCAGCCAGGCGAACTGAAAAAATGATATAATATACTTTAATCGCAAAACGGACAGATATCTACTTTACCGACTGGTAAAAATTTTAGTTTTCCTTCCTGACAACAGGCGTCTGTATCGTTTTTTAATTAACTTGACAGCTGACTGGTCCTGACATACCCGCAGTTAACAAAAAATCGATCTGTAATGATAAATGAGGACTGTGTTTAATGTGTAAGGAAGCGAAGCTGACGGAGAAATCTAAGGATATTTAGAATGTATGTAACAAAACAACGTGTTATTGTCGAGTCGAGATATTGAGAGATTTTGACAGTTACAAACGAACCCAACCAAAGATAACTGATTTATATGTTGCATGTTTCATATGTAAGAAACTGATAATCATAAAAATTATTTAATTATTTTAATTATTTAAAAAATTATTTAATCTTAAAAATTATTTAATTTACAGGCCTAATCATGAGCGTTGAAAAGAAAAGTAAAACGTATCATTATCACGATGAATGGGAACATGATTATTTTTTACTATAATTAAAAATAAATGTTGATGTTTAATATGTAACTCATCGGTGGCCATTCCGAAGAAAGGAAATATGGAGAGACATTTACAAACAATGCATGCCAAATATGACACAGAATATCCAAGAAATACTGAAGTACGCGAGGCAAAAATCAAAGATTTGAAAAATGATATTTCTTTGCACCAAAATATGTTACAGATTTGACAAATGTACTTACTTACACTTGTGTTCCTCCGTACGCGTATAGTGACATTTTTTGAAGTGCGTTACCCTCATTAATGGACGGTACTTTCCTCGCCTCACTACGCCCCTGCCTGTCTAATCACGCGATTCATCTGACCAAGGAATATTTAGTATCCTGTATTCTATGCAACACGATCGACTCAAAACGTATGGCAGACGCATCAACAGCGGAAGGAATGAGATGATGCAATGCAATGGAAATAAGAAGGAAATTAAAACGCGTTTCTATGAAAGATCACAAGTTTTATTCCAATTATTTGACGTAAGAATATGGGGTATATCAATGCATAGCCCAATGCCAAATTAACGTACATACCTATGTTTTCTTCATTTACTGCCCCATAATTTTGCCATTAATTTAGCGTGAATAAATGTCGTAATGATTTTTGTAATTGTTATGTCGCCTCACAATTAAATTAACGTATATTCAGTGAGAGCGTTGGGAGAAATTAAATAGCACTCTTGCGTAAAATAACACCTGATAAACTCAAGGGACTAATTTTAGACCAAATTTAATACGGAAATTTAATTTTGATCCACATAAGCATTTGGACCATTCTGAAATATTTATTTCTCAATATCCGGGGAGAGCAAGGCAATCTAATGAGAAGAATTAAGTATTATTGTATTATTTTTGCATTTGATTCTACATTAATTACTCCCAGCTAATGGTACTCGAATGCTTTCATATTAGAAGCTATTTCGTTTACGCTTACAGTAAAGAGCAGATAATTGTTTTTCCACGTGGCTCGTGGAGTAAATCTTTAGTCACACACACTAATGTTTCTCTAACGGCTTGCTTTAATATGAAATGAATTTTTGAACTCCTCTCGAAAACTGCCGAAAAGATAAGCCAAATCAAAACCAAGCAATTTTTTTTCGATTTCATCATAAAAACTGAATTGCTTGATATTCATCCAATTTGTTCTTTGTTGCCAACATCGTAACAAAGAAGTTTAGAGCCTGGGGCAAAGCCTAAGAGCACCGTTCCAAACTTTAAAAGGTATGAATATAATTATTTGTATCCAAAATGAGAGAAACATTACCTTTATTATCGCATGTGCAAAAATAAAAATTCAGCAACGATATTTTCCAAATCACCATCCACATGTGTAGTCTGTCCGTGGACAAGTCCGTGATTATTCTTGGTTATCTTGATGTCTTGGTAGTTTCCTTTCCCTCTCAAGTGAAACTGAAATCATTTTCTTCCTCTTTCTCTCACTCTTTCCAGTTTTCCTTCTAACACTTATTCAATCATGTTCTTTCTCCCTCTCTCTCTCATGTGATGTCTTTGGTGAATCTCAGTAGGTTTCGCAGGTTTTTCATACCCCTCCTTCTTGTTTTCCTGCTGTGGGATTTTTTACATGGATTCCGTTATTCAGCAGTCCATATTTTTTCCCACAAAATCACATATTTTCTTTTCAAATACTTGTGTATTTATTGTTACCTGTATTTACATTGTTAATGTTTTATTTATTACTATATGATTCACGACGAGGGGTTAGGTGGAAGATGGAACTTCCTAGTCTCAATCTTGCTCCAATTAAAGACCAAATCAATCAATCAATCTCTCTCTCTCCTAAGGTAATGCCCAATTCAGTTCGCCTTCCTCTTTTTATAGTCTGTAAGATTAACCGCTTTTCTCTTACTCTTCTTAGTGCTTTTCTCCTATTTTCCTTAGTATTTCCTCGTTTTACACCCTATCTGTCCATTTTCTCTTCAGCGTTTTCCAAATATTTACGACGAAATACTGACTCGCGAACCTTTAGCCGGTGTCCCTCCCCTTCGAAGCCCGGGGCCGTCTCGCTCCTCCCTCGCTACGGTGCACCACGTTACAACGCCGTCTTCCTTGGTCGAAACTTAGGATACTCGATATTCGCGTCCTGGACGCATAGTCGAAAGGCGTAGCGGGATGCCTCAATCGGGTAATCTTGTTTACACTCTCCCTTTCGTATATTTGGTCGCATGAACCTCGGGTCGAAGAAAAAGAGAGAGTTCGCGGTAATTCCGTCCTCGAGTACCATCGTCTGCGGCACACTTGGCCTTTGGCGAAAGGAACCGGAACAAAGGCAGTATCCCATTTGTGGGGTCCATTGTGTCGCAATGACCCAATATCACCTGCTTCGGCGAAATTTACATGATAAAGAGGTTCGGGAACGTAGTGACGAAAAATCACAATGGAACACTGTCTCCTTGGCCTCCGTCCCGGCTATTTCGAATTTCGCCCTTTGTTTGGTCCACCTCGCTTGAACTCTTCCTCTCGCTTCTCCTTCGCCTTCCCTACCATCCTTTCTCCACCAAGACCTCCTTCCTCGTATTCCTCCCCTCCTCCTCCTCCACCTGTCCCACCTCCATCTCTCTCTCTCTCTCATTCTCTGATCGCCTGTTTTTTTCTATCGGTTTCCTTCCGCTACACTTATCCTCGACTCTCCTCCTCCAACTCCTACCAAACCAGACATTTCAACCTCTCTTCCAAGCTAAACTAGATATCCGCATCTCTGGTCTCTTAAGCCTCGTTTAGACGAGGAAAGCTGGGTAGTACGACATGGAGCGTGCGACACATGTAGAAAGAGAAAACTGTTTAGACGGTCCAACCAGAGTCGATTCGACAGTTCTAACCAAAATGGCGTCAACTGGATTACCTGATGTGGGCGTGCAAGTAATTTGAAGTGCAATAAGGGAGGAACTACGGAGAATTAAAAAAATAAGAATGACGGAACTCTGTGGACCAGGCGATGGATTTTGAGACGTAAGGCTCTTGGGGCTTCAGAATGTTTGTTAAAAGAGAGCTTTCATCTGAGAATCCTGAGTCGTACCGAAACCATCTGAGGAAGGCTGCTCTTCGACTGACTGATCTTTGATCATCCGATTTAAACTATTAAAGAAAAATTAGTAAAGTCACTTATGCTATTCATCTTTTTTTGCCTACACCTCGAAATCACTCATATCGAACGTATAAATCACACATTTAGGGGAAATATTGCCATTATGGCATTCCTATGCGTTAAATACAAACAGAAAGTCAGAAAGAAAACTTTTACAGACGGCCACCCAAATGCAAAGATTCTTTTATACAATTATAAGGGAAATTTTGTTGTAAAAACATTTTTGTGATTTCAACGAAAACTTTACGTCAGACAGTCGTTGCATTAAATCCACAACACTGAATCTCTTCATCCTTAATTATCGCTAAATCCAATGTCCGCTTGAAATTAATTTAAAGTACATATAAAAATGAGACATTTCTTTCAGAGTAAATAGTTTGTTTCTCTTAAGGTGAGTAGGTGTTTGTTATTGACTCCAACCTGCTAAATTTTTTGAAAAATTAAGAATTGTATTAATTTCCGATTCTTCTTTGTCTTTCACAAAACAAAAAACGTTCAATATAAGTATAAATGCTTCATATTTGTAATATATATGAGAAAGTACTAACAGGTAACAAAGGATAACGGATACAGGGATACGTCCAAGAAAAATTTGGCGATGTGACTTCTGTAACTAGTAAGGAAAGACTGGCGAATGATGCGTACAATTCATTTGGAGAAGGGATGAACGTTTGTTTTTTGTTTGTTTGCCTAGGGTTGGTTTTTCCGCTCATTCAGGTACCAAGCATCAGGGAAAACCCTTTTACGGAATCGAGAAAAGAATATTTTCGAAGGAAACACCTCGGGAGGCTCACTGAAGGAGGATCGCTAATGGGAAAGCTGCTGAAAGATCAGCAGCACATATATTGAAGCTATCTACTTACTACCGAAATTCCTTTCTCCCTCACGACATTTACCAACTTCCTAGAATTTTCGATCGGTAGGATCCTATCCTTTCTGCTAGAGGAAGAGGACAGTAGGTATTGTCTTGCGATAGACAAAAGAGCGACCTTCGCGTCCGAAATGGAGTGAGCGACCTGAGGTCTCCAAAGAAAATCGGATGTGGTCAGGATAACATGCCTTTTGTCTTGTACTGGATCCTTTGGACAGCGCGAGACAAGTGTGAGGGATGCATGAGAATTTGAAAATCGAGGGTGGTGAGGAAATCCCACCTTTCTCTTGCGCCTTTTATGCAAACCGGAGAAGTTTTGGGTTCAGAATTTTTCGATTCTTTAATCCTGTATTGAATACATTTAAGCCTGGCAGGTCCCTACCTTGAATGGAATTTGTTTATATACATACAATACCCATGTACCATTGTGTAATGTTTAGTCATATAAAAGTTGTGTGGCGTAATCTTCAACAAATTAATCATGGTTAATATTTCTTTGCCACACAAATTTCATACACCCAACACAATTTTTACTTGCCGAAATATTCCATTCGATGAACTTTATATTTATTTTTGACTTTTAAGTGCATCTATCGGGTGGTTTCATTAATTTTTCATATATTTTCTTTTTTGTCTTATTACTTAATTCATGCGTACCCGTCTTTTTTGACGGGAAATTACACTAGTTTAATTATAATAACAGTGTTTTTCATTGTCAATATTATTTTTATTTTTATTTCTCTTTCTCCCTACCATCCTCCTACCCTCTTCCTTCCACCCATTCTCCGTTTTCTTCATATTCTCTCTCTCTCTCTCTTTCTTTATACCTCCTACTTTCTGTAAAAATCGGAAAAGTATCATTATGAGCTATGCTAAACATATACTTTTTTAGAACACTTTTGCCTGAATCGTGCTAGCAGAAGTGACAAATGGTATATTATCATGATATTTTAGTTTTGTAGGTGATATATTATTATTACTTTACAAGTGTTAGTAATACGACTATGTATCACTTTCTTCAATCAATATTTTCAGAAAACTTGATGAAACATTCATTATAAGAATATAAACCTAACAGGCGTGACGTAACATCGATGTTATTTTTCATTACGTGTATCCTGCAGGTTTAAAAACTCGCGGGCTCCAACACATGGCCATCTTCGGAGCCAGTTTGGGCATGTTCGGCAATGCTCGGCATTTCCCTCATAGGAATCGCTTCCAAAAAAGTAGAGGTACTCTCTACTTTTGTAGAATCGCAACGCTCTTAGAACTTCTATGGCGAAAGGGGGTTTACACGGTCGATGTGCTTTCACTTTGCCTTCGATTCATCTGTCGTTCTACACTGATTGCCTGGTCTAAACGGGCCTTTACCTAACCTTTCGACACGCGAAACATTAAAACGACAATTAGGGAGCTCATTTTAATGGTGGAATCCAGTCGATAAGAAAAGATTTGCTTGTTTGTTTGCGTGGAATTTCTGGCTAATCAGCCTCTAAGACTATTATAGCCATAACTCCTTCCACGCCGAATACACACATAAGGGAGGAGGAAAACCCGGTACTATTTACGAAGAGCACCAATGGGGCCAACTGATGAACGTCCATTCCAAATGACGGAGCGCTGACGGGACGGTTCCAGTTTGAAAAATTCGACCTCCACCGTGGAAGGCCAACGCTCTAGCCACACTATTTCCGCAATCACGATAGAAAAACGTGTAGCTCCTAATATCATGAGAAGGTTGGCAAAACAAAATGCACATTTCGGGAGAAAAGCAGCCGTCACCGGCGGCGATTCAACGATAGTAGATTCTAACTGGGTGAATCAACAGCGGTGATTGCTAGTTTGTATCCGAAATGACCATTTGGTTTCTTTGGTAAGACGAGTATGAATTTCTCGGCTTATATACGTTACCATTGTACACTTTTCGAAATATAATAATTGGTAAGCTTATATTTTCATAAAATTAAAAAATATATAAAAAATGACTCACTTTATTTTCACTCACCTCAAGACGTGCCGAGTCGAGAATGAGTGTCTTGAGAACTGCCAAGGATTGGTTTATTCTTGCCCTTCGTCTTTTCTCCATGAGTGGCTTGTTTGCCTGAAAGAAAGAAAAAGAATGCAGTCAAAAAACCACGCATTTAAAAATATCATGCTACGATTATATTATTTGCTAATGGTTAAAAGTATCCGAGGTTGAAGGTAATAAAATGAATAAAATAAGAATTTAGAGAAAACCGAAACTTTGAAAAAGAGCTTTAATCTTAATAATAATAATTTATTTAACACAAATAGGTTTTTCCCGCAATACATAAGTTATAGTAGATTTATGACAAGCACATATATTCGAAGCCGCAACCCTTGCATTGGGAGCTAGACACGCTAACCACCCCTCTACCAATCTTAAAACCAAATCACCTTAATGAAACCTTATCTTAACCAGCCATCAGATGGCCAATTTACCGCAACTCAAACTCCGCTTCAAACCAGCGTTTCCCAAACTATGGTACGCGTACTACTAGCTTTTGCCAGTGGTACGCCCATAAAACTACAGAACACGGAAATGCAATTTTTTACCTAAACATCGATATATCGAAACTGGTGCTTCTTGTTGCTGTTGGTAGTATAGGAAACCAACCAAATATTAATAATATAACAATATATAGTACGGAAGACCCTGCATAAAAACAAAAGAAAACAGCTGTAAGAGGTCTCCTGTTTGATCTCTGTTTCCGCTCTCCGGACGCTAGTCCTGTGCGCATACGCAAAAAATCTGTCAAGACAACCGAGTTCGTCCTTTCGCGTGACACTCTTTAATTTCATTCAATTCAATGTAACGATTTGTATCGACCCTGTGTATATCGACATTGTAGCAATATTTAGCCATCTGTGTAGCGAATTGTCAGTTGTTTCTGGCCACACTGCTCAGCCACCGACCACACTATATGTGAACAGCTCCCTACCCTTTGAGCAGTCCAGTGCTTAGTCAACGACTGATGTTTCGTTACACGTGTGTTTTGCTAGCTGAATTTGCTAACATTGTACGAGTTATATATATACGTTTATAGTGTGTGAAGTGCAATCGTGTTGCCTTGAAGGGTGAGATATCTTTTAAATTTAAATAAAATATAAGAAAATACCTTCTCTATTTATCTATTTCTTTTTGTAAGTTATTAATTTATAATTTATATATAATTTGTGCCCTTTATTAACAGGCGTCATGGATAAGTGGTTAAGCAAATCAAGTCGAAAACGTTCTCTAGATGATGATGCTTTACTCGGGTGCTCTACTGACGAAATGAATATGAATTCGAGTAAAAATAATCGGAATATAGTGCCATCAAAAAAATCTACTTCTGCAGTTATACGGTATGATCCCGAATATCTTAAATATGGATTCACGCACAATGAGGACGGGAACGAAATAGTCCCTCAGTGTGTAATTTGTTATAAGTTTTTATCGAATCACAGCATGAAACCTTCTTTACTTAAACGTCATTTTTCTACAAAACATGGTGCATTTAAAGAGACACCCCTCGATTATTTTAAGAGAAAAGAATGTGAACTAAAAAGAAATAAAAATGCAATGCATTCATTCTCTTCGAGTAACGAGAGCGCAGTTAAAGCATCATATCGAGTGAGTTTAAGGATAGCCAAGTGTTGTAAACCTCACACAATTGCAGAAAATTTAATTTTACCAGCTGCTAAAGACATGGTAAAATGTGTTTTAGGTGAAAAAGATTCCAAGAAACTAGACGTGATTTCATTGTCAAACAACACAGTCGGAGAATCGAACAGATGTCATCCCAGGTGAAAGAAACTTAAATTGCTCATTTAAAACTAAGCCGATTTTTTGCTATACAACTAGAAGAGAGCATATATATAAGTAATTATGCCCAGTTAATGCCATATGCACGATTTGAGGCTGAAATGAAAATTAAAGAAGAATTTCTGTTTTGTGAGTCTCTTCAATCCCGAACAACAGCGGACGAAATTTTTAAGAAATTGCATCACTTTATAACAACGAATGGAATTGATTGGCATAAATGTGTCGGTCTGTGTTCAGACGGAGCACGAGCAATGATAGGAAAACATGGAGGACTAGCTGCTAAAGTAAAAGAAATAGCCCCCAATTGTAACTTCATAGAGAAGCTTAAGCCTCAAAAGAAATGTCAACTTACTTAAAAGGTGTTCTTAATCAGGCAGTAAAAATAGTTATCTTTGTGAAGGCGAGAGCCTTGAACTCTCGTTTATTTTCTATTTTATGCGCCGAAATGGGTAGCCTTCATACCAAACTGCTCCCGCACACCGAGGTCAGATGGCTATCCCGTGGAAAAATTTTAACACGGCTTTTTGAAATACGCTCAGAAGTTCGATTATTTCTGATAAAAAGTAAATTCGAACTGAGCGGTTGTTTTACAGATGAACTTTGGTTATGTAGTTTGCCTTATCTTGCCGATATTTTTGGCCGTCTAAATGAACTAAATTTAAATTTACAAGGTCCCAATATGACCTGTTTTCTGTGGATGATAAGATAAAAGCATTTATTAAGAAACTTCAGATGATGAAAGATACTACCGAGAAGGGAAACATTAACTCATTTGATACACTGGAATCTTTTGTAGTTGAAAATAACATAAGAATTAGCAGCCAACGAATGCAGGAAATTAAAACACAATACGACGCTGATTAATAATATGGAAAAATATTTTAAACACGATTATTCTGAAATGAATCGGCCGAGAAATCCATTTGCGTTGATTCCATTCCTGAAAATATGATCGCGAAGGAAAAAGAGCAGCTGATTGATTTGGCTTGTGATGGAGAACTTAAATTTGAATTTAGCAACTAAAAGCTCGAAGATTTTTGGTTGAGGAGAAGAACTGAATATCCCACTCTTTCTGACAAAGCGTTGAAATTTCAAATTCAATTCTGTACGGCTTACTTATGTGAAACTATGTTGGTAATTAAAAATAAATATCGTACAAAACAAAATCTCGAACCAGATCTTCGCTTGAAGTTGACTAATATTGAACCATATTTCAAAATGTTATGTACAAATATACAATCTCATCCAACACATTGACTGATTTTTGTATTGTTTGTTTATAAGTATGATAAATGCGAGAAAAATTATTTTTCAGTATTACCTATTTTGTCTACAATTTTTTATTTTTTAAATGCCTTTTTTTGTTAGTAAAGCAGATTCATCATTACCAAGTACTAAGTGGTAACAACAAATTTTGTCACGTATGTGGTGGTACGCCAAAAAGAAAGTTTGGGAACCACTGCTTTAAACGATTCGCGCCTTAGGAACTCGCTTCTCCGTTGGGATAGAGGTAGTTCCGCCTGTGGCCGATACGGCGCCACCTGTAGCGAGAACCACCGAGATCCGATTGGGATTTTTAGCACGTATTTTTAAAAATGGGACAACTATACATCTGCAACTTCTACAATCACTTTCAATCACAATTAACCAAAGTAATTTTCATTATAATTGAAAACTAATGGACAGAATTTTACTGCAGCCAAAAACCATGACCACAACCCGAAATAACGCATGAAATGAGCGCTTTGCGATATTCTGGCAGCATGAAAGATATGGTTCACTCTGTAAAAAGGGCATAATTCCTTGAAAAAACTATCGAGAGTTACATAAGAAAGTGTGCGCTTAAAACAAGAGGAGGTGAGTCAGGAAGAGGGAAAAGGAATGAAGGAAGGAAAAATAAAGAAAAGCGGTGACGTGCGGCGAAAGTGGACACAAAGCTACGGAGAACGAGGCGGAAGGACGGTGTACGGGTGAAAAGGGACTTAAGTGAGCAGAAAATCGGATTTAATAGAAGAAGGGTTGGGAAAGGAAACCTGGAAAAATGCAGACAGTGAGAGAAAGGAAAGAAAACAATTCTAAAAAAAGAAAAGAGCGAAACATTCGAATCTCGAGAACGAAAGAGAAAGACGGTTACGATGAGAGGGGGAATGATAAATGAAGCGATGGGAAAATACGGTTTAACAAAAAAGAATAGCCAACAAGAAGAGACAAATCGAATTTATTGTTACACACGTGAACGCGTCCATACATACATATATGACTCAGCGGTTAAAAATGAGAAAAATAAAACAAATCTGTCAAACGAGAGATTATAAAAACAAAACTTCCGAAGACACTTGAGCGATGAGTTAAAAATACAAACGACGGAGAAGAAGACGGAACTCGCGATTCAAAGAAACGTTAACGAAAGAAGAGAGGCAAAGAGCACAATCCAGAAAGGAAAAGGAAAATAAAGGGAGAGAAAGAAGGTGCAACTTTTGGCCGCGAGATGGCACCAACGAACGCGGCTCGGACACTTTTGCCTATCTCTGGCTCTCCCCTCTCTCTTTCTCTCTCTCTCTCTCTGGCTCTCCCCTCTCTCTTCCTCAATCTCTCTCCCTCTCGTGTAACATCAAATAGCTCCCGCCGAAGGTCGCTCTGGGTGGGATCCATGAAAGAGATAGAGGGGGAGAGAGGGAGAGAAAAAGGAGCAAAAAAGTTTTTCAGGAATGTGACTCAGTCGGGAGGAATGGAACGCTCAGAGCGGCCCTCGAGCATTTCTCTCCCACACTCCCACCTTTTTATATATCTCTCTCTCTCTCTCCCTTCCTCATCTGCCCACTTCTCTCTCTACCTCCCCACGCCCCCTCACTTCCACCTTCCTCTCACTACCCCTTATCTCCCTCACAGCAATCTCCTCCTCCCCTCACGCCCTCGCCATCATTTTTATCCCTCCATTCCTCTCTTCCTCCCACCCTTTCACTCCTTTCCTCCTTTCACATACACACACAGACTCGCGCGCTCACACACACGCACACACAAAGCTCTCCTTTATCCCGTGGGATCGCAAGCGGCTGGGGCGTAATTTTCGATTGCCTTGCGCTTGGCGGCGGCTGCCCTCGACTCTTCTCCTCCCACTCCCTCCTCCCCTCCAATCCCTCCCTCTCCTCCTCTTCCCACTCCCAACAACACACTTCAATGAGGCTCCCTCGATCGGGGTCTTGCGCTTTCCGCCGCTACTGCATATTATCCCTCCCTTCACCTCCCCTTATCTGACTCCATCTCTCTCTCTCTCTCTCTCTCTCTCTCCATCTCTCTCTCTCTCTTCCGAAAGGGGCGGAATACGGACTAAAAGAAAAAAGGAAGAGTTCCAGTAAACGCTCACGAACGGACCGAAAGGCGTCGCCGATAAAAAGACGCAGGAATAAAACAAGATAAAATGTATCTCCAGGAATACAATTACCCCCGTTTTTCCCCGCGTCCTTTTTCTTGTCCGGTTTCCGGTCGGTTTTGCGGTGTGTGTGTGTGTGTGTGCTTTTTTTTAATTTCTTTTCTCTTTTCATTTTCGCCTCCGTTCCTATTTCTCCTCCGCATTGGCTCTATTGGTTTCTGGGAATTGCTTCGGGATTTAATTGTCCCGGGCGAAGGACGGCGGCGCGTCGCTAATTCGGTCCTCTTTCAAGAGCGACGACGACGACGAGTCTGGATCGCGGTTCCACGACACGAGCGCGCTCTCTCCCTCTCCTCCCTCCCTTTCTCTCTCCTCCCTCCCTTCTCTCTCCCATTCCTTTTTCTCCCTCTCTCTCTCTCTCTCTTCCCTCCCTCATCTCTCCAATTCTTTTTTCTCCCTCTCTCTCTCTCATCTCTCCCATTCCTTTTTCTTCCTCTCTCTCTCTTCCCTCCCTCATCTCTCCAATTTTTTTTCTCCCTCTCTCTCTCTTCCCTCCCTCATCCAATTCTTTTTTCTCCCTCTCCCTCTCTCTCTCTCATCTCTCCCATTCCTTTTTCTCCCTATCTCCTCCCTACCTCCCCTCTCCCATTCATTTTTCTCCCTCTCTCTTTCCCTCTCCTCCCTCCCTCATCTTTCCACTTCCTTTTTCTCTCTCTCTCCTCCCTCCCTCATCTCTCCAATTCCTTTTTCTCCCTCTATCTCCTCCCTTTCTCTCTCCTCCCTCCCTCATCTCTCCAATTCCTTTTTCTCCCTTTATCTCCTCTCTTTCTCTCTCCTCCCTCCCTCATCTCTCCCCTTCCTTTTTCTTCCCTCTCTCTCTCTCTCCATCTTTCCCTTGAGCGAAATCATGCTCGACGTCCTCACGTCGCCGTAACTTTATGTCGCATTAAACGCTCACGCCGATTATTAAAAAAAACAATACAAAAAAATTCTCCTTTAGTCGTCCTTCGTGTCAACGGAACGGTAGCGGCGTTTTTGATTTTTGAAGCGATTCGCCGCTGAAAATCGTCGGCGGAAGGATTTTTGCTCCATCGCCCGCCGAATTTCGTAATCGACCTTTCCGAAGGAGAGTCGTGGAAACATCCAAAATTCACGCGCACGGAAGTTTAAACGCCAATGCGCAACGTCGCGATATAACGCAGATAACGCATGTTCCTGTGGCGGGCGATTGGTTGGCCTTTCAAAATAATACGAATTCGGAACGAATGTATTATATTTCTGGTTTTGCCGCTTTTTTCGAGAATGAGATATATATCTCAGCCATTTCGATTATAGGGAAACGAAAGAAGGAATAAAAACGCCTTGAGGGTTCCGTGCGGCTTAGTTTTTAATTTTGATTTTACGACTTTCATGAGGTTTTCGATTCTTTAAAACCCATCGTTATGTATTCCATGGGATTTGGATCGAAGATGCGGGTTCATTTTTTTAGATACGAGCGTGTTTTTCTTCTTGGTAACCGAAATTTCCTCGTTTCACAACGCTTATAAGCGAGGCGCTCCGAAAATAAGTACTTTCGGATCCATCACTTATTCGGCGGCGATCTTTAAATGCGGTCTTTGGGTAGAAAGACAGGGAGAGAGGGAGAGAGAGATATATAGGGAGGAAAAGAAGGACGAAGAGAAAAATGTTCGGGACGAAATCTTTCAGACCGCGTCCGAATAATGCCTCCTCCTACACCGATAAGTCCAGCGTTAAGTCCCAACTCCGGCGAGGGTGTAGGTCCCAATAAAAATAAAGGCGGCCATTCGAGGTTCTTTCTCTCGGGCCTCCCATCAATCTCCTTGGAGAGATCTTTCGACCCGTATCTTCACAATCGAACAGGAGTGAGAGGGAGGATGCGGAGGGGGGGAGAGAGAGGGAGAGATAGAGGGGAGGAAAGGGGAGGGGGAGGAAAGGGGAGGGGGAGGAAAGGGGAGGGGGAGGAAAGGGGAGGGGGTAAGGGGAGGGGGAGGAGAGGGGAGGGGGAGGAAAGGGGAGGGGGAGGAAAGGGGAGGGGGAGGAAAGGGGAGGGGGAAGGGGAGGGGGAGGAGAGGGGAGGGGGAGGAAAGAGAGATAGATAGGGCGGTTAGGGAGGAGGCATTTTCAGGGGGCGTGGCGGCTCTCGAAGAGCGGGCGTGCTCATTAAGGTGAGGTCGAAATGCACGGGAAGTAGCTCGTGCCGCCGACGGTGGATGGCGTCACGGTCGCCGCCCCGAACCCGCCCCCCGCCCCTCTCTCTCTCTCTCTCCCACCCGTTCACCTCTATTATTTGTGTGTGTGTCTCGCGTGACTCCGGGATCCTCCGTGGAGGGCGTCGCGCCCACGATTCGGAAGGTCCGGTTGCCATGGTGACGGGGGGGGAGAAGGGGAGGGGAGGGAGCGGTAGGTGTGGGAAGGTTGGAGAGAGGGAGAGCGGATATGGGTTGAAGAGGGTGGGTGCTCACGGAGGGCACCCGCGGTCATCTCCCATCGCGGGAACGGTCGTGTCCGTGCTGCGGCACGCTTGGCATGTCACGACGGCACGTCCACGGTTTATTTTTTTTTATTCATCATTTCGAATGAGAGAGAAATAGAGAGAGGATCGACGACCCCAGTCACGCCTCGTGCACTCTCCCGTCGCCTCTCCCTCGACTCTTTTTATCATTATTCCGTTCTTCTTTTGTTTCCTCTCTCTCGAGCGCTCGTGATCCGGACGAGCCCGAACGGCAGGTGATGACTATTGTTTATGGCGATGCGAGATTGTTTTGTTCCCTCCGCGTCCGGCGGAGGGAGTCCCGCCGCGACGGCAACGGTGTCGCCTGTGCTTGGGCGCCGCGCGAGACCTTTGTCCCCGTCCATTGAGCAGGGAGTCACCCGAGCGGAGATATGTACGTATATGCGCACGACTGCGGCCACGGCGAGCTGCTTTATAGTCACTCACGGTTCGGATTATTACCGATGGATTATCATCAACCCACCGACTGTAAAACCCGTTCGATCGATCGATACCCTTTTTCGATATCGTCTCTTAATTGATCCGAACGGTGGGACGAACTTATAACTTCGAAACAATGAGTCAACGCCGTTTCTCAATTGTCAAGCGTGAAAGAGCCGTCTTAGTAAGAAAAAAATCGTGATTACCATCATCGTCAGCAAAAAGACGCCAACTACAGTCAAACCCCGACTTAAAGCCGCCGTTTGTACATCAGCGACATTAGCGTTAAAGCGGGGTTGGCGGTAAATGGAGGGTATATGTAATCACAAGATGGAATTTCTGTTCACAACGATTCATGGGCGGTATGCGGGGTGTCACTATATAGGAGAGCGCAAAATCGTGGTTTGACGGTACAAAAAATATCGTTTTCGGTTCTCTCCGTTCGTTATTCCGTCCAGCGGCCGCAGTTAATCTCGGTCAGTGCGTCTCCGGCAGTGGAAAAAAATCTCGGAAAATTTTTCGATCCTCTTCCGTCGTACCTAAACATTCCTGCGGAGCGGATTCAGCGCGTCTTCCGGTCGCCGTGCTGTTGTCATTTTCTAGGCAAAAAAAATAAAAGTTCCCCTAAATGGTTGGCATTCATATTTACCGGAACTTATTTTTTAGGAGAAATATAATTCCGTTCCGATTAAACTTTTTTTTCTATATGCCGACTTGGGCGATGTTTTGTGACATTCCGCTTAAATATTTTAAAGAAAACAAATTTAAGAGCTGAACTCTTTTAATTCACTGCGGAAATTACTGATTTGAAGGGCGAAACGAGCGCTGCGCGAAAACCGCATCAAAGACCTCAACATACACAGACAACGAAAAAAACGGAGAGAATTTTATATAGTAAGTAAGCGTTCCCATGGCGTATAAAAAAATATTGTGTAAATATGTCTTCTCGTTTAGTACTAATATTAATATACAATTAAACCCCGATTTAGCGCCACCGTTTGCCCATCACTGGCATTAACGTTAAAGCGGGGGCGGTGGTAAATGGAGGCTCTATGTAATCGTTCACAACGATTCATGGGCGGTATGCGGGGGTGGCACTAATTTGGGGTTTGACTATAGTGTTTACCTAAAATGTTTGAACGAATTTACAACACGAGTCAAGACCACTGGCATCTGATGTAATGTTGGTTAATACGATCAATCTAAAAACCACAAGTTAAAAATATGAACAATGTCAACGTCGCCACTCTTTGCCAAATTGCTCTTAATGAGATCAAGTAAATATCGATATACAAGTCCTCTTACAGGAAACCTTTCTGAAAAGACAACATAAAGTTTAATGGAAAATTTTCAGGATTTTCCCCAATTATTAAATCCAACTCCCTCTAAAACTGATGCTTAAATTTTAAAAATTTCAAATGCCATACTTCTATTAAAATAGCAGCTTCCCACACTAAACCTATTAATTTTCCTTCCGAAACACCTTTTCCCTTGGCACTTAAGGTTTTGATTACCACTAGAAATAAATATAGGCGCCATTGGCAAAGATATAGGGACCCGGCAGATAAGATAGCTTATCGGGAACATTGTAAATTGGTAAAAGCAGAAGTGATTAAATTTAAAAACTCTGAATGGACTAGAGGGCTTGACTCACTAAAATTTGAAGCTAATAGCGTTTGGCGAATGACCAGAGCCCTTACTAGACCAAGAAATTTTTCTCCCCCTTACTAGTCCGACAAAAATTAATTTGTAACCCAACTAATAAAGCCACAACTTCGGCTGAAATTAAATCCCTAATTCATAATTTACAAACCAGAAAAGCGCCAGGACATGATCAAATTACAAATATGATGTTGAAGAATCTTCTTCATTGTTCTTTAGCAGTAGATTCTTTAACCGAACTTTTTAATGCTTGTTTTGCAACCTCCTATTACCCCACCCTATGGAAGCATTGCAAAGTTATACTTTTTCCTAAATCCGGCAAGGATGCCAGCCAACCTCAGAACTACAGGCCTATAACACTTCTTTCTAATATTTTTAAACTGTTGGAAGCCATCTTATTTAAACGATTACAAAATTTCACCGCCTCCCAGAATATAATTAGACTTGACCAGATGGGCTTTCGAAGCCGTACTTCCTCTATCCACCAGGTTTTACGCCTAGTGGAGCTTATTTCCCGCGGCTTTAACTTTCGTCGCAGAACCACTCAAGTGGATTTCTTAGACGTTGCCAAAGCTTTTGATAGGGTATGGCACGATGGACTTATCATAAAACTTGCCAACTATGATGTTCCACTTTATTTACAAAAAATTTTGAGCAGTTACCTTAGCAACCGAACTTTTCAGGTTTCGGTCGACGGAAAGTTATCACCCACCAAACCTGCCAGGGCAGGTGTGCCCCAGGGTTCATTGCTTAGTCCTCTTTTGTTTAGTTTATATGTTAATGACATGCCCACACACACAAACACACATACTTTCATCTATGCAGATGATACATCAATAGCTGCCCGATCTTCTAAACCCGACATAGCAATTAGATATCTTAATGAGCACCTTCAAAAGCTACACAAATGGACACATACGAGTAAATAAAAAATAGATATTAATGCTGACAAAAGCACACATGTTCACTTCCACAGACACAAGCGCCATGCGCTTACGCAAAATGCTAAATTAAATGGCACCGCTATACCGACAAACACCTTTCATAAATTTTTAGGTCTTATTTGGATCGCAAGCTTACTTGGAATAAACATGCAGAACAGGTGCTGGCCAAAGCAACCGCAGTAAGATATAAATTATCGCCTCTTTTAATTCGAAAAAGCCCGCTGTCCCGCACCTCCAAATTAAGAATTATAATAGCATAATACGCCCGGTTTTAACCTATGGCTGCGAGTTGACTTTTAACACAAGCAAGAAAAATATTTTGAAGTATGAAAGATTTCAAAATAAAATGGTTCGATTTATTACAAATCAACCAACCCTTGTGCCAATGCGGGAAATTTTAACTGCTCATAATATGCAACCACTTTTTGACTTTGCCAGAAAACTTGCAACACGCTTTGGCAATAAACTTCCCCTAACGAACAGTCCCCTGTTATCATCTATTTGGCAATATGCCAAACCAAGAAAAAAATTTAAATATAGGACCCCCCGAGATATATTAACTAAACAACACAAACTTTCCTATACCTTTCTTCCTAGCTTTAAACTATATATTATGTTTGGTTTGGAAAAAACAACGAGAAGGGAGGAAAAAAATAGTTTAGAATATAAAATAGAAACTCAAAAAAATACATATAAATCTATTTAAATGCGTATATTATTCATAAACTTACAAAAAAATAATAAAACATGCATAAAAGAGAATATTTTTTTAGCATTTCGTTAGATTTACTTAGTCTTATTTAAATTTCACTATCTACACAAAACTTCATCAGCTGATGAGAGCATGTAATCTCAGAAGGGCCTTTGTAAAGGGATTAGATCAGAGCACTTGTAAGACCGGGTATATCCCGGTGAAGCAAGATGGAAGAGACGAAAACCCATCGCCGCCACAAAACCTCAGTTTATATCGATATACAATTGGATAATCTTTTGAGTCATCCACGATGTTTGGTATAAGAATCTATCATCAATTAATTATTTTCTTTCATTTAGCAAAAAAACCTCCTAATGGCTAATTTTTTGTAATTCTAGCTTTAGGAAACAAGTCTACGCGTTTGAAATTCTTTCGCTTTTCGTCGTCGAATCGCAAAGAATGCCTTGGATCGGATTCCTAGTATCAATCCGGCGCTCGAATAACTAACTCGGATATTCGGATTTTCAGCGAACAAAAGTTTAAATGCACCCAAGGTATTTTAACAAGACTCGCACAGCTCGTATTCCTGGAGAATGACGTTCTGCTATTCGGTGAGTTCCTCCCTTTTTTTAATGCCGGTTGAAATCCTTCCTACTTCGAGACACGCGGTTGATTAGTCACTGAAAGCTGCGCACGATCCTCTTCCGGCGGATTTGCGGCGTTCGACGTCTGCCGAGTTGGATCCGAGGGCCGAAAAAAATAACGATGCTCAGTGGTAGCCGAGTAAAAAATACTTTTAAAAAAGTAGCCCATTAACGATAGGAAAAGAATTTTCTTCCTCAAGAAGGGAGGAGACAATAGTTGAGAAAACAGTCTAATAAATCTATCTTCTGGTTAAAATAGGCAGCAAATGTTTAACTTGAAGTTATGCTTTATACCCAAACGTTAAACCAAGCAAATGAAATATATTGAATGAAGATTGGATGAAAAATAAAAACAGGAAATATTCTAAATGATAAAATCCGAAGATCCCAGCGCAGGAGAATGAAATATGTTTTTCAACCGTTTTTTGCTGATCTGCCCCTCAAGAGCATCATTTAATGGTCGCGTACCCCATAGTACATATTAAAGTGATATTGAAATGAATAACACCTGTATCTATTAAGATAAATACCTCATGTTTATAACGTCAAAATTCACAATTTCGGCGTATTATTCTGTTGTACAACGTTATTTTTAGTCGTAGCAGCGCAAATTTTAATTCCGAAGTCGTGCATGAAAAACAAAGTGAAAAGAAAATTATGACCTTGGACATTTTCGCGTATTACTTCAAAATATTCTTGACGTACCTCTGGGGTACGCGTACCCCCGGTTGAAACCCCCTGAAATAGGCGGACCAAGAAAACATGGAAAATAAGGAGAAAAAACCAAAATTCAGAACTGCGGGTAAAGTAAAGCAGGAGTTGATTCGTCCGTAATACGGCAAAAGCAGAGCTCAAAGCGACGGACGGATTATTTCATTGGCCAAGTACAGAAACAAAAACGAAATGTTAATTTCGTGAAGCAATATCATTTACGTCGAGATGATGTAAAAATAATAAATAATTTGGGAAGGAGAAACGAGGAGATGTTGAGAAAAGAGAGAAATTCTGAGGACCATAGAGACGACATAAGAAAGGAAGGAAAGGAAGAGTGAGACGCCGCAAAGAGAGAGACCTTGTTCTGTAATACCTAATATTAACTGCAATGTAAATTTGAAGAAATAAAAGGATTTTGAATTGAATTGAATTGAGAGAGTCAAACACCGATTTACCGCCGACGTTTGTTCATCACTGGCATTGGCGTTAAAGCGAGGGTGGATATAAATCGAGGCAAATGCTTGATCTATGTAATCATAAGATGGAACTTCTGTTCATTACGATTCATGGGCGGTATGCGGGGGCGGCACTGTATAGGCGGACGCAAAATCGGGGTTTGACTGTATGCATATAAAATACAATTTGTCATGAGTCTGGGGGTAATTCTGATTCAGAACAACGGACAACTACAGCGCCCGGCACAAAGCCTTTGATTTCGCTTCGTTATTCCCGGCAATAATAGACCGCGATATCGCCCTCTCGATTTATCAAACGGCCTCCAACCATGCACAAAGCGGGCTTAAAAGACAGCTTCGACCGATTTTAATTAATCGAAATCTCCGACGGCCACGTCACTTAACTGCCGCCGAATATCACGGCGAAACTCTCAGCTGTTAAGCACGGCGGAGTGGCGACGATTGGAAGCAACTTCGGGGAGCTCGTGAGGCGGATTAGTAGAAATTTAGACGCCTCCATAGAAAAGACTAATGGCAGATGCCGTAAAAATACGAAAAAACTAGGCGGAAGAATTGGAGAGCAAATTACATGGGGCGCTTTTTTCCCTGTATTAGGATTATGATGTCATCATAGGATTAAACCTTTGATTGATAACGACGGTCCTAGAATATAGTCTTTAAAAGCATTATATCGATGCTATGTGATAATATGTTTCCCATTTAAAAGCAGTGGACTCGTTGCTATGGCAGTTTTATTTCCCATTATTAAGAAGATGATCCAAACGGAACTTACGATGCCTTATTTCCACACAATTATTTTAAATTAAATGAATGTATTTTCATTACTTTTTAGAATCAGATGTTCAGATGTTTTTTATGCCCCAATCATTTACAGATTACAATATTTTTTAAAGGTTGATTAGCACAGAATTAATTAGTGTCTGTATTACTAGAATATGCATGCCGAATCATAGTCCAAAAATAGTTGTTGCAATTGCAACACTCGTAATGAGTGATAAAAACTGCAAAAACACCAATATTGACGCAAAACTCGAAGAAATACGATCGATAAGCAATATTCTACGATAAAAATTATAATCCCCATTCCTTTTCTCAGAGAATAGTACAAAATCCGCTGCGATATTACAATTCTATGATATTTTAATGCGCAACAGAAAATTGCCCTGGACGATGGATTTCAGATTTCCCATGTATATCAAGTGGGAAGAATAGTTCCTGAAACCTAACCCTGGACATTCAATCTTCGCAACAAAAACTATCCTCGGGAGCTCGGTCCCAGTAGTAAGAGATTTCCACCAAGTGGCAAAAAATCTGTCTATTAATTCAAATGTTAATAGGGGTAGACAGACAGACAGACAACGAAGAAACTATAAGTCTATTTCCATTCTGGAAATTAGGCTAAAAATCGGAAAAATTTTCCTTTCTTTGTGTTTAAAGGAAATGCTAACTCTCATTCTACAAGGATTTGAATTCTGTTTACAAAAAAATATAAACCTCAATTTTTCAACTGTAGAACTGCTTATGTCCCGAGCTCCTATATTAATTTCAAATTATTTTAAAATGCAAATTTATTGTGCCCTGCACCGATATCATGCTTTTCTTATAGGGGGAGGAAATGAAACTAAGGTATTAGGAAAAGACACTGATTACTCCTCTGCAGCTGATCCTAGATTCACAAAATTTGTACCGTATCCAACCCTCATGTAGGCTGCCATATCCTGAAGATTTGGCTTCTATAAGTTCCAGAATTCAACAGAACAGACGGACGGACAGACAACCCGAATACAAAAGCGATTTTTAAAATAATAGCGCTTAAAATCACACTTCAGACAGCTAAACTATGACCTCAAGAAACGCAAATTTCTTAAATATAGGAACAACGACAGATTTGCGCAGGTTTTATTTTAACGAAACCCAACCTCTAAAAAAACTTCAAAATGCAAAAATACCAACATCCTTTAGGCTTGGATATTTTAAAAACGTAATCCACGACTAGGTACGTAATATTCCTTGAGTCACTGAAGACCCGATCATACGTCTTCTGGTCTTCTTCAGGAGAGAACTCCTTTCCTTTTCCTCCACGCCCGCGTCTACGTGTGTGGGGAAGTGGGAGGGCCAGACTCACCCTTGCTTTACCCCTCTCCTCTCCCTCCCTCCCTCTCCACTCTGAGTGGGCAATCGGTCGATGAGAATGGCAAGAAGAAGAAAAAAAGGAAGGCAAAGAAAGGAAGCGAACGGGATTGGGGGAGGAGGGGAAGAATGGAGGGAGGATGAGGAGGAGAGAGTAGGACGAGAAGATACCTACCCATTCCCCTCTTCGCCATTCCTCCCTTTAAACACCCTCCTCCCCATCCCTCCCTCTAAACACCCTCCTCCTCCCCCATTCCTCCCAACACTCCTCGCCGAGGTCGCACCACTCACGCGGCCCCAGAGCCGCATCCGGCACGCACCGAGCCCATCACTCACGCCCTCGCCTCTCCCTCCCCCCCTCTCAATCGCTCTTTCTCTCTCTCTCTCTCGCTCTCTCTCTCCACAGCGCCAATACTCCATCGACACGGAACGCTCTCTATCCCCACTCCGCCCCTCCTCCCGAAGAACCGCCCCACCCACCCACACGGCGGCGTCGGCGGCGGATAGAGCCGCCCGCACCCGCTGGCACCATCGCGAGCGAACCGCACGAAAGAGGGAGGTGGGGGATGAGGGGAAATCAAGGAAAGAGGGAGGGAGACGGAATGGGAGGAAGAGGATAAAAACCTTTGTCTCTTTCTCTCCTGTCCTATATCTTCCCATTTTCTCTCGCGACCTCTCCCTCTCTCTCTCTCATCTTCTTCACTACGATTCATCCATACTTTTCGCTTCGTCAGCCCATCTCTTTGGTAATACTCTATGATCTATTAACCAATATATAATTAATTTGCCATTAATATGTATTTTATTGTAATTCATACGTAATTAATTTATTTTAATATGTAAATACCTATTGTAATTATATGACAAAAGGGGTCAATGTAAGAAGGGACTATATAGTCTCAATTTCGCCCAAAATAAAGTCGTTTGTCTGTCTGTCTCTTCCTCTCTTCCTCATCTCATCCCCGCTCTCTTTCTTTCTTTCTCTCTCTCTCGGCCAGATTATAGGTTTCGTAGGCTCTAGGCATTGTGTGCCGTAGGCCCTTTTATACAGGATGATGTTTAATTGGGAAAACATGGGGAAAACTTATTACTGATTTCTCAAGAAAATGTATTCTAGAAATAAGGTTTACCTTGTTGAGAAATTACGTTATTCATATCGAATTTACATCTGAGTTTTTGTAAAATTTTGTTAGTAAATTTTGAAATAATTTCATCACTATTTAATTTGCGGAATTATTCGAATTCTATTGAAACTAAAGAAAGAGACAATAGTTTCTTTTGCCCAATAGTAGGCCCATGAAAGAAAAACATTTATGTTAACATATATTATTTTTTTGAACTTTTTGTAGTCCCCTTTTTCTCGTAGGCCCTAGGCACGGTGCCTGTAGTGCCTATGCCATAATCCGGCCCTGCTCTCTCTCCATATATCCAGTCTTCCTCTTCATTCCTACTTCCCTTTCCCTCCATTCCATTCCTTCCATGCGTACACTGTCCCTCTCTCTCTTTCCCTTCCAGTCATCTCCGGCCTAATCACCATTTATATAATCCTATTACGTATTCCCACGTTTGTTATCTATCCGCCGACTTTATTTGTGACCTCTTCCTCTCAATTTTTTTAGCATGGTATTTTTTATGCCCTCCGTCCATTTATATTTATCTGGCAAAATTAACTGTTGCAGACGTCACTTTGTTGAATCTTTCCATACCGTAAAATGGAGCAGAGGTTGTAAACGATGAAAACCCCGATTTAGGGCCACAGTCTGTCCATCACCGACATTGACGCTAAAGCGAGGGTGGCGGTAAATCGAGGTCTATGTCATCATAAGACGAAAGTTCTGTTCACAACAATTCATCGTCGGTATGCGGGGGCGGTGCTACATAGGGAGGATGGGACGACGAATCCGGGTCTGACTGTTTTCCACTTTAAAATTCTTTTATTCCGACAAAGTTTTGGATTTACAGTTAAACCCCGTTTTAGCGCCACCGCTTGTCCATCACCGGCACTGGCGCTAAAGCCAGGATGGCGGTAAATCGAGGTAAATCCTTGCCCTATGTAATCATGCGGGGATGGCAATATATAGGGGAAAGGACATAGCCAGAGGGTCAGGACCCGCTGTACAGACATCTGTGAAATCGGCGATAACCTCGCTATAAACTTGCTACTTTGCCTCTTGCTACGCTTCCACTTGCTGCGTTGAGTTATGAGAACGAAAAACGAGATAAATGTTTATATTACTTGAATAGGACTTTTATTTAATCAATTGCTGGAAATTGGTTTTTGGCCCCAGACCTCCCCTCCCCCATGTAGATTTCTGGGTACGTGCATGTATAGAGACCGCTAAATTGGGGTTTTACTGTATTTAAAGTTATTTTTATCCTGAATATTCCGTTTGAAAAGTCTAAACCATGGTCGCAATAATAAAATATTTTAAGTGGAAAGGTACAACTTTCACTTCATTTTGCAGTGCATTTTTGTCCTTACTTCAACTCTCTCTCTCCCTTCTCTTTCTCTCTTCTTGATATTTCATTCTATTCTCCCGTGTTCTTATTCCACTGCTTTCTTCCCCTCTCTCGCTACGTGGAAATGGAACGACGGGTTAAGTGGGGTGAGTGGATAGATTCCTTCTCTCGTTACGAAGGAGGAGAGGCAGTGTCGGAGAGGGAAGAGAGAGGGGAGAAGAGAAAGGAGAGAGAGAGAGAGAGAGGGAGAGAGAAGGCTGAGAGGATAGGGATGAGAGCATCTATCTCGTTCGCTCTCTCTCTCTCTCTCTCTCAACCTCGCATTTGCCGCCGTCCTCTGCAAATTGTGATGCTGGATGAGATTGGGAGAAAAAGGAGTTGGAGGGTGAGTGGGAGGGAAAGGAGAGAGGAAGGGAGGGGAAGAAGAGAAGGGAGGAAGGGAGGGGAAGGAGAGAAGGGAGGGAGAGGTAGAGAGGTGGGAGAAGTTACGGCAGATCGTGTTTTGTTCCACGTGCAGGCTTCCGATTGTTAAAGACGGTGACGTCACCGCGTCTGGCACCCGTGGGATTTGATGGTACCCAGATAATGGAGAAAATATTTCTTCGTTTAAGGAGTTTAATACTCTCTTTGTGTCCTCCCGACACCCGAATTCGTTTTCGATCAGGGTTAAGGTAACAAAAGATTTGTTATAAACCCCTATATTTTACTCTCATTTACGAAATTATACATATAAAAAGACAGACCCCAATTTAGCGTCACATTTTGTCCGTCACTGACCTTGGCGCTAAAGCGGGGCTGGCGGTAAATCGAGGTATATGCTAGCTCAATATATTCATAAGATGGAAGTTTTGTACACAACGATTCGTGGGCAGTAGGTAGGGGTGGCACCATATAGGGGGAGCGTTAACTCGGGGTTTGACTTAATAATGAAACGATAACTTCGAATTTCAAGTTTCAAGTTATGACGAATAGGATTAAAATGCCATGCGGCTGAATATTATAATCTCATTGCGTAAAGTAATTCTATCCGAGACTTGAAAAATGGGTCTAATTCTTTTAGCCACCGACTCCAGCGATCGCCGACACCAAACGCGGAATATCGCGGTCGCTAAAGCGGTTTCGCGAACTTGGCACAAAACGAACGTGTGACTCATCCGACTCGTCATTCAGCACACTTCTCGCGATCGACCGATTCCTATCGATTTTTCGCCGCGCGGAAACTTCCCGTCATTTCTCACGCTCGCGAAACCGGGGAAATTTCGCGCTCGCCGGCTCGGCGAGATAATACGCTCTGCCGCGCGCACATGCGCACAAACAGGAAAGCGCAAAACAAAACAAAAAAAGAATCCAAAATAGGAGAACAAAATAAAAAACCGATGGGACGCCATAGTTTGCGTCGTGCGCCCTCCGCGCATCAATCCTTCCATCGCCAACCCGTTCCCTCCCACGCCTCGCCGCCTCCCGACGGGCACTGAACCCGGTTCTCCCGCTTGAAGAGGAAAAACAAGAAGAAAAAAATAACACCGGCACGGCAGGAGGCGCAGAACACAAAACAGAAGAGAATCGAAAGGCGAACGGGCGAGAGATGCACGAAGAGAGAACGAGAGTGAGATAGAGGTGGCGGAGTGTGTGGGAGTGAGGGTGGGGAGGGGAAGGAGGGGAAGGGGGCACGAAGCGAGCATCCGGGCGGTAGGAGGGGAAGGTGGGGTGAGATTGGAGGAGCGGCGGGTTGGTGGGCGACGCCCATGCCCGAAGGGGTCCGACCATATCTTGGAGGAACACGTCCCCACGGCCCCCCACGTGCCGACTCGATCCGCCCCCGCCGCCCGCCCTCGACCGCCCCATCTACCGCGCCGCCCCGTCGCTCCTCCTCCCTAACCCGCCCCCCCTCCGTCCGCCTCTTTTCAGAGCAGTCACACCTCCTCCTCCGCCTCCCTAGACTGCCGGAGCTCGCCCGGCCACCATGCCCAAGTCTGGAAGGAGGTTGGGACTGAGTGAGTGGGAAAGAATGAGAGCGAAAGGAAAGAGAATGAGGAGAGAAAGAGAGCAGTTGGTGGATGAAGAGACTCATCGGAGAGAATGAAGTGAGAATACGCGGAAAATTGAGAGGAAGATAAGTGAAAAAGGGGTAAACATGGACAAATGAGGCGAATATGGATATGGAAATACTAATAATAAAAATAAACTGAAAGAACAAGTGGACGGAAAGAAGAAAATAGATACATGGAATAGGAATCTAACAGCAATAAAATTGATTGGTTGGTCCGTAACACCAGATGTCGCGGCCTCATTATAAAGCAGTTATAATGCGGCTGATCGTTCTGCGTTATGACGTTTATATACTCAATAACAATATCTAATAAGATTACTGATAAAAATACTAAAATCATGTTAATGCAACTCAAATTCTGAATAAATGTATGTCGGCATATTTTGTTTGTTTGGTAAAGGTGAGGAATCGATCTTATACATTAAAAAAGGATTACATTTCGCTTCGACGCGTTCAAGTCTCTTAAAAACAAGCAAGGAAAATTTTGCTGGAGCAAAAAGTAAATGGAGATTAAAAAGAAAAGTTAGAGGGACAGACGGACAAACCGAGAAAACGCGCACAACGAGACAAAATGGAGAATAGATTGGCGAAAAAATGACGTATCTAGCTGCTTTCGTTTAGGAGTCAACGCGTCAGACAGACAGAGGGACAAACCGAACGCGTAAGCAGATTTTTTTAGATAAAAACGCTAAAAAAGTCTTCACAGTTAACGGGTAAAACTGACAAGAGTAAAAGAAGAGAGAATGGTTAGATGGAAAGGAGAAAGGAGCCCTAGGAGAAAGAAGCGATGAAGAGAGAGAGAGAGAGAGAGAGAGAGAGAGAGAGAGAGAGTGGGGATGTGGCGTCGGAAGGAGCAAAACAACACTCAGGCTTGCGCAACGGCTGAAATTATCTCACGATAGGTGGCGGCGCTCGCCAACGATGCGCCCATTATGTTGCGGAAATTACACCTTTTGTAATTACACAAGCGCTCGGAAAATTAAAAAATTTTCTCTCGGCCGAAGAGAGGGTTTCGGGCTGATCACGAGGGCATGAAGTCGACGTGACTCGCCCAAGATAAGTAATTATGAGATTTTTTGAAGCGAAATTCGTGGTATTAAGTCCATAGATCGCTTCCACGAGAAAGAAAATCGAGATCTTTCGAATAATAAACTGTTCCGCCGTTTGTTTGTTGTAAAAATTTCTTTCGGTCAACGTTATATATTTTCCCCTGCTAAAAAACCTACCTGAAATTTTCTGGGCTGAAGATGCCTAAAGAAAGTGATTTGTAATATCAGTTTCTAGGAAATGGGGTACTTTTCTTCTATCTATAAAAAGTTCTGAGGGATACGATAATGGCGTGGCGTTGGTATAGTATTTGGAATCATTCGATAAAGGCAAAGACCGAAAAGGAATACACCGAGACTGTTTAATGGCTGAACCATATTTATCATTCCTATTCTTATTTTTTCTCAAACGACGTGATTTCGATTTATCTGCCGATGTTTTGACAAGCGAGCAGAAGGTGGAACGGATGTAAAGGAAAGAATTAGACTAATAAAAAGAAAAGACGCGTTAAACGCAACAGATATATCAACCCCTTAAGAACCCTCAACCATTGTCTCGACCGTGAGAGAAAAAGAAGAGTGAGATTCTCGAAAAATTCCAAATAAAGACGAGAATGCTCGAGCCCCGCGTGGGAAAAAAACAAAGGATGCAACGAAAATTGGAGAGAGAGAGAACGAATGCATGAGAGAGAGATAAAGGAAGAGATAAAAGAGAGAGAAAATGCACGCCCTGGAGCTGCGTTTGTCGTGCGTCTCGAGTGATTTACGACGTAACATCGATCGCGCGGAAAATCTTAGCAAGTGTTGACGACAACGGGAATCCCGGGGTATCGAGCGTTCAAGAGGCTCCCTCTTTTCCAACTTTCAATCGCTTCAAACGTTTCCCGCTTCTTCCAAACATCTTCCAACTTCGCTCGATTTGTCCATACCCTACACTCTCTCTCTCTCTCACTGCTTTTCAGACAGTTCGAAACTCTCTTTAGCCTAAGTATGACGCTGGCGTTCATGTTGTAATTCCCAGCATTCACTTCAATCTACTGCTATTTCCGCTTCTCGTCTCTCAAATATCGCCCCACTTGCTACGATTCATTCGTATTATAATCTCTTTTCTCTTACCACTCCTCACTCCTAAGCTCCGAGTTGGAACCGCTCTTCGCCGTGATTATACGTTTCGCCTTGACGAATGGGAGAAATACTCGGCCGTCACGCTAATAACGTGCCTACTCCGCCGAGCCGCGGCGTTAAAAAAACTCTAATTTCTCATAAAAAGTAACAAAGAAATTTTTAAGTGTTGAAAATTAGCCTCCCGTGCGGCTGAAAGGTTGGTGTTGATGTTTCTTCGATCTAAAAAATATCCCATCGCGAGTATTCGTTATTTAAAAAAACCGTATCGTAATTCCTCCGGGCCTCTAACGATACCCGTACCTCACAAAATCCAGGACGAGCTTTATAACGATAAAGCCTGCAGGGTACGTAGTCGTTAGGTCCCATAAATATTTCGTGCCTGCGATCGCCACCGACGTATGGACGCGAGCGGCGATAACCGAATTGCCAATTAAAAAAAATAAGCGCGGCTGCAGACGAGGCAAATAAACGGCGCGTTCTATCGCCCGAAGTATTTTCAAATCGGGTCGGGTTCGTTTTTCTTATCCTTTCAAGAACGGGGAATGATTACATTGAATTTCTGTTTTTTTTTTCAGTCTCACGATCCATAAGGCCACAGAGAACAATCCACTCGTCCCTTCATTTTAATGATTCCTTTCTCCCCCTCTCCCGCCTGCCCCTCATCTCCGACCACGTGATTCAATTCATTTCCCTCACCCCCTATCTCCCCCCCGCTTCCTTCACCTCCTCCCCACCGCTCTAAAGTCTCCGCCCCATCCCATCCTAGTCCCCGTGTCACGAGCGCCCTTGCGCTTTGCTCCCGTGCTCTTCCGCCGACCTCCTCTCTCCTCCTCCCTCCCCTACTCACCCTCCCACTCTCCCTCATCCCCCTTCCGCTTTCGCTCGCACGGAGTGAGCCTGTTGGGGTCGTGCGCATGAATATCGTGAGTACCCACAGTCACGCGCCGCCTCTGGAGTCCGAACCAGACGCACGTGATATTTACTGCTTTCCCCTTCCCACGCCACTCGTCTCCTCCCACCCTCTCCAACCCCTTTAACACGGAGGGGGCGGAGGAAGGGAGAAATTGAGAGAGAGAGAGAGAGGTTACGCCCCCTCGCTCTCCAATCCTTCTCCTCGCCCCCGCGCAACCCATCTCAATCCTCGCATATATCTCTCCGAACCACTTCCCCGCCCCGATTCTCGAAATCCTTGGGTCCCAGACCCGAAACGTGTGGCACTCCTTCCCCCATATCCCTCGAACGCCCGACCGATGATAAAGGATCGCCCCTTCAGCGGACGCCCGACTATGAGAGAAGCATAAATTCCGTTCCCTTTCCTGTACGGAGGAGGTTTGGGTTTGATTAATTTTTTTTGAAGCGGCTATTTGGTTTTTTGAACTTTTTTTTCGTTCGGCCGTCAGATGCTACCGCTTGCCGGAATGTATTGCTGCAGTGTTACTCGAGTACTACTTTCGAATCCAAGCGCAACATTAAATGGCGGCATGACTAGCTACAAGTACTCCATATCGAAGGTTTATTTTGATCCGTAAACCGATTGTGCACGAAATGATTTCATGCTTGTAACTATGAATGAGCATAAATGGCCCCGGAATTCAAAGGTCGACGATTTCGAGTAATTTTCTGTGTTTTAAATGCAAATTGTTTCTTTTGTACCCGCGCAGTCGACATTTCACGTTCGCATCGCACGTCCTTTCAAAGCGTTTCCTCCAAAAAGGCAAACTGGTGAGGTAACGTGCGCTGCATCTCCGAAAAGGGACATGCCGAACTTTGGCAAAACTTTCGTTTTTGCCAGACGTGACTAGTTCCGCGAAGTTCCGCTCAAAACTGGCCGGATAAGGTAGGGAGCGAGGTTACACGAGACGGGCGAACAATATATCTCATCCGCTTTAACTTGCAAGTGAAGTAACATACTACTCAAAGTAGCGCGGTAACTACCCGAAGTGAAAGCGAAGCGCGCCCGTTTTCTAGGGCACCCTGACGACGAAGGACGATTCCGTGAACTTGAAAACGGATGGGTGGAATCTGTCGTCAGCTGACCGTGATGGAACCAAATGTTAAAAAAGATAAGCGCAGAGAAAAGGAATCGCTCGAGGAAACAAGCGAAGTGAGCGACGCTTCTCGAAGCCGTCACGGATTGTGGCGGAGACCCGCTAAAATAAAAAAAAGGAAAATGAATCTCTGACTTTGACCGAGGGGTTTAAGTGGGGAGAAACGCACACGCTGGGATCCAGTTGTCGGGGGACTCATTGCCGTGGGAGATCCGTCAGCCGTACACCTCCTCTCTTCTTCGTCATCCCCTCGTAGGACGATCCGGATGTCCCGTAATTGGCGCGTCGTTACGCACGCCGACCCCCGCCCGCCTACCGTCCTGCCCACACGCGTACCAAACATTCTCCGCCCCCATACGCTAGAAGCCTCCGCCCATCCCCCGACCATTCCTTCCCTCCCCCGACCATTCCTTCCCACCCCCACCCATTCCATCTCCGGCAGAGCAACCGTGGAGTTCAATTCGGTGACCTTCCGGCACCCGTATCCTCCCAACCGACTCTCGCCCAACCCAGCGCCGCTCGTGCACAGTAACAGCTAGCCACGCAGTACGTGGAAGCAAGATCGAGGAAAAAACGTGACGAACGATATGCGCACGAAGGGAAGGCGATGGGAATAGGCACGAAGAGCAGGAATCGATCCATGGACGGAGGATGAGATAGAGAGAGGAGTATTCTTCGCTGCCTACTCATCCATCCGCTTTTATCAGTTATAGAGAGGAATAGAGAGGGAGGGAGGGAGGAGGATAGGATAGGAGGGTGAGAGGGCGTTAGAGTCACGAGTGAGCCCCAGATCAGATAGAGCCGCATTTAATCTGCCCACGCGAACTGGCATGCCTCTCGCCCTCCTTCCCTGCCTCCAAACACGATAAAATTCCTTTAATTGGTTTCCAAAAAAGGCGTTAACTACGCGGTGTATGGGTTAGATTACCCGTTTGGGGAACAGTTATCGTAGGTTTCGTTCTCATCGTTGCAAATATACGTTCATGTGCACGTACTTGCCCACGGCTCGATATGTATTGGTGCACGGATATTAGAGTCATCATGCAGATATCTTTGCAAAGTTATTTAATAAATCAATACACATTCGAATCCCGATTTAGCTACACTGTTTGGCACTATATATATAGGAGGGTGCTAAATCGGGGTTCCCACTGTAGTATGAGAAATGAAAGGCTGCACTATTTTCAATGCCAGCTTAAATCAGTCGACAAAATAACGATGGCGCGCGCGTAGGACGAAATCGTTTTGAAAGTGTCTAAAAAGTGAAAGACAAAAAATAGAAGCAAAAAAAACAAGTATCAAAGATAAAGAGATAGGCGAAAGCGACGACAGAGAGAGAAAAAAAAGAAACGATAGATAATGCACGGAAGAGGACGGAGATAAATAGGAAAGAATGAAAAGGGAGGAAATAAAAGAAAAGAGGAAAATTGAACGTGGAGAGAGAGAGGCCTTTGAAAGAGAGATTGCTCTCTCTCTCTCTCTGCGGACGCTATACGGGCCAACAATTAAGATGACACGCTATGTGCTGGCAGAGGCGGTTGGTGTTGCGTGGCAGCGCTAGATGGAGGTGGGCATAGGGAATGAGGGGAGTGGGGAAGGGAGAGAGGGGGGAACGACGAAAGAGGGAGGGGCGGGGAAGGGAAAAGGGAGGCGAAGGGAAGGAGGCATGGAACGACCACGGAAAATATAAGAGAACGTCGCCAGAAGCGCTCTTTTTACCATCTCAAAAAAGTTTTTTTCTTCCGTTTTTCCGCGAGAACCATGACGTTACTTTTTTCGACGTATTTCGCAACCGCGTTTACTTTAGTTGTTCCTTTCGTGTAGATAGATAGATAGAGAGAGAGTACGGTGGCGCCACGTGCGGGCAATCGCATGAATATTCAGTCGCTCGGAGCTGAAATGGTCGAGGCTCAGCCTGCGTCGCCTCCCGGAATTGTTCCTCCGGGATTAATTCCGCAGAGTGAAGCGGAGGATAGAAGGGACTCCTTAAGACTTATGTGCCCGGAGGCGGTTGGCAGGACTTTAATAGGAGATGGCTCGTAAAATGAAAAAAAAAATAATCGAATGGCTTCGATCTAAGAAAGGCCTCGAACTAACTCTGGTCGATCGAATTCGTCGAAATTAAAGAAAACGAGAAACAAAATTCCTGTGTTTCGGATTCGATCGTAACGACTAGAAAGAATTTTCAACCTGCAGCGCTCATCGAACTGGAAACCTTTTAAGGCCTTTCTCTCTCTCTGCGACCGAAAAGGAACTAGTTTTCGAGTCCTCCCAAAAACAAATGATGCACACTTTTAATTTTCCCTTCTCAAAAGCCCTTGTCGAAGAAATGGCCGAAGGAAATAATCTTTAACAAGAATGTCCAAGCGCCACTGGCGAATATGGAATGCTCGTTCTGGAAGAAAATGAACATATTTGTTCAAATGCACGTATATTAAGACCAAATATAGCTCTGTTAATGCTTCGAATAAATATCAGCATAACACAACACCACCGATAAAAAGACATCGCTTTATGTCATGTTCTGTCTCAAATTTCAAATACGCCATTTATAAAATCACTACCTCATACGACCGCGTAAATAGCAAATTTATAGCATAAATACACTATAATATTTAAAAAAATTTACTCATTTCCAAATTTAGCGGCCTCTAATAGTGGAAATTCAAATTAACTATAATCCGAATCGTAATATTTTATTAATACCTGCTAAACCAAAAAAAGGAATTTCCCATCTATCTCTTAAAATAAAAAAATCGAATGTCCAAAGAGGGGCGGGCGACAAAGCGATAACAATATTTCGTTTTTTAAATAAAAAAAACGAGCCGAAAACTGATGTTTCAACAGACGCACCTATTAATCACATCAGGTATTATTCGGTGAAGAGCACCTCCCATATGCGTATGTTGACCAGGTTTGCCAAGGCCGCACCGCCGAATGGCTGGTGGCGTACGTGGACATAACCAAAGTTACCACGTCCGTCATAAATGTGTGCGAGAGTAGTATACGCATGAATGCGTGGGCGTCATCTACCATGACCACTGGCTAATTTCCTCCCCTTCACAACCGCACGCCTTTCCTCATATGATGCTGGGCATCCATGCTTTTAACTGCGCGCACAGAAACGCACGCGCGCGAAATCCCATGGCACCGATTTCGAGCCCTCAACAGTAACATTGGAAGACGCGAGCAATCTCGCTGCGACGACCGAATTGGATTTATTATTGAGAGTGAGATAGAGAGGGAGAGAGAGAGAGCGAGTGGTATAGGGTGAATGAAGGAGACGCAAGGGGTAGCAATAGTGTGGGTCGTAGATGGATGGATTGGGAAAAGGGGAAGAGAGAAAGAGAGAGATATGCGGAAGATTGATGAGATGAGATAATGAAGATCGTTATAAGAAAGCAATTAAGACGGAAGAAATGAGAAATGGGCGGAGAAAAAAGAGCAACAAGAGTGTGCCAGAGAGAGGGAGAGGGAGAGAGAGAGAGAACGGACGGGTAACTAAGATCGATGAGGCTATGGAAGGATTTTAAAGGAGTGGTGATGGCGTGGAGGGAGGTGGTGGGTGAGGGGGGGAGGGCGAGGCGGTAAGGGCCTCTCGTGTGTGAGAGAGAGTTGGAGACTGAGAGAGAGAGAGAAATGGGGAGGTGTATGCTAAAAAGGGGGTATATATAATTAGGAGAGGTGATTAATAAACAGACGGAATGGGAAATGAGAGACAAGAAGTAAGAGGGATGCAAAGAGAGAGAGAGAGAGAGTTGAGGAGGAAACGAGATCGTTATAAAGGGGATGGAAGTGATGGGGGAGAGATAGAGAGGGTGAGGGAGTCGAGAGAAAACAGTGCCATCGGAATGTTAAATGCGAAATAAATCAGCGACGACTTATAATCAGGCGCGTCCATCTGTTCCGGCTTAATTTTCTCTCCCGTTCGTTTTTTTTTCTCCTTCCCTAACTGATGCGTCGTAAATGCGAGATAATGTGTACATGTTGCGCGAGGGACCCGTGTGTTTTTATTCGCTAATTAAACTTAATGACGAAAGGACCTGCCCTGAAGTGTTTTGCGTCTTATTAGACATACTTTGACTGCTGAAGGAATTATTTAGATGAATTTCGGCAGCGGCGGAGGATTGATCTGCCTGGTGTCTGTGAATTTATAAAAAGTAATGGATACTTTGGTCGGATTCCAGGATAACGAAGGGCGATCCAACGTTAACCAAACGATATTGGCCGCTAGATCCGCGAATCAAAACGAGAAATTCAACCGCACACGGGATTTTTCAAATAAGACCACGTTGGCTTATTATTCTATCTTATTATAAAGTGCTGTCATGTGAAACGCTAAGTTTTATTCGAGGAATCTTTATGCTTTCTTTGAAATTTTAGGTTGCGCACTCATTTGTACTATGGACGCCATACTACCGAATGCCAGGTATAAGGTTCGTTCAAGTAAACGGAGGAAATTAATACATTCAAGCACAGGCATCCGACATCTAGATTCTTTGGAACTAGATTCGATAGGAGAAGGGAAATGGAAAACTCCGCGGAATGGAGAAGGGATTACACAGGTAATGGAGTTCGACATGCTATCGCTACAATAGGAGAGTTTTCAAAAAGAAGCTAGTATCACAAAAATCTCTTTACTTCCGACTAGACCTTCTTTTATTCGTCGGAAAAGAAACACGGAGATGTTTCTAGGAACTATTCCTTTCCGACAGAACTTGTTACAAACCCATAATTCGGAAACATTATTCCGATGTATCCACGGGAAGAGTTCCCGGGGGGAAAATATGAAATCGCATTTAAAACGAATTAACGTATACTTTACCATGTTCAACTGACACCTTTCAATGAACGCATAAAAAACAGGTCATTTCAGATCGAATTTATCCTTAGGGATCGCTTTAGTCTTTCAAAAACCTAACGAAATAATGAAAAACGGTATATAATATATATTTAGCCCGCATACTTTCAAGCCTACTGATAAAAAATCACAATACTGTCGCTTTATAAAGCAATTTGGCAAAACATTATGCAAAGCAATAAAAAGTCAAGTCAATGGGTTTTGCACCAACGCCTATGGCAAATTACAGCGATAAATTTCAAATGCTGCAATCATACACGGTCCTCCAATCCATTTTCATCTCTCGTTTTAAAACAAAGGGTTATATATTTTTCGTCTGCTTCGTATCTAATCTTATTCACCGGTTTTATTGCCACTAGATGTCTCTCAGTGGGCAAATAAACCTCATCAAAGCAAAAATATATCTAATATTGCTTCTCGAAAACAACGCCTCACGAAAACATCAATGAAGTTTTCTCTGCACTTTTTAGTCACGTATTTACGCAATATTGGTGATGTTATAGAACAGGGATGACCAAACCGTGGCTCTCGAGACGCACGCGGCTCTTTAGAACTTAATGTGCGGCTCTTTTACATTTCTACTCACCGCTTTTCACTCAATAACGCATTAACGAAGCGTGAACTGTGAGACGTTCTGGGGATGCCTAAGGCCCGGCGCACATTGAAAGTACTTATCTGAGTCCAGCCTGATTCGCCTCTTTCCCACTCAAAATGTGTATATTAGAGGTAGTGCAATGAATAGCCAGGAAGGGAGGAGAGAAACCTGGTGCCGGCATTTGCCTGCTCTTACACCAGGGTGGCCAACTGCTTAACGTCCCTTCCGAAGGACGGAGTGTAGATTTGAGCGCGCTTCTCATTTTCTCGTGTTCTCTTGCCTCATTGTCTCGTCCTCGTCAACTTAGTTCCAACACGCACAAATAGGGGGCCGGAGCGTCCTCCGAAAAAATCCTCATAAGGATTCGAACCGGGTGTCGCTTTTTTAGCAGATCGTACGGTGGGGCCAACATTCTAACCACTACACCACCGGCTCCCCCGCACATTGAACGTAGGGCAGCAAAGCACAGCATAGTGGAGGACAACCTAGATTCCTGTGTGCCATAATTTTGAGTGAGACACCGAACATTGAGCAGAGCGCAGGCGCAACCGAGATAGAGGGCTCGGTCAGCACTGCTTTGCCTGTAGTAGAGACAGTTTCCTCTATGAGGTCCGTGCTTCCTAGCCAGTTTGTCGTCAGTTCACAGTTCCAGTTCCTTATGACCCCAATCATGAAGACTACACGAGGACAAAGTTAAAAGACTAAATTTGGAGTAAAATAACCCAGGAAATAAGTATCTGGCCAAATAGGTTTATATCTTCTTCTTTTGATTGCATTATATAACAGCATCACATTCATTATTTCTGAGTCTGACTCAGAATCTAAATCAAGAAATAAATACGAACACGGGACATGCTATGCCTCCACAACGAATGCTCTTGACTTCAATCTGCGCTCCTCAACCAAAAACTGCCTGGACTGCGTCTGCACGGCTGTCCTCCACTATGCTGTGCTGCGCTGCCCTACGTTTAATGTGCGCCAGGCCTAAGGGCTCTGCATTGCCTCTAGCACAGGTTATGTTTACAATTCACAAATTTATGTGGATAGAATGTATGACTTGCGGCTCTCGAACTTATGAAGATATGCGGTTCCGAGAGCATGTACTTTTGGCCACTCCTGTTATAGAAGATGGAAATGTATAGGGGCAATAACAGTGTCTCCCATTCCCAATGTAAACATAACTTATGCACGTAGATCTCGAGACAAGCGAGGAAGTGTCTGGAGGAACCAGAACCATCGCGTCGCTCGTGGAGATGAGGATTTCCTCTTTTCCTTTCGACCACCACCAATTGTCCTTCTATCGACCACCGCCGTCGGGGGCCGACTCACCGCCCGCCCCCCTCTCTCGCCTTCCTCTCCCATTTAAGAATACGTGCAGAACGGGAACTCCTCTCCCTCCTCTACCAATTCCCTCCCCCAATCCTCCGACTCTCCTCTCTCCATCCGATTTAACAGCTCCCCATGCTACAGGCACAACCACTCTTTTCTCCCACTCAAGTCAGACAAAAGCACGCCGACGCCGATCTCCAAAACCACACTCCCTCCTCCTCCCTTCCTCCTCCTCTCCAACAGTCGGGTGCAAGGTCGTGCGTCATCCTCCCGCATTCCCCCTTCTTCTCCCCTCCCTCCATCTCAACTCTTTCGTTTTTCTCTCTCTCACCGACACCGTTTCTTCTCCTCCCGTTCTTTATTCTTCTTCCTTTATCCTCCTCTCTTCTCCCCACCCTCGCCTCTCCTTCCTTGCTCATCCCCTCTCCATCCTTCCCTCCCGCTCCCTCCACCTCTTTTAGCCTGAAGGAGAAGTGTACTCCCGACAGAGACGCTTAAAAAACATTCTTTTCTTCCTCCCTTCCCTCGCCTCTCTCTCGTACCTCGCCAGAGGACTTCGATTTCCAATCGCCAACACCCGGAGTGAAAGAGCAAGAGAGAGAGAGAGATGGAGAAGTGGAGAGATAGAGAGAGGGAGATATAGAGAGAGAGAGGAATGGAGAGAGAGAAAGGGAGAGAGAGAGAGAGAGGCGAAGCACTCGGCACATACGGACATTAAGGAGAGAACTGCCAACTGCCGATTTCCTGCGATTTTTGATTCCGATCGGAATGCCTTGAAGAGGTAGTAGGGAGAGGGGTGAGTTAGCGATCGGAAAGAGGAGGTAATTGGGTTCGTGCGTGAGGGGGCAGACGAGAGGGAATAAAATGACTGGGGGAGTCGCGGGAAGGGTGAAGAAGGGGGGAGGGGTTGAGGAGAAGGGGGGGAGGAGAGGTTAGGGGAGGTGGAAACAAGCGAGAGGTGATGGGAGGAAGCCGAGCGGAATTGTTGCCGGGGAACAATCGCGACTACGGTCAAGAACTCGAGCGTACATTTTTGTCCCGAGATGTTGAAAACAAAAATGTGTAACAAAAAAAGAAAAGGAGAGAGCGAAGGTGAGATCGGGCCAGCCAGGAGAGATTAGAGAAACAAAGTGAGGAGAGAATAGCGGGAAAAGAATAAGATGAGAGGTTGGGAAAGAGAATTTACGGCGCGATGAGGCCCGGATAAGAAAGGGGAGATGCGCACTATATTCTGAGTATATAGAAGAAGAGTAAGGTAATAAAAAGGAGGAAAATGATGGAATTAGAAGGGAGAAGATGCATGTTCGTGTGAGATCCTTTAACTACCCACGACACACGTACTCCCCCTTACTCTTTGCCTCTATAGCGAGCACACTTCTTTTGAAGCATCGAAATTTCCTCCTTAATCAACATTTAAGCTAACTTTTACTTATATTTTTCATTCACTCGATTTGTCAAGCTTCCTTCATCTACACCGAGTAGCACCAATTACGTTACCTGTATAACTAACTTTTTCGTTCATCCTCGAATCTGAGGGGATGGCCTCCGTATTGAATTTCTTCGACAGGAATAAAATGTCGGAGGAATAAATGAATAAGGAATCCTTTATCGCCTCCGTAAGTGCAGATGGCTCGCGAGACGTTCGTCGAATGGCGTGAAAAAAATCGGCACTTTCGTCCCTTTTTTTCCACATAAATTCCACGGAAAAGCGAGCTAATTTCGAAGGGCGTGTACATCTACGAGCGGCGTCGAACAACAGTATCAGACAGGCCTGTCGATTAGCGATCGCGATCACGTCTGCCGCCACTCTCCCCACCCCATTCTCGATGCGTGGTGGTGATTTGAGACGGAGTGGGGGGGGGGGCAAAAACGTCCGAATGTGTTACGCGCAGGTGCACGCCGTCTCGAAAAACGGTCGAACGGATTTTAATGGATTGCCTTTCCTTAAGGGTGTGCATAACGAGTGCACCAGCCGTGCAATTCTCCGCATCTCTTTCTCTCTTTCTCCTTCCAACGCTGCATAACTCTTCGAACTTTTTGAGAAAATTTTTATGCACGTCGCACTCCTTCCCTAACGGCGCTCACGTGATGAGCCTCCGATGCAATTATAATGGCACACGCGCGCACAGGGAAAATTCGCCTCACGCGCTCCGGTGTTTTTCTTTTCGTTTTGATTTTGGTTTCTCGCGTCCTTCTCTTTGTCCGCAGCGCCTCCGTGAGCGACTGCAATTACACGATCGGCCTCTTTCCTCGAATTTAATCGCATTCAAATCAGCGTTCCATCTTAACTCCATGTGGAATGATTACGAAGCAAATCCCTTTCGGTTTTGTAATCCTACGTCTACAGTGACAAATTAACGGTCCCTCGAAAATAAGTAATTTATTCTACAGTGTAGAATAATGATTGAGTTTTGGATATCTTCAAGGAATAACAACTATTTAATGTTGGAACTTAACCCTTTAAGGACTATGGTAGCGTACTCGTCCATCGTCCAATCGCCTCCATGGTCTACGGTCGCGTACAACCGTTTCCGAATTCCTTTCACTATAGATACGATCAAGTATTTTCATGTCCTATATTTTTAACAGTTTTATGTAAACCGTACTCTTACCAACAAATACTTCTCAAGCAATCTCTTTAGTTCTCATTTTGTAATGCCCTCCATGTTTTTTTCAACCCCATCAAAAATTTTCTAATCCGGGTAAGGATGTGTCGTTAAAAATAATCTCAGCGCATAAAGGGTTAATAACTTTTGATAGATGGTTGGTCGGCGATACAAAAGGTCGCAGGTTCGAATCCTGCCGAGCGCAAGGTGTTATTGCGCTCATCGTAAAATGACGTAAAGTGCTATAAATATGATACTTAATAATTAAAACGAAACTAATGCAACACTATTTAACCTGATACGGCAAAGCGTATACATTTATGGACAAGTTTGTTTCTGAAAGGTATAAATATCTCCGCCAAAAAAATATTTCGGTTACCTATATAAAGTCGAGTTAAAGTTAAAAAAATCTAAATTTGAAATTTCCACTTCTTCGTCTGTTGCCTCCCATTTTCCAGTTGTCCTTATCGCTGATGACTCCAGCGATAGGCGCTCGCGTAACAGCCGCCGGCGCTGACGTGCCGAGACACACCGCCAATGGAGTCCCAAAATATCGCAACCCATTCATTTCACAACGAGAAACGGAGAACCCAGCACGACACGCGCTCTCGTCACGACACGAGGGGCCTCCGAAACGACTCCCGAAAAAAAAGAAAAATAAGCTATAAGATGGCGGAACGCCCGCCGTCATGAGAAGGAACATGGGCGAAACAGCTGAATAACGAAGCGACGAAAAACAAACGTGGAACGCGACTTTGCGATGAGCACCATGAGGGGAGGAAGAGGCGTAAAAGGGAGGTAAGGTCAAGGATATTTGCTTTGATCAAAGGAGACATCGCCGACAGATGAATGCGCAAATATATGAAAAGCGAAAAGAAGAGGGAAAGATTGGTGTTCTTCCACAAAGTCCCGATTGAGAAATAATGATGTTGGGAGGACGAAAATGTTGTTGGAAACAGAAAGGCACGTAGCCAAAAGATAAAAGCGGACACCTATCGGAAGAATATGAAGGTTTGTCGTTTGGAATGATATAAAGAAAGGCTATAGAATAGGTTCTTATTTATACAATGAAAGGTCAGCGTTATTAAAGGAATGAGAATTTAACTAGATTTATAAATGTTAGAAGATGATCATTTCTTAGGCCATAGTAATGATTACGCTGTCGGATCATTCGTTTAAGATTATATTAAAAATATCAATTCTTAAACATATACACGATGTGGTAGATGCATTAGAGATAAATATGAAGTAAAAAATTAAAATTACTTCAAAAGGATATGCGAACAAATCGGAATTTATCTTTAGTTTCTGAGGTATCATATAAGCGAAAATCAAGACTACATAATTTACTAATTGTAACAAAAAAGGTTACGAGACTATCACTTTACTGAAAAAATATGAAATGGCTCAACTGAAATTTCCCGATCATTTTTTCAATACAGCTTCGCGGGCCGCAAAAAGCGCTCTCGGGGGCCGCATGTGGCCCGCGGGCCCCAGTTTGGCGATTCCTGCTCTATATGTTACCCCATACATGTACATAAATTAAACAAAAGTTTTCCCGTATGTTAAGTAATTTACCAAAAATGCTGTAGGTACATATAGGGCCATCAAAGTACTACATTTTTACGCGTTATTTAGAAAATCAATAAAACATATTCGGTCAAATAATGAAAATGGAATAAAAGTCCGACTTGACTCGGGGAAAATAATTTTCGAAACGTGCAGGATGCCCGAGACATCTAAGATAAACCAGTCAAAGAGGTTAAGAGGAGATGGAACAAATCAATGATTCCGAAAGCGAGCGTAATACTTCTTAGAAGAATAAACAGGATCGAGAGAATGATAAAAAACATGACCAGAAGGAGGTTTGGAGCATTGAGAAATAAAAGGAGCGACCGTTGGGAAGAAAAAAGCAGCGCCACCCCGCTTCATTTGTTTAAGTTTCGACCTCCAAAGGCGTGGCGTCCATGGAGATTGATCCAGACGGTTGGGCCGGCCGGTCGCGCCTCCAGCGAAGTGAGGTCGTTACCTGAGCGCGTTCGTTTTTATTGTTTCCTTCTCGAGCCCCGCGGCACCCCCCCCCCCTCCTCCGAGCGGCGCACGCAAAGTTCTCCCTGGAGGGAAGAGGTAAAAAAAAAACAAATAAAACAAATCCGAGGAGAACCTCGAAAGCGTCCGAAGGAGATATAGCGTGTCCGACACGCGTCCAAATTGGTCACGGCTCAGATCCAGACGACAGGACAACCTCCAGCGCCCACTCGATCGCAAGGACGCTGGATGGATGGCTGTGCGAGGAGCGATTGTTACGCAAAACCACACGCGGTGACTGTCGATTTCGCTAGGTGGCGAGTCCTTCGAGGAAAAGTCAAAGAGGGCGAGAGTTCTACCCAAGGCGGAGGCAGCCAGTCTTTTCTACCGATTGCCATAAGTCCAAAATTACAACGTGCACAAATAAAAAATTCTTGAAGAGTATTCATCTACCATCACCGAATGCCACCAAAACGAATAACCTAGGTACGGCATGGAATGATAATACGGCATGAGTAAACCGAATATATAACAAGTAAGATACTCTAGCTAAAGCAAGAGGTGGAAACGTTTTCTTAAACATTTTAGCGCGATTTATATGCCTACATCTTTGGGGAGGAGACAAACAGCACCGTTGGAATGGCGATCCATATAAGACCTTCACAGCCGTGAAAACTTCACTCCTATAGCTTCGGTAGTCTGGCCGCAATACCATTTCAAAATTTCGAATTTTCCGACTTTGAAGCCACCTAGCGGAAAATCTATGAGAAACCGGGAAAATCCAATCGGTGGAAAATTCATAAATTGATGAGCTATCTACTTCAAAAATAATTTCCCAAATATCTCTTAAAATAAAAAAGTAAATTTACACACGGACAGCGTGATCACATTAGCGCGTTTTTTTTATCATAAGAAGACGCGCTTACAGCGGCCTTCAATAAGCGCGCGTGCAGCAGACGTGATAAAAAGCGCATCCAAGTTGTAGTGCGCGCGTACATCTGCATGTACCTACGCCACAAGAGGAATTATCTACCACAGGCCGCCATAAAATTCGGCGTGTTAAGAAAAGCGTCGGACGCATAGATCGAGCCAATTATTCAAACGAATGCGAACCTATCGGCCGTTTTAAGCGCTACGTTATGAACTGCCACCCAACTTCTTGAAAGTCCCGTACTATAAATGAGCGAGGCCGGATGATGTGCGCCCCGAGCTGCATAACCTGGGTGGCCACACGACGCGCGAAACAGAAACGAAAAAAGAAAAACAACTCGGGCATCTTTTGAACGCCATCCAGGAGGGGTCGTGTTTCATTCCGAAGGAAGCGTCACTCCCATCTCACGACCGCCTCCGCCCAAAACCCTCACGCCCCCTCAATTGTCACGCAGCCGCCCCGTGGAGGGGGCGTTGAGGAGGAGACGGGGAGAAAAGGGGTTAAAACAAGATGATCCAAACGGAACTAATGATGAATTGAAGATTTGACTCCGACCGTAAACAAAAAGGAATTTAGCGAGAAGAACAGAGCGTTAAATACGTATTTCGAGATCCAGGCCCTCATCATCAATAGCTGCTATCGCGTGTGGTGTGTTGGTTGGCGTGCGTGAATTTAAACTTATGTCTACTATCCATTTAATCAATTATTAATACTTATATTGCCTTTAATAGTTTTAAAATCACGCGTATTTGTGAGGCAAAAATAACGCGTGCTTGTATAGGACTATACTGAATCCGAGTCCAACAATAGTTGTTGTTATGGCAACACTCTCGCAATGAGTGATAAAAACTGCAAAAACGCCAGTATATACGCGAAATAGTTCCTGGAATGGAAACCGGGACTTCAATCTTCGCAACAAAAACTATATCCGGGACTTCGGCCAACGTAGCAAGAGATTTTCACCAAGTGTCATGAAAATCGGTTTATTAATTCAAAAGTTAATAAGGGGGATGGAACAGACACAATGACGAAACTATAAGCCAATTTCCATTCTGGCAAGTAAGCTAAAAAACAGAGGAAGAAAGGAAGAGGCAATGAGAGCGAGAGAGAGAGAGAGAGAGAGAGGAGAGAGAGAGAGAGGAGAGAGAGAGGAGAGAGAGAGGAAGGAGAGAGAGGAAGGAGAGAGAGGAAGGAGAGAGAGGAAGGAGAGAGAGGAGAGAGAGAGGAGAGAGAGAGGAGAGAGAGAGAGAGAGGAGAGAGAGAGAGGAGAGAGAGAGAGGAGAGAGGAGAGGAGAGAGAGAGAGAGGAGAGAGAGGAGAGGAGAGAGAGGAGAGAGAGAGGAGAGAGAGGAGAGAGAGGAGAGAGGAAGAGGAGAGAGAGAGAGAGAGGAAGGAGAGAGAGGAGAGAGAGAGGAAGGAGAGAGAGGAGAGAGAGAGGAAGGAGAGAGAGGAGAGAGAGAGGAAGGAGAGAGGAGAGAGAGGAGAGAGAGAGAGGAGAGAGAGAGAGAGAGAGAGGGGGAGAGGAGAAGTGAGGGAGATAAGAGACGCACGCGTGCCGGCGCAAGGTTGTTTCTAGAACGCCCTCTTTTCCTCCTCCACTCTCAAGGAGCTGGCGCATGTGGAAGAAAGGGCTCGTGAGTGTGCAAGTGGATGAGAAGTGTGATGACTCCTTTCTTTTTCCGAGTGCCAACTCCCCTTCCAGGATCTATGTTCAGTTCTTCGCACGCCTCCCTCTACCTTCTCTGTTCCCCTCTCTCACTCTCTCTTGCACTCTGCAGTCGTTTTATAGCGCCCTTTACCAGCCGCCCATCCCTCTAACGACCACTCAGCTCCTGTTGTTTTCGTTGCCTCTCGGTCCCTCTCCATTTGGAATAGGCGACGCATTTCGAAAAGTGGGCTTCTCCTATTGAGTCCTCGGGGGAAGGAGGCAATCTATCGCCGTGGAACCTCCCTCGCGTTCCGCGGAGGTTGGGAGGGAAATCCACAAGTGCGTCCTTCCTACGGATATACAATAGTCTAGGGTTGGTAAACCTCTGAAGCGAGTGCCACTTTTGGCACGCGAGACTATTTCGTTTGGCACGCAACAGGAAAATATGGCTTATTGACAGTCTCCTTTATATTTTTTCCATTTCGGAAGCAATTTCTAGGGAAATTGCAATTATGTTGATGAAATAACTGACTGATGATGACATTTTGTCTGAGAACGAAATGATTGTTGCTCCATAAATGTCGCTCGGCCATAAGTGATCTGGGAAATTGAATCTTTTTCAGATGATAAATTGAATTTGATATAAACAATCGATAGTTTCCGGAGCTTAAGCCCGAAAATAAATTATCATAATTAAAACATGAAATTGTTTCTTTTTAGGTGCATTTTAAATTGTCACGTAAGTTAGAAAAGGACAGTCAATATTTGTAATTTTGGCACGCGAGCAAAAATAAGGTTTACCATCCATGCGGTGGTCCCTCGCCAACCAACAGTCTTGAGTATTCGCGGTTCTCCACCGTGCCTAATACTGCAGTGCCGTAACTAGGGTATGGCAAAGATGGCATTTGCCATAGGCGCCGCTTACAAAAGGCGCCAAACATTCCCACAAAAATCCCAAAAGTTTATTTTTCCATAAATCAAAATTAATTTAATACTCAAATATTTAAGTTATTGTTAATAAAAACGCTAATATTCTTTATGAAAATGTAGCAAAAATCATAGTCTGTAAACAAGGCGTTTCCTTAAAATTTTGCCATAGGCGCCATATCTTTCAGTTACGCCTCTGCCTAATAGGCTAATATGACTAATTTTAAAATTTATGTAATTGAAGAAGCCACGCGCTAACTACTCTTTACCGGAAGGAGAGACACAGGAAAGAGGAATTTTAGCTCCCGATAGGACCACGAGTTAATAGGGAGGTGGAGGTTCGAGGAATTATAAGGAAGAATCGCTTTTACCAGAGTCCTTCAAAGCGAAAGGCCAGGCGGGCGACGTCATTATATTAAATGCAAAACAATACTTCTTTATGCTTCGAACATATTTTCTTTTGCATTTATATAATGAACATTTTTTTAAAGTACAGCATACTTATTTTTAACGTTGAAGTGAGCAATATAGGACTGTAGGTGTCTATCTCCCCGTAATCTCTAATTTCCCATAAGCTGTGGCCCTCGCCAACCGCGGTTTCGTCAACCGCGGGTAAATTCAAGAACGTAATCCCCGCGGTTGGCGAGGGACAACTGTATATTTTAATACACACAAACGTGTGATGTAAAGTACATGCATACACGCCCTTAAGTGCCACAACACGAACATTAAGAGTTAAACTAAAATAATTCAGTTCAGAGAATACGGGAATATTTTATCGAGCAAACGTTCCAATACAGATATTATATACATATATGTTACTTTCGACCTAGCAATTAACGACTTATATCTCACCCATCGCCAGCACCATTATTTCACATCCCTGTTTTAATAGTCGCTCGCAGCCATTTTTATGGCCCCGTCTCCTGGTAATAGATCGTAACGATGAGCCGACGCTAAATAACAATGGCAGCAATGGGAGTTTAAGTATGGGTTTAGAGTGGGAAGACGTTTACGACTGAGACGGGATTTGGCTTTAGGACGCTTCCGGATTTATATATAGAGAGAGAGAGGCTTACTCTATATAATTTTGTTTAGTCCACGGTTGGTCGCCGTTAGTTATTGAATCGCTTAAGGTATCTTGAGGTTATCCCGAACTCGTGCTAGAATATTTAATTTTCACAGAAAAGTTCGAAATATTGTCTAGTTTCGTAGTAGAATGGTTAAAAGAAACGCGACATAGCTCATATTATAGAAGTGAACTTTGATTATCTAGTGAAATTTTAATTGTATTATTACACGAAATGTGCCAAAATTGCACCCAAGTGTTGGTTTGAGGAACGCGTCTCTGTCAAATAAGATACTATTATCCTAATGATTCTCTCTAATGGTAAGCGTCATAGATTGCTGATATTAGGTCAATATAGAAACACCCACAAACTCTAAACGCTAAACGGACTATGGTTGACAATACTTTATATAGTTTATTTAAATGATTTTCTAGACTATTCAGTCAACAAAAATTAAAAATATCTAGAAAATGTTTTTTTTTCTTTCAAACAAAAAACAAACGTCAGTTCATAGATTAACCAAAAATCGCCATTGCCTTGAAAAAGGGAAACTCGGGTTCGTATTTTTCTTAAACACGGCATCCTCTTTCCCCTCTCTCCGCCTCCCTTCCGGCGAATAAGCGACGAAGCGATTAACCAATCAACGCGAGACGATACACAGCAAACCACTTAACCCCGCCGCGACCTTCATATCCATTTCCCCTAAAGTCATAGCGAAAAGCGGGTCGCTATATAGCAAGATAGAGAACTTTTTAGCTGCGAGCGGAGTTGAGCGAGGGCGAAGGGGGAAGAAGGAGGGGGAGACAGGGGGGAAGAAGGAGGGGGAGACAGGGGGGAAGAAGGAGGGGGAGACAGGGGGGGAGAAGGAGAGGAAGGGGAGGAAGATGAGAGAACGGAATGGAGGGCGCGAATATAACCTCTCTCACGGCGTGTCTCCCTTCATCCCCCCTCTCCTCCCACGCTGCCTCTCCCCTCACCCTTCCCTCTTCTCCACACTCCTCTCCCTTCTCCCCTCCTCTCCCTTCTCCCATCCGTTCCCACCGCAATACGACCTTATCCTCCCCTTACCATCAAGCCGCGCGCCGAGCCCTCACACGTGATGCGCCCTATAGCTTATAACCCCATCTCCTTCATCCTCCTCCCCCCCCCCCTACAGGTCTCCCTCACTCCATTTCCCTCCCCCGACTCCCTCTTTCTTGATCTCTCCTATCTTCCCTTCATACTCTTTCATTTTTCCTTTCTTTCTCAAACCAACTTATCTTTCGTTTACGCAGGTTGGCTCGAAATTGAGCAGTCTAGTGAGCAAGAGAGCGTTTTGAAGGGTATTTCCATCACTCAAGTTTACGTACCTTATCCGCTGCTTATTTCTATAAATCTTGCCTTGTTTAAGTTTCTTGTCCACGAAATTTTGAGCCATCCAGTACTTACTACCTTTTGGCATATCTTTTCACGTTCATTCGTCTTCCACCTCCCTCTATTCCCTATCTTCTTTCCCAGTCCTCTTCCTTCTTTCTCCACAAAATCAAGGCCTTCCTCTATCACTTTTATTTGTACGCCATGTTTAGGGTTTTTTTCGTCCGTTTGTATTCGTAGACGATAACCTGCCTGCCTACCATAAAGGAAGAGGTGCTAAATGGAGGAACGCCGACGTTTAAGTCACGGCCCAACCGTCTGCCTCTCCGTTAATGTACGTACCATGAATTATTTGAAAAAATCGCCTGAACTATCTACCAATTAATTCCACACTTGTTTCCGTCTCTCTCTCTCTCTCTCTCTCTCTCTCTCTCTCTCGCTCCATACTTCCTCCCATGTAACGGTAGCCTAACCACTAATTCTGGACCCCAACGCGAAAATTTCGAAGCAACCGTACCAAAAATAAACCTGAATTCGCTTAGAAAATGTTTATGTAAATGAAGAACTTGCACTTTTTAACATAAAGTTTTATTTACACGGGACAGAAAAATGGTATCTTCGACGAAATAGAACACTTCCCTGGTACATTTCTTTGGCCTCTCCCGCGATGGCGAACCTAACGGCATGGTAGTTACGCCACTGCCAATTACTTCTATCCCAATTCATTTCCTCTCCTCTTATCGCTTCTTTTTCTCTCTCTCTCTCTTCTCCATCCTTCATTTTCTCATTCTCATTCCTCATTCTTTCTCTCCCATCCTCTCTCTCTCTGGTCCCTAATCTCTCTCCTCCGTGATGCCCAAGCTGCCGCTTACGCGGATGCGACGCCTGACAAACTCTCTCCCCACCCCTTTCATTGTGCTCCTCCCGATTCTCTGCACTCCCATAGCCCGCTACTTCTCCCTGTTCCCCCCACAAACCCATCTTTACTCCCCCCACGCATACATACGGCATGACAAAGGATCCCAGGAGGAAAAACAAGGCAGGCGCTTTGAAAGGGGAACGGAGGGAGGGTGAAAAGAGATTCGGAAGCGGAAAAGGGAGTGGGGGGAGGAGGGAAAGGGAGGGGAGAGAGAAGGAGGAATGAGGGGAGTTTTAAGTGAACGGGAGGATACGGAGGAAAAAAGGACGCCGGAGCGTTTATTCTGCACACAACTCTGCGGCGGATCGCGGCATCTGGTCGAACGTAAAATGAGCGGCGATTATAAAAGGCGTTATTTTTATAAGTTATGCACATGCATGATGGAAATACATGTTTATCTTACGATAAGCTGTAATCACGGACTAGGATTTCGATTTCCTTTAAAGTGGCAGCATCACGATACATAGATTACAACATTGTGGCTAAACGCAAGGTTACATAAAGTTCTGCTCTCCAACTTGCTCACAGCCTAACTGCAACGTACTAGGACGAAAAAATGAAATTATTACAGACATTTCAACCCCGACGCCGAAGTTAAGAGAGTAAAATGCGACCTATCGAAAATAACATGTCGACCTACCGGAAATAACATGTCGACCTATCGAAAATAACACGTATACCTATCGAAAAGAGCATGTCGACCTGTCGAAAAATCAAATCGACTCAGTTTTAACGCGTAAGCATGTATTTGAACAAACAATCCTCCGTTTAATCGCTACCCCATAGTATACGCGAGGTTTTCGTCGACGCGGGGAGCACACAATAGTCAATTTCTTTTCAAATCCCTGTCCTTTCTGATCGAACATCTCAATCGCACCTATTTCGCGAATGCGCGAGACATCGAATCTTGCGAGTTGGAACGGGAGGCGGATGATGAGTTAGGACCGTCCTTCGACGCGAGAGGTGCGAGAGATCGTTAAGGGGGAGCGAGAGGAAGGGAGGGAGGGAGGGAGGAGGGGAGGAGAGGCGCGGCGTGCATTGGGGAGGGAGGGGAAGACACCGCCTGTTCTTGGAAGGGGTGGAGAAAAGGGGGAGAGGCGTGAAAAGTGAGGGGGAGGAGCGCTGCGAGGCTGGAAATGGTCGACGTGAATAGCACTCTCCCACACCTCTTCTCCCTCTCTCGGTAAATAGCCGCTTCCGGCTTTGTTTCGGAATACCCCTTTCATTCCTGCATCCCCTTTCTCTCTTCCGCCCACTCCCATCCCCAACGCCCCTTCCCCATCTCCATTCTCCTTCGCAGTCGCATTAGGAAAAGCCGATGCGTAGAAACGGCTCGTGAAAGGCCAGATCCAAGAGATGGAGAGAGGAGACGGAATAATAATAATAATAATACCCAACGCAATATTTCGGTTCGGAACCGTCTTCGTCTCTGTTGGGATTTAAAAAATAAAAGCGAGGAAACAAGAAGATCGAAAAGCGAGGAAACAAGTAGATCGCTGGGAAAAAGAAACGTTGCATCGCCGCGAGAACAAAATATTATAGAAGATTCCGAAATCCGGAGCGTAGATTCGTAAGAAACGGTTCGGTTCCTCCGAGATTTATGTTCCGAGGCTAACGCGGGGCGGGGAAAGGGTAAAATTTTCAGCCAACGAAATGCTTTGAAGTGAGAATGTTCGAGAAGGACGTTCGGAGATCGTCGCTAAAAAGGAGCGATGGGTCGAAATTTAACTCGACGGTTGAGGTAAGGAGATTTAATTTTTAAAAAAATATCGCAACTTTGGGTAAAAAATACAGGTAGTATGTCATTTTGCATTTAGAACAATTTTCCATAGATGCCAATTTTGTAGTAAGATATGATCAAAATTATACCTAATGTAGATTTTTGATGATTTATGTTTGTAGGCTCGTATTAAAATACCGCCTATTTATAGTAACAAAATTAATATTTTATTTAAAATGTTAACGTTATAGTATTGCATATGCACAGTATTTACCTCAATGATCAAACGTGTCAGTTATCTTAAATTGCATCTATGGGTATCGTATTCAGAAGATCGACGAACACTGCGGCGACGTGGTGACGTAATCCGAAAAAAATATTACCCCTTGATCGAGACAGTTGAAACGCGTCTCATCGATATCGACTCATCACCGGTCGTTCATAGGATGGCGAGAAAGGGGATCGTTAAGTATTCCTAAATGTGACCCGAGGGTTGATATGGCGGTGGAATGGGTGAGTGTGCATGCGCGCAGGCGTGTGTGTGTGATGGCGTGACATTTGTGATGGCGACCGCGGATGACATTCGGGAAGCTGGAGAGGAGGAGAAGGACAGCGAAAGAGGAAGAAAGACAGCAAGAGACGTGAAAGAGACAGGAAGAGAAGAAGGAAAGAGATAGAGAGAGGGGGGTGGGAGAGATATAAAGCGTCCGAAGGAGGGAGAGAGAGGGCAGCGCGGGTGCTGTCGGGTAACGGGTGGAAAAATACCTCGGCTGTCGCGTGTGTGGGCGCGCGCACCGGGTGGAAGTTTTTCGCGCAATTCGTCGTCGTTGGATGTTTGCTGGAGGAAAAGATGAAAAAGTCGACTGCGGAGGATGGGAGAGAGGTAGGGAAAGAGGGAGAGAGGAAAGAGGGAGAGAGGAGAGAGAGAGAGAGGGAGGGAGAGAAGAGGGAGGGAGAGAGGAGGGAGGGAGAGAGGGAGGGAAGGAGGGAGAGAGAGAGGGAGGGAAGGAGGGAGAGAGAGAGGGAGGGAAGGAGGGAGAGAGAGAGGGAGGAGGGAGGGAGAGAAGAGGGAGGGAAGGAGGGAGAGAGAGAGAAGGAAGGAGGGAGAGATGGATGGAGAGGAGATACATATCGTAGATGGGGGAAGCGAGAGAGGGAGGGAGGCAGAGAAGGATGGAGGGAATGATAGAGGGAGGAGGGAGGGTGGAAAGAAGGGAGAGAAGGAGGAAGCGAGAGAGGGAGGAGGGGAAGGAGGAATAAAGGGATGGAGAGGAGATGGTGGAGGTGATAGAGGGAGGTAGAGAGGTAGAGGAGGGAGGGAATAAAGGAGGGAGGGAAGAAAGGAGGAAGAAGGAAAGGAGGAAGGAGGGAAGAAAGGAGGAAGGGGGGAGAGAGGAAGGTAGAGAGGGAGGGAGCGAGAGAGGAGAGAGGTAGGGAGGAGGAAGTGGGAAAAGGTTGAGGGACGGGATGACGCACCAAGAGAGACTTATTACAAGAGGACGATAAAGCGGACCTCTCTCTCCCCGTACTCCCAATCCTTGTAGGCGTCATCTTTCTTTCTCGCTCCCTTTCTCCTTTTCTATATCGTACGTTTCAACTCGACGCTAGTGGAAAACGTCAGGAGAGGAAAGAAAGTAAGGAAAGGATTACGTCGCAAGTTGCGTGAGACACTTTTTTGGGAGCGTTTCGCTTCCAGCATGAGCGCCTATTAGCTTCGGTCTGTCCGTCCGTCCGTCACTCCGCATGTTCGTTCTCGGCTTCTACCGATCGGATTGTCATGAAATTTGATATTAAGGACCTACAGTCAAAGTCGATAAGAAAATCACATAAATGAATCACGTAAACCTGACTTGACTTGACTGGTGACAAAAAATGAACTTTCCTTCATATATTGTCAAGCACTAGTCGTGTCAAAATAGTCTTCAAATAAAACTTGTAAAACTAGTAGAGTATTTCTTTTTCTGTACATTTTTATCGTAGGATTAGCCGTTATCAATAAATTTAATATTTACGCTTAGTGTTCTGCATATAACACACAAGTTCAAAAACGTTTATGTATAATAATTTCTTTGAAATACTTCATTGCACGAAACGCGACCATTTGCGATACACTTATCGGTACACTTTCTTAACTTTTTAAATCAAAATTCCTACCTCGGATCCGTAGCGGAGATTATTTCGCCGCTATCATCGTGGGGAAAGGGGAGATGATCAAAACATGAAAATTTGATCTCTCCCACACGATTACTTTGGAAGACGTTCCCCACATAAATGAACCCAGGGGTATAATCTCGAAAAAAAGTCGAAAGGTTTGTTTTTCGTGAAAGCGCTAAAAAAAACACGCGTGACACGTGTCGCCGACGATTTCGGGAGAAAAAATGAACAGAGGGATTCCCTCCGCTGGAGAGAAATATGGGAGGGAGGGAGAGATGCCCTTGGGCAGGAAGCTCCGAGTTAGTAAAAAATAAAGGAAACACGCTCCGCTTAATTTGTAAGCGTCATTTGCCCTTTGAAAGGGACAACGAAAGCTTTGATCCAGGGGCGAGGGCAGGGGCGAGTGCAGGGGCGAGGGCAGGGGCGAGGGCAGGGGCGAGGGCAGGGGCGAGGGCAGGGGCGACGGCAGGGGCGACGGCAGGGGCGACGGCAGGGGCGACGGCAGGGGCGACGGCAGGGGCGAGGGAAGGGGCGAGGGCAGGGACGATTCATTTTGTTTTTTTTTCACTCCAACAGGGAGGTTTTTTTGCTCTGCCTTTAAAACGAAAGGAGAGCGTATGTATCACTTTGCTTCTTCTTTTTCCTTGGAGTCGTTTCCGCACCCGACTTGACAATGAATTAATAAGACACCTCACTGGTCTACGTCGGCATATGAGTCGATTCGGAGAACCAACGTACACTCATGCCTTGATTAACGCAAAGGATGCGTCCTTGAAGGGAGTTGCGTTATTCGAAATCGCGTTATACGAACAGTTTATATAGTTTAGGTCCGAGCAAACGCATTGTTCGCTTCAATAGACTGCTTCTGAAAATCTACTTTCGTGGGCGATAGCAGAACAGGAGCGCCTACCGCTCGAAATACGTATTTGGTTTTCCATTTTTACGGATGTAGGAATTTCATATCACATTGATATAAGTAAGCTCGAAGATTCTCTCGAACGCAAATATATAATCAAACAGACCAAAAACACGTAAGCCGAGGTAAGAGCGCGGAAATATTTGAATTATCACGTAAACATATGAAAAACGTTTAAATATGTCAACACTGTAGCCTCAGCGCCTGTGTTCTAAAGCCGTTCTTAATTTTGCACATATAAATAACAAAAATTGGCATCCAGAGCGCATTGTGTTATATCGAGTTTGTGTAGATCGAACATGAGTTAATCAAGTTAGTATTGCTGTAAATGGAAACCCGAAGTATGAAAAATTATACTGCTCCACATTAATTATTCATCGATGAAAAATCGGCTTACAGCGCGAGGCCAATTACGGCTGATTGAGTTGAGATTGGGCAATCAAAGAAGCGTCTGAGGAAAAAACACCGGGTGGTGAAGGAGGAAAAGGTTTAAGCAATTAGAAAACGCGAAGGGGAAAGAGAGTTGTCAAGAAACGAGAGACGACGCGGAGAACACGGTTTTTACGATAATCAAGGGCTCGTCTTTGGACAGATTACTGATACTGATGATGATTCTGTTGCTTGAGAGAGTGAGAGAGAGGTAAATACGGAGCACGATCTCATGAGCTTCTCTTCTGAAAGGAAAATATGAAAACCTCTTTCGACTAATATCGTCTCGTTGTAATAAAAGAGAATCGACATTTTAAAACGTTATCAGAGGCCAAAATCGTCGTCCAGCGACTATAAAATCCGTTCGAGAATTTCACCAGACCTCATCTTCTTTTTTAACAAAACGAAAACGAAGTCTCAACTGCCGATCTCCTCTCTTTTTCTTTGTTTAATTTTTCGGACCCGTCGCGTCTGTCTGTTGTTTGTCCGGCAAATCTCCTTCGCGCCCGACCCCACCCCTTACGATCTATTTTTTTGCGACGAAACAAATCGTAGATCCGGTCGACACGGAGGCTCGGTGCTCGTCCGCTCCGGATGATTCGATCCGTGAGCGAGACCGACTTCCTCCGTCTCGCAAACCCTCTCCCTCCTCCTCCTCCTCCTTCCCTCTCTCTCTCTCTCTCTCTAGCTTAACGCGGAGGTCAAAACTTCCATACCGTCGCTTATGCGCAACACCTGGGAAAACAAGAAGGCTCACGGAAAGCGAAAGAAGGAGACGAAGAAGAAAAAAACGAATTGCGGCAACCGCTGTGCCGTGAAGAGGAGAGTCAACCGGAGCGTATAATTAAAGCAACTCGACCGGATACTCTTCCTTTTTTTCTTTTTTCGTCCATTCTCTCTCTCTCTGTCTCGAGAGCATATCAGGGTGGAGCCAACTAGCGGGCGGCACGAGAAACACAAAAAAACGGAAGAAGACGGGAAGGGTGGAATAAAAAAGGTTGAGATCTTATTTCCTATCGGAACGGAATTTCCTTCTTGTAGCTTCGAACACGTCACAGATTTTGTCATCTCCTTTTTATCGCTTGGTAAGAGATGAAACGTTAAAAAATTTGCGAGAGATGTTCCTGCGCTCCATAGGAAACAGAACAAAACGAAGGATAATATTGTAATTTTGGCACATTTCAAATGCAAAAAACGGTGTTGACAAAATGTGGATTCATGAAAAGTGGTTAGAATGTATCATCGGACTGACATTGAATGGAGGTGGATTTTCTTGTCACCTTTCTGACATTAGCTTCGATGATTTGCCAGGCAAACGCATCCCTCACACCTTTATAACCCTGCAGATTCTGTGCACGATTCTGAATAGTAATTATATTACCAAAATACACGAACGACATTAAATGCGTTTACTCTAAGCATCATCAAGCATCGTCACGAAAAGAAACTCTTCCGATATTTTCAAGAAAACAACCTGTTAATAGATTTATCCGAGTTTATATTACCTTTCGGATTTGAAAAATAAATCAAGAATTAAAAATTTTTATTGTTAATTAACAATCAATTACTTTGATAAGCGATAGATTTGCGGAACATCAGCAAAAATTTACGCAGAACAACTTCTATGAAATATTGCTCTAAACTAAACAATCTCAGTATGCTCTTCTACTCTTGCTCCATGCGGAAATCTCACAATGTTCAATGAATTATTTTCACTCCGTCTATAACTGACTCAAGTTCGTACTTCAGTCCGCCTTGGACACGTAGAAACACAATTTAAGCGGAGGGTGAAACATAAGGAGAGACAAAATGGAGTTTTAAAAGAGACAGAAAGAAGAAGGAAGAAACAGAAAAAAGGCGAATTCTGTGAGAGGGGCAACGTAGAAAAAGAGGGGGAGAAATATATAGGGGAGGCGGAGAATGAGTTGCGAGGGTTCGCACCGGGTGGCGCCAGGCGTCAGGTGCCACGAGAATCCACGCGTCATTACCGCGAAGTGATGCTGAATGAGGTGCCGGGGTGGGGGGAGGTGGAGCGGTCGGGGAAAGGGGGTGGGTGGGGAGAAGGTGGGCAAGGGAGGGAGCAAAGGGGGGAGACCAGCGCATAGGGTGGAATATGGGGAGGGCGCAAGAGGTTGAGATGGAGAACAGAGGGTTCGGAAGGATGTCGGTAGTGCAGTGCGGGGAGAGAGGGGAAAGGTAAAAAGAGAAGACAATAGACGGGAGGAAAAGGAGAAACGAATGAGACATGACGAGAAAAAAATGAGAAAGGTAGGTAGGGAATATTGAAGAAAAGCAGTAAAATAAGCATCGAACAAACTTTTTCATACACGTTATACCACACATAAATATGAGGTATTATGTGCAATGGCGGATTTGGAAATTTCCCTAGCCTATAGGTCTACCGCTATCAAAAGAACATTTTGGGTGTACTGTGGGTGTGGCCTAATCCCTCATTCCACTTGTCACCCTCCCCTCTCGCCCTTCCTTACCACGCTGGCTATCGCTGTCTCGGTCCTTTTCTAACTACACTGTTGCCAAATATTAGCGAAACCTCTTCTAGGCAATCGACTGTAAACAGTGAGAATTGACAACCTAGGGAGGAAAAGGATGGGCTATTGGTGGGGTGGGGGTAGTCAAGATGACCGAGGGAACTTCCCCTCCGTGACGAAGGATCTTCCCCACAGTGCACGGCCGAAGTCCGCGCATGTTATTATGAATGCGACAGACCTATAGGTCAAATTACTTTTCCGCTCCCTGTTTGGCGCTTTTTTCCTAAAAAAATACCGCTCCTAATCATAATAGTTAAATTCATTAAAAGCCTGGCAATATTAATTTTTTTATTCCCACCCTGAAATCCCATCTTTATTGCCGCCCCTAGACCATTGCATACTCTGGCCTTATTTCACATCCACTACTGATAATGTGTGTTAGCCAAGGCACATAGGTGCTGAAGCCTAAATACAAAATATCAATCGAATTCGTTTAACTGTTTAGGCCAGGGGTTCCCAACCTTTTCCATGCGGCGAGCACCGAGTTGTATTTTGGTATATCAAGCGAGCACCACTATACTTTTGCGAACAAATAATGACCATAAATATGTACTAAAATCAAACCAACATCAATGTTATTAGGCGTTTTTTACCAGCGAAGTGGTAATAGCGGAACGCCTTATGGGTACGTCTGGTCCGTCCGTTCGTCGTAACTTTCATCTGGTAAACCGCTAGACCGATTTTAATTAAATTAAGTTAGTGATCTTTATTAAAATTTATCGTATATAAGCGGTTGTGACACCACGTCAGCTCTCTACGCCCAAGGGAAAAAAGTATGTCATCCTGAAAATCGCGACGATTTACATGACGTAATTTCTGTTTTTAACAACCTTTTCTCTACGCAAGATGAAATTGCAAGTGCCGGTGAGCGCAATTCTAATTCTGAAGTTGAAGATAAATTCGGAGATGAAGAAGTTTCGATTGAAATGCTAAATGATTATGACGCCTATTACTTACGTTAAGTAATTGAAATAAACAGAGGATTAGTGCCTAAAGGGGATACCACTATAATAAACGCGTCTGTAGCTCTACCATAACTGATGGTGTGGAGACCTCACAACACTTGATTTTAACGTAAACTGAATGAAAGTTAAAACTCCAGCCAAAAACAAGTGGTATTAGCCCGATGCATTTCGCCCACTAAGTGGGCATTTTCAAGGGCGACGTTCCTTCGACAGCGACCAAAGTCGACTGTGCTGGAGTGGAGAGACCAAGGGTGGAGAAAGAACGAAAGGCAAAAGAAAGACAAAAAGCACGGGTGGAGTGAGAATCTGTAGTTTCGGAGACAGAAATTCTAGAAAATCCCTCGAAAAAATATCGCATATTTTGTTTATATCGATATCTAAGGCGGTTCTCTCGGCAAACAATTAAAATCCGTTTTTCTATCCCACGTCCTTGATTTTAAGACAGCGCGCGGCCTGCGTTCCGCAAAAAACGCTCATTTTCTGCTATACTATCGCAGTAGCAAAAAACTGCAAAGAACCTTTCTTTTAGGAAATTTTATTCTCAACAGGTTTGTTTACGTACAGTTTCGCCGTAGATTTGACCGTTTCCGAGTTAGTAGCGAAAGGCCAGTCGCGGGTCGTGATCCGGCGACCATTTTGGCGCCATAGCGGCCGACGCGTACACGACAGGCATGCCAACTTTTGATATGTTAGTTAGGTTGCCCTAACGGACAAATGTGTCATATGAATTATTTCCCCTAACAGTCAAAAAAAGTGTCTAATTTGACCGGTCGTTCCGCAAACAACGCTCATTTTCTGCTCGACTATCGCAGAAGCAAAAATGTGCAAAAAACTTTTCTTGTAGGAAATTTTATTCTCTACAAGTTTATTTATTTACGGTTTTTCTGTATATTTGACTGTTTCCGAGTTACTCGCGAAAGGCCAGTCGCAGGTCGTGCTCCGGCGACCATTTTGGCGCCATAGCGGCCGACGCGTACACGTCAGACATGCCAACTTTTGATATGTTAGTTAGTTTTTCTTATTGGACAAATGTGCCAAGTTTCAAAACTTTATGAATTATTTTCCCTGAAATGTCTAATTTGACTGGCCTATTATATGATCCGTAAGGTAGAGATTAAAATATTTATTCGGATAGAGAACAACATTTACTACAAGAAAGTCTGCGAGACCACATACTTACGATCTGTAGTTTCGGAGACAGAAATTCTAGAAAATCCCTCGAAAAAATATCGCATATTTTGTTTATATCGATATCTAAGGCGGTTCTCTCGGAAAACAATTAAAATCCGTTTTTCTATCCCACGTCCTTATATGATCTGTGAGGTATAGTTTAAAAAATTTATTCGGATAGAGGACAACATTTACTACAAGATACTTCCTGGGACCACGTAATTACGAGTTATGGCTTCGGAGATAAAAATTCGAAAAAATCCCGAACAAAAATATCGCATATTTTGTTTATAACGATCGCGAAGACGGTTCTCTCAGAAAACAACAATTAAAAATCCATATATTTCTCTCCCATACTCTTATATGATCTATGAGGTATAGATTAAAAAATTTATTCGAACAGAGAACAACAAATACTGTAATAAAGTCCCCGATAGTCTACGAGAACATATACGAGTAGTTACGGCTTATGGTTTGAGAATCGCCCAATCTTTCGATATCGTTTCATACGTATTTCCCATTAAGAACGCCTTTGAAATCTCTATGTATTCCATTTATGGAGTATACTTTTCCAACTTGTTAGTAATGGTCTTACATACGTTTAGAATGAAAGCAATTGATCAGATTACATTAATGATGTAAGGAAACGCGATTTAAGCATCGTAGAAGTGAACGACCAGGTTGCCGAGGAGCACAATCATGGTGCCAAAGAGCACAGCGGTGCTCGCGAGCACCAGGTTGGGAATCCCTGGGTTGTGCTATAGAGCCGCTCACAGTCAGATAGACGGAATGGCGAAAACCACTGTTTTGGACTTAAGAGAGAGACAGCATAAAACATGCATCTCCGTGGAAATGTCAAATTCGATTTTTTTTGTGATTACAATATTATATGCTACGTATATGATAAAGTAAAAATTAAGGATGCCACCAAAAGGAAGGGATCGAACGACATAAAGTAAGGAGAACAGAAGCCAAAAAGGCTGAAAGGCTCGATGAGAAAAGAAAGGCGGAAAGGAAGAGCAATTGAGAAAAGTAAATAGCAAGCGGGAATACGAGGCATTTTGAGAAAGGACGTGGAATTGGAGGGGATTGGAAGCGGATAAACGCGAATGAAAAATAGAAATTGAATTAATTTTTTCTAGTTCCTTCGGAAAAAAACAAAAGAATAAGTCGCAAGGCGAGAGCATGGAACTTGGGGATGGAGAGAGAACAGCAGAGATAGAGAGAGAGGTCGCTTGGGAGGGGATGGGAGTTCGAATGTGATTGGATGCGGAAATTGCGTCGATTCCATCCATGTAGCACGATTCGGTTTTTTTTGCGAATAATTGAGCGTGCGAATCTTTCAAGGATGAATATTTCGCATTCCATTAATTGAAACGAACAAAGGGCTCATTTAGAGCTAGAAAGAGCTCCATAGGTGTTGAATTAATGAAGAGTGAGTGAATTTAATTCAACTACTGGGCTTTTGTCTTGTTAGTTGGATGCTATTCAAACTGCCAAAAAAATTTACCTACGCCATTTTTAAATTTCCGTCACACGTTATATAAAATCAGGCGCAATGCGTGACATTCAGGCTCACCGATTTACTTTGCAGAGAAAAGACATTGGGCGTTGGCGACATATTTTTATTCCAAGCGAATTATGAGTCATCTAGTTTACCCAACATTGCGGTGGAATATATTGAGAATTCACTCGATTTTAAATGTCGCAATAGAAAGAACTATGGCGCTCATCGTTAGAAACGACGCAAAAATATATTCTTGTACTTCGACACCATAAAAGTCTCTCCACAGTCAAATTTTAATCGGCGGAGTTGAACATAACATGCGATCATCAATATCTGTTTTCCTCTGAATCGAAATAAGTCCGTAATATCACGTTATTGTCAAGTGATAACGTCAGATCACGCTCAGCGACCGAGAGAAACTTTGCCCTCTTAATTCGAATATTTAAACCAATTCCGGAGGGCATAGCAATGATTTTCGTCACGATTTACAAGTGCTTCCGCGATCGCGCCTCTAGACTACCTTTAAGCTTCAGCATCGGTTTAACCAATTCACTCAATCGATACTGAAATTTACGGTTCATAAATAAATACATTTATAACGAACAATCGACGGAAGCCTTAGTTTGCGAAGAGCGGCCTCTAGCCGTTTTCGAGAACCCTTCTCCGCAAACGGCGATAATTACACGTAAATCAACCCAAAAATATCTGCCCCGGGCACGCGAAATCCGGGTTCGAGCGCGGGAAAATCTTTTAATTAATATATTTTTTTCCCTCCGTGTCGTTTTTTTCCCATTATCAAAACCGATACCGGGAACTTTTTCGTCGACGGACGAGAGGGCGAACAGAGGGAAGGGAGCGTTCGCGAGGTCCATTTGACAGCGACTCTGCGCAACCGAATTCTCGAAACGAACGCGGAAGAGAGAAAGAGCGAGTGGCGCTGCTCAATTTGTCCTCCCACTCCCAATTACACCCGCCGCCGCACGAAGGGAAAAAACAAAATAGGAGCGGAAGGAGGACGCGATACATCGATCGAGAGGGAGAGATGAGAGGGAGAGATGAAGAGAGAGGGAGAAAGAGACGGAGAGAAAGAACCTTTTAGGCCAATGATTCCACGTCCGCAACAGAAGGCGCGTTTCCTAACAACGGGGAACGGCGGGCGGCTATGAGGGCGCATCCCATGTGTCTTGGGAGATCTCAACTCCCACGCGTACATTGTGTCTCGCTTTTTTTGTATATTTATATATATGTGGGGGAGGGAGTCCCTCACCCCCATCTTGCCATCAATAACCTCCCTTCCCCCCTCCCAAATCCCTCCTCCCTGTCCGATCTCCACCCCGCACAGCGAGGGCCACACCAAAGGGGGTGGGGGAGGAGAAGAGGGGGAGGGTAGAGGAAGAATGGGAAACGACCAGACTAAACATGACGGGGTGCGCGTGGTGGGGGAAAGGGGTCGCAGAGGGATGCGTTCGATGTGTCCAAGGGTTAGGGAGCGAGAGAGAAAAGGGATTGGCGCAAGGGGTGGGGAGGAAAAGGGGTCGTTGTAGAGAGGAAAAAAGGGGTGAGCCCCAGAGTGTTTGGCACGAGTTTGGACAAGGAGAGGGTGTTGGGGGTGGAGGAGGGGGAGTGACACGGTTGGGAGTGAGATAGTAATGGGAGAGGGATGGGAAGTTGGTTATAGAAAAGTAAGGTCGATGAAGCGTCTTCGGTAACGCTTATGAATTTATCCAGATTCAAATGGAATGGTTGCACGCGGAGAAGCGTGGCGGAATTATGGTGGAACGGAGGCCCATCACAGCCACAAGGACGTCTTTTTGTGGTGGAACCATGAGAAAACAAACGAAGCCTTTTAGCGCTAATCGAACATATTTAGTACGTGTAGTGAGTTAGTGGGTCCAAAGATACGTCACTGTGTAGTAGCTAGTGGGAAAGCTCCCATGACTACGCTCTGCGCCGTGATTTTAACCGACCAGTCTTCTCAGATTTTAAGACAGGCACATTCGTATATTCGCCAGCAAGTGTGTTATTAGATAAGGTTAATGAAACCTACAACATATTTTTTTAGGACGTGGATGCAATATACTTTAAATGTAGGCGTTTGACACATTACACGATAAAAAATCTCTGAAAAAACTTCCCGTTTAAGGATTTACGCGACTCCCGATCAGTCATTAGATATGTCGCATGTGGCCCTCATAGTGGAATATAAAGCTTCATGTGGCCCTTATATTAAAAAGTTTGATGACCTTACACCTTAGATTACGGGAAATAGAAGGAGAGAGAAAGGGATCGATGTGAATGTTTCGCAGAACATCGCGAGACGGAGCGAATAGGGATAAATGAGAACGAAAGACAGCCGTTAGGAAACAGAAGGGAATGAACGGAAGAGATTGGAAGGAAGAGAAGAAGGGAGGAAAAATAAGGATAAGAAAGGAATTCAGAAAAAGCAGCGATGAGATAGATTTAAACACAAATTAAAATGGAAGACATGAAGGCGTTGAAGAAAGGGTGGCGAAACTGGAAACGATGATACCCGAAGAGGAAGGCGAGAGAGCGAAAGGTAAGAAGAGAAACTAGGAAAGGGAGACGAAGAGAGAGAAATAGAAAAGCGGCGGGGAATAAAATACTGCCCACGGAAAAAATACGCATGAAAAATAGTGCGTGAGTGAGAGAGAGTTAGTGAGTGCGAGAGAGAGAGAGAGAGAGAGAGAGAGAGATGAAAAGATATTATATGTACATGAGAGAGAAAAGATGGGAAGGGAGCCGTGGAATAGGAGCATAAATTTTTTCTTCAAAGTACGAAGAGAGGAATAAATTCCAACCGTAGGAAGAGGGGGATGCTGAGAGATTTACAAAGAAGCGCCGGTCGTGGAATGCTGGAAGAAATTAAGGTGAGAGAATTTTCGCGTACTGCGAAACGTTACACCGGCTGAAGAGAGGAGGTCGCTTTTATTTTGAGAATGCATAATTAGCTGGAGTTAAACTCGAAGTTACTGGATCGCAGAAGTAAAAATAACAAGTTAATATTTTTATAGTACTGTTTTATCGTAGAAAAGGCTAAACAACGGGGCCTGTTAAAAAGTGCCACTAAAATAAAACAAAAAATAGTAAAATGTTTTTTTTTATTATGTTAAGATTTCTGAGAATCAGGAAGGGCGATTGCGCAAGGCTAAAAAACACGAAAAATGTGAATTACCACAGAAAAAAAACGGGCAAGAGAACAATTTTATTACGTTCTATTTTTTATCATCGATTAAAAAACTGTTCGACGGATCCATCCATGAAAAATAATCGATAACCTATTATCACAATACTCCATCCAAGCGGAATGTATTGCTCACAGCGCAACAATGACCTTTTCGAAACTTAAACTTCAAACGAAGCGCTGACAGCTCAAAGATTAAGTCACTGCAAACACCAATCCCCGAGATAGCTTCATTCTGCTAGAATAAAATTCTCTCGCCATCCGCCAGACATGGACGCGTCTCAAGCGTCCTTTTCCTCAGTCTTAAACCAAGCCCTTAACATCCATTTCCGTCTCCATCTCAAGGCGCGATCATAGAGAAGCGAAATAAAAATAGGATAGGTGGAGAAAGAGAGGGAATATAAGGAAAGCGAGCGAGCGATTGTTATGGCAGATTGGGAATAAAAAGAATGGAGGGAGGGAGGAGGGAGGGAGACACCGCGGGAATCAAAAGGGATGGAGGGAGGGAGAATATTGGCTGGCGAGAAGGATGAGCGGAGGGGAGTGCGGAAGATGTGACGCGTGCTGAAATGGCACGTGTACGAAATCGGAGGAGGGGAAAGCAGAGAGAGAGAGAGCGAACGAGCGGGAAAGGGGGCTGAGGAAGGAAAAAGGAGGGAGAGCTTCAGATGGGGTGGAGAGAGGGAGAGTGGGGGGAGAGAGTGCGGGGGAGAGAGAGAGTGGGGGGAGAGAGAGAGTGGGGGGAGAGAGAGAGTGGGGGGAGAGAGAGAGTGGGGGGAGAGAGAGAGTGGGGGGAGAGAGAGTGGGGGGAGAGAGAGAGTGGGGAGAGAGAGAGAGAGTGGGGGGAGAGAAAGAGTGGGGGGAGAGAGAGAGTGGGGGGAGAGAGAGAGTGGGGGGAGAGAGAGAGTGGGGGGAGAGAGAGAGTGGGGGGAGAGAGAGAGTGGGGGGAGAGAGAGAGTGGGGGAGAGAGTGGGGGGAGAGAGAGTGGGCGAGAGAGTGGGGGGAGAGAGAGTGGGCGAGAGAGTGGGGGGAGAGAGAGAGTGGGGGATAGAGTGGGGAGGGAGTGGAGAGTGGGGGGGTGGAGAGTGGGGGGAGAGAGTGGGGAAGAGAGAGAGCGGGGGAGGGAGAGAGTATCGCGTGGCAGCCTGCTAGGATTTGGGGCGTGGGCGGGAGTGTGTACGTGAGAGAGGGAGAGACAGATGGCGTGAGTGAGAGATGGAGGGAGAGGGTAAGGGAGGGAGGGGTTAATGGAGGGAGGGGGAGTAGAGGAGGTAGATGGCGAAGAGGGCGCCTTTAGCGGTGTGTGCCAGAAGCGCAAAATGGGGAGAGTGGATGGGGGAGGGCACGGCCTGCTCCCTTGCCTTTCACCCTCGCCCCCTCCTCTCTCTTCTCGCCCCTTCTCACCCTCCACGCCTCCTTATCTTCGCAGCCACGCTTTTAACAGGTGCCTGCAGCCCCGCCCTTCTCTCTTTCACTCCCTCACGCACACACACGCCGCCAGAAAGGAAAACCTTCAACCCCTTTCCCTCGCCCTATCTCTATCTCCCGTTCCATCCTCCTTTTTCTTTTTTTTTAAACATCCACTCCCACTTCCTCATCTTTCATTTTCCTCCCGTTTCTTCCGATTTCGTGAACGTACTCAAATAAGTCGTCCTCCTTCCCTCTACGACGCTCTCGGTCGCGAATTAAAAAAAAGCATTTTTTTATTCGTCTTTTGGCAAGACGGTGGTGCCACCTACCTCCTGGGCTTGGCGGATCCTTGAAGCTCTAAAAAGCGGCTCGTCGGGAGAAACGCGCGACGGTCTCATTGGACTAAACTGCAGGATAATTGGATTTGAAGTTTCCTTCCTAGGAAAGTTCATTTTTAAGTAATAGGGAGAATACTTTTTAAAACCTTTTGAAAATGACATATTATCGACGCTTTAGACTTATTTGTAATCTTTCGACTTAGAGAGATTAAAGATTCGTCTTTCGGTTTAAAGTATATTTCAGTTAAAAGAAATCCAATGGAGTGAGAAATTATCTTAAATATCTTTTTGTATTTTAAATGTGGCATGGAGATATTATGCAATTTTATGACTAATTATTTTGTAATAAGGTTTCTGAAAAGAAAAAAATCCATTTAAAAAACTTAACTCCCACAAATAAATACGTGTGTTTGTGTATATACATGTATTGTGTAATAATAGTATTCTTTTCAAATGATTCATAACATTAACACGATCTTAAACGGTAAAATTAAGTAAATGATAAAAGATTCATAGGCGTTTTACGGGCAAATTATCTTATGTAAGTATTTATTCTTCGTTAGTAAAATTATTTTAGGTCGGAAGGGAAATATGTGTTAAAATTATTGCTAGTTTATTTGATTGTCGTCGAAGGCTTTCGATTTTACAATGGAATATTCCTCTTGTTAAGAAGCCGTCAGATTTTTGGATTTCGTTGCAATCCGTCCCTTCGTTATTGGAGGTCTACGTCATCAGAGCAGCGTCCTCCTCATTCTCTAGGCTCCGCGGGGAGGACATTTCGCCCTCCTTTCGTCTGTCACGCCCCGGATGAACAGCTCCGTGCCTCCCGCGGAACAAGAGTAAAAAAAATGCCGAACGAAAAAACAAATCCCTTCTCCTATTGTGAGAGAGACATACTCTCATTCCCAGTTGAGCGTAAGAGAGAGAGAGAGATTGCGACACGGCAAGGTTTCAAAGCTTCTGACCGCTTTCGAGCATTCTAGACGGAGTGAGACCTTTCCAGAGGCATCGTCCAAATGAAGACATCCCTCAACTGCAGTTCCTTACGGCTATGTCATCGCCTTCTTCCCGCTACTCCCTCACTACCCCTCCCCCCGTTCCAACACCCTATCCTCGAGCCATCATCTCTCACTCCCCCTCTTTTCCCCTCTTTCCTTCCCCGTCATCTCAGCCCGCCCCCCTCCTCTTCACTTGAGCTACTACGTCCCCTATCGACCAGCAACCCTCCACGACAGGCTGACCTCTCCTCCTCCCTCACGCCGCCACACCCCGAAAAGCCCTCCTACCACCCACTCCTCCGCACCCCGAAAAGCCCTGCCTCCTACCTCACCCCCCGACCACCCTCTCCCATTCCTCGGTATGGCCACGAGCCATCTATCGCCCACACGTCCAGACAACAGGGTGTGTGGGGAGAGGGAGATAGGAAGCGTGGAGAGGGCGAAGCACGAAATGGAACGAGAGGAAGAGCCGAAGAGAGGGGCAAGATAGCGCGGAGGGAGGAAATAGGAGCAGGAGTGGGTGGAGAAAACAGGACGGAATGAGAAAGGAAGAGAGAGAGCGACGCGAGATTATAACGGAACGGGTGAAAACGCATCGATGTTAAGAAAGGGAAAGAAAGAGGGGAAAGGAGGAAGACGAAAGGTGTTAAAAGGGAGAATGAGAAGGGGAAGAAATTCGAGAAGGCGTCGTAAAGGAGAAAGGATAGAAGGTGAACGATGAATGAAAAAGCGGGCGAGGAATGAGCGAGACGAGAGGATTGGGGAGTGAATAAAGAAGGTGGTGAGAGCATTCGGTGAGAAGGGGAGGGAAAAGGATGGGAGACGAAAATAGGGATGGAAAAGGAAGAGTTGGGGTGAGAGTGAGAAATCCGAGGTGAGGAAGATAAAGAGGTAAAAAATTAGAAAGGCAAGGAGAATGGAGCGAGAGGGATTGAAAGAGAGAGAGGAGAGGAGGAGGTGGAGAGAGAGAGAGAGAGAGAGGTATGAGAGTGAAAAATAAGAGGCAAAGAGGAACAAGAAAAGGAACAAGAGTGGAAACGGGAGAGGAAGTGGCAAAGGTAGAGGATATGGGTGGGGAAGAAAAGGAAAATAAGATTAATTAATAGGGAGGAGGTAAAGAGGAGTAAGAAGTCGAGGGAGAGAGAAGTCGAGGGAGTGGGAGGGGGCGAAAGGAAATAAAGGAACACGGAATTCTAATGAAGGGCGATAAAGCGATTGTGAGGGCGAACGCCACTGGTGGCGAGGAGGAGAGGGAAGAGGAATGAGAACAAGGAAAGGACCTATGGGATTAGAGGAAGAGGGAAGAGGAGAGTGCGAGATGGAGAAAGAGAGAGGGAGAGAGAGAGGGCGATAGGGAGAGAGACAGAGAGAGAGAGGGATTGATTGATTGTCTTTTATTCGGGGCGAGATTGGGACTGTACATTCCCCTCTTCCAGAGAGAGAGAGAGAGAGAGAAACGAAGTCGAGAGAGGCCAGTGATGCGACTCGAGCCGCAAGTAACTATAGATGGTTAAGAGAACATAGGTTTCGGTTGAATGAGCGGAAGAATAACGTACAGAAGAGAAACAGTGGACCCTAACAAGTTCAAGGCGAAAAAAAAACGTATGGAGAACGTGGACGCTCGCGTCCTAAATAATGGGGGAGATAGCCGGCGGGACCGGCACATTTAAACAAAGCAATATAATTTATGAAAATAATTTATACCTGCATATATCGTCAGGCAGTCCGAGAATATACGAGCAAATTTTGTTTCGCAACGAAACACGGTTGGTTGTGCAATAAGGCGCATAAGATCTTGGAATGATAGATGTGAAGGAGATGATACGGTATAAATAAACAAACTATTTTGGGGAAATTATGGGTCATTATGAAAAAATCATTTAATTTATATGAGAATCAATATTTTTATACAATTTATCAAATCGGTTTCGCCGTTTTTTCTCCGCCATTAGTTATTATATTTACATGTTTCGAATATTTGAGGTATTTCAGGTAGAGAGCGCTGCATATACATACTTGTTAAATACCAATAATAATATTATAGCATATGATATTATACCATAATATACCATATTATATCATATTATACCATATTACAAAATACCGATAAGAATAATCTATACATATAAAACGTTAGCATATAAAACAAGTACACGAAAAATCGTCAAACTTTTTAATCTCACTGAATGGCTCCTAAGAGATGCACGTCCGACATGAAAGGAAGCGAAACAACAAAAACACAGGGAGACAGTAAAACGACAGGGTGTTAAACAACTGAAGGTCGCGCAAAATCAGGCACCCACTCGAGACTGGGACGGGGGCAGTGGACTTCGCGCGGGGTTCAATGAATGACGCTAGTGGGGGGGGGGGGGGGGGGAGACAAAGAGTTAAGGGCGAAATGGAAAGTGCCCGTGCGTGTGTGTGTGCGTACGCACGTTGTGTATGTGATGGGAGTGGGAACGGAGGAAGAGGAAGTTTTGTGAGAGAGCAGAAAAGGGGGGTTGAGCCATCACCCGCATCCGGAGTGGCGGATGGCGAGGCGGGAGAGGAGCGTGCCTGTCAGAATGGAGAAAGAGAGAGAAATTGGGCGAGAGAGAGAGATATGGAGAGAGAGTAGTGGAGGGTACAGAAGGGTGTGGAGGGTAGAGAAGGGTGGGGAGAATAGAGAAAGGAGGGGAGGGTATAGAGGGGAGGGTAGAGAGGGGAGGATAGAGAGGGGACGGTAGAGAGGGGACGGTAGAGAGGGGACGGTAGAGAGGGGACGGTAGAGAGGGGATGGTAGAGAAGGGTAGAGAAGGGAGGGAAGGATAGAGAGGGAAGGGTAGAAAGGGAGCGTCTGAGGGAGAGAGTAAAAGTGAGAGGTTCATTTCAGATGAGGGCAAGAGGGAATGAGGTACGGAAATGGAGAAAGAGGGTTAGATACGAGACGACGGAGAGAGTGATAGAGAATGAGACAGACGGTAAGAGAAAGAAGGAAGGGAAAAGGATCGAAAGGAAGAGAGAAAGTTGGAAGGGAGATGAAGAGCGTGGGAGAAGTATAGGGTAAGAGTAGGCGATGGGAGAGGGGAGGAGGGGAAGGGTTGAGAATGATTGGGAGGAATCACTGCAGGATAAGGGATGGGGAGGGATGGGGAGGGAGGGGGAAGTCAGGATTCTGGGGGAGATGAGAGAGGGAGGGAGGGTGTAGAAGATGGGTCTCGCCCCAACGGAATCTAATTTCAGGACCGCTTCAAACCTCCCACTACATCTCTCCCTCTCTCTCTCCATTTTCCCCACCACAAAAAAATAAAACCTCGCGCTTCACTCACCCTCCGCCCTCTCTCTCTCTCATTCCCTCATCTCTCCACCGTCACGTGAGGGAAATAAATACGAGCGAGAAACGCTCGGGAAAACCAAAAAGTCTGTCATTTTGATGTGCGGGGGCGTTTTAGAATCGGAAAATGTGTGCTGTCGGAAGGGAGTTGGAGTGGTTGGGGGGAGGGAGGAGGAGTGGAGAGGGTGAATGGAAGAGGAAGGGGTTTTGGAAGTGGGATGGAAGGGGGAGGGGAGTGAGGGAGAAGGGGGAGGGGGGAGGGGGTAAGGGAGAAGGAGTGGAGAGGGTGAATGGAAGAGGAAGGGGTTTTGGAAGTGGGATGGAAGGGGGAGGGGAGTGATGGAGGAGGGGGGTGAGGGAGGAGGGGGGTGAGGGAGAAGGAGGGGAGGAGAAATGTGCCGGGGTTTGAAGACTTCCAGGGTACGATGTTTCGGGGGCAGAAAAAAAAGGGTTCCCTAAAGGGGTGGAATCACTCTCAGAAATTGTTGATGACACCCATTGTGACTTGATCAATCACGGATTGTGTCGTGGGGCGTGCTGTCCCGTGGGAGGATGCCCGGGGGGCGGATGATGGAGGATGAGGTGGGCGTGGCATCGTTGGGGGTTAAAAATGCCTTGAAATTCTAATTCGACCGATTATTTGTCGTATTTGCTCGTTTGGAAACTTCCCGTCTTCAATGCATTGCCAATTCGAAGACGTTTGAAATACTTATCATTGCGAGAAGAAAAGGTTATAAGAAACCGTTTCGCTTACGTCGAAGCGCGGAACGGGCCCATAATTTGATACGCATTCTGCCGCTGTCGGAATGAAACACAACATTTCGAAACCTCGCTTGAATATCATAGCGATGAACCCTTTCTGCATTTAATGGCGCCTTTCAGTTCGGGCGTAGGAGGACACTTGGACTTTCTCTTTTTAATTCGTGAGTCGCCTTTTTCTTTTTTCCAGAACTCTCGAGACGTCTGCAAAATTCCAGCCTTTTTTTCCTTCTCGACGGTTTTGAAAAAATAACTAAATAGTTTATTTTTCATTCCTGCGCCAATCGCTGGTGTTCGCTTAAGATTAAGTAAACTCTCTCTCGTCTCTCAATAAACATAACGCTCCGGATTTCGTCCCGGCTATATATTCGCGAGACGTTAAGCGCCTTTCTCCAGATATTAAAACTGCGTACGAAAATTCATTACGTAGACCTTAAATGTGGTTGGATCCGATTTTCTCTGGTTACTTCATTTAGATTCTTACTTTGTAATCGTATTTTACGAACTATATAAATTTTGAGAATTGGTATAAATTTAATTGAATTATCGCGCACACAGTTGCTACCAGACCACCATATTTCGGTTTCTGCAACTCTGAACTAAACAATCAAGAGCTCTGTTTTCGCCACAAAAGGATTTTGTTTATCATCAATCGTAACAGGGATCTGGATTGATCTGATAGATGCCGCAGAAGAAGAAACTAAAATTCTTTATAAACCATATCGATAAAGGTCTCTTAGGATATGCGTCTCGACGTATTCTAGAGTAAAATTCAGTAAGTGAACGCCTGGAAAAACATAAAACCTATTTCACCAAGCCGAAAATCTAGCGCGGGTTTGGCTGCCAAGCGACGCCATAGCGAGGCAGCTTCGTAGAGACGCGCCTAATACGATCAGCTTCATGGGAGCCATTACAGGCAAATGCTTCCATCCAGGAAAGTAGTCGGAGAAGGGATGGTCCAGGTCCAAGTCCGCGTATTGGACGTTCTCATTTTAACCCAAAAGGCACTTTCGCCGGATAAGGAGAAAGGAGGTCCTTCCCACTTTGCGAAGTAATGACGCGCACAATTTTAGTGTCCGACTTGTTCTATTGGATTCCCGTGCGCTCTGGCGCGGCGTTAGGGGACCCTCGGGGCCCATTCGACCACTGAAACCTAAGCATTCTCCATTTTCAAAGAAAATCCATCGTTTCGAAAGTCTGAAAATTTTCACCCTTCTAACGCTATAGCCTTTCTCCAGTAATTAAGTTTAACTACCTTCTATTTCATGGCGATATCCTAAGTTTTCGGATTATCTTAGAGCGCCTGGATTCTTTTTAATATTTCTGCCTTTTTTTCATGTGCTTTATACGGTAATGAGCTGAGGGACGACGACCCTCTTCACCCACACATCAACCTACTATAAGGAGTATAAATGAGGAGCGAAATAGCTTCGTTAAATATCGTGGGAAAATGTTTTAATATAATTCTTACTGTTGCATTCGATCAATAAGTTACGACGGAGGATAAAGTCGCTCGGAGGAGGTATTTCGATTTAAAATGCCAAGAGCGAATGAAACGAATTAAGGCCATTTATGGAGAGATGGTATTTGCGCCAGCGGCTTAGATCAATGGGACCAGCGATGAAGATGGATTCCCCTTCGCGACTGTATCGTCCTGGGCAGCGGAGAGAAGGGAACTGCGATCGCTTGCGATCCGCCGACCTACACAGTCTCCACAAGCGCCAGGAGCCCCGGCTCGAAATGGTCTCGACTCTCGTGTGCCAGCAAATCTAGCCCGAAGCCAACCTGACAGAACATCGGCTGTCATCCAGCAGCGAGGAAAAGGGCGGATCCTTACCACTAACCAGACGATGCGAGGGCGATTCTATCCCACATAAACATTTGGTGGAGGTTTATGTAATAAACGACATGCAGTAGTTTGGAGCGAGGTACACTTCTCACTATAAACCAGAAAGAAAGATCAAATTATACAAATCAGTTATTATAAACAGAAACTTTTTTTCGGGTACTGTCGAATTTATTAACCGAAAAAAAATGATCCGTCGCACAGTAGCATATATCAAGCGTATGACCATCATTAGTATACTCGGTGTTTTAAATGGAAAAAGCAACAAAATGTTTTCTAATAATTTCTATTTGATTGCAAAAATTTTCAACTGTTTTTATGTTTGTATGTGTACCTTCACACACACAAATATATATATATATATATATATATATATATATATATATATATATATATATATATATATATAAGTATAAATGGTTAAGGAAGAGAAAGGGTCAATGGGATAAATGGATGGCAACAAGTTGTTGGGATAGGAAGCCCAGTGAGCACTCAGCACAATAAGATAATATAAGATAACTTCAAGTTGGCGAACTGCTGTGTGTGTCGAAGTGACACACGTAAATCATACACAAAAACACGGAAGCGTTCGGGAGTGATCCCTTTGGAGAACACGCAAAAAGAGAGATATTTTAACATGTATTTTAATGTAGGGCGTTTCCAGAAATGTTCCGTGTACATCTAGACTATGAAAAATCTTCATAAAAAAATAAGATAAAACATGTAACAGCATGCAGTAAATAATATATTAAGACAATAAATGATTATTTTCGTCATAATCTAGTGCATTATAGCACGTACTGTACCGTATTTTAACATAAAAATCATTTGACATTGCATGCGAAAATTATCTAGAGAGTTATCAATGATAAAGAGTAAGATAAAGAATATTTGGGCTGCTAGTAAAGTTTCCGGTAAAAACTGAGCGAAAACCGTGTTCTCTAATTACGAGCGGAGACAAAAAATGGGGACAAATATTTAGCTCTAATATTTTCATTTCTCATATTTTTAATTCCAGTGTTTTATATTGATTGTATAATCATCATTCATTTTCTTTCTCTTCATTGACTAAACATTCATTTTTATTCAAATTGATTATGGATAATGAAGTTAATAGTAACTTGTTTAGTATTTTACTTAGTCAAACTAACTGTATAGGACTACAGAAATCGAAATTATTAAAGTATTGTAAATGAAAAATACAGTTTTTATGTATTGTATAAAATTTATAATAATTCCTGACACATTAAATATTTTTTGGCCCGCCAAAGCCCGGAATTTTTTTAAACATTCCTGATACATCCAGTAATTTCTAAAGCCCGACCCGAACTCGTAATGAATTCCATAGGATTGGCCCGCACCCGGCCCGCTGGCTAGGCCCGGCATGTGCAGGACTCTAAGATAGAGTACTACACCAGCTGAGTTAGAGAAAACGGCCTCTTTCCCGGCATGTTGGGTTGGGCAGCTGAATAATTACGAATTTTTTTCCAAATCGCGTATCTATGAACATTTTCGCGCATCTTTGAGAGGTGGGATAGTTTCTTCAACCGCGTATTTTCAAGAACGCGTAAAAGAAGAACTGGGTATACATATATATGCATATAAGCTGCTCAAGACATTATTTCAACATTTCAAAACGTGTTTAATCAGGTAAAGACTTATGGCGAGTTATCAATCTCCCATGTCCGGTAAAAAATGGGTGCGAATTTTTAAGTTAGAACTAGGAAAAGTTACAAGACTTTTTCCGAAAACCTTTTACATTACAGTCGACGGCGGGGAAGATTAAAAAAATAATAATTCCATCGCCGTGAACTCGAGAAACTGTAGGCTGCCTGTGTATATTTTTGCTCGAAAAATCCCATTTGGCCGATAAATGAACGAACAGCTTCCTTACCCCGTTCGACCATGTTAAATAGCGGAATAGCGGAACGCGGGGATGGAGGAGTCTGAGGAGAGGAGAAAGAGGATCGGAGGGAGGAGAGAAAGGGGAAAACAGGAGGATGAAAGCGTCAGGAATAAATCGGCGGCCTGTCCCTCAACGCCGTCCGCCCTAACCATCTCATCCCCTTTGCAGCCCCTTCCACTTCATTCCCCCCATTCCTGCCCCCTTTAGAAAAGCGGCAATTTGACGGGAGGAGGGCCAGCGGAGGGAGAGAGGAGGGGAGGGTCGTCGCGTAGCCGTGGCGACAGGGAGCAGCCAATGGCTTCCCTTCCATTTGGCATGGGTTCAGTACTGCAATGCCGATGAGTGCACACACACACACACACATAGACACGGCGCGCGCGCGACCGAACGAAAAGAGGGTCTTTTCGTTATTTTTTTTAAGGGCTCCCGCCGCCGCGCGAGCGGGCAACGCCACATTGACGTCGACGGCAGCGACGGGAGTGATTGGGGAGAAGCCCTTAAAAAGGTGCCCCGTGGGAACGATTGACCCAATACGTGGTATGCACGGGGTCGGAGAAAAATAAATACATATGCACATACAGATATAAGTGAGTATATATATATATATATATATATATATAATATATATACACACACACACACACACGTATATAGCACGACAGTAGTAAAATAAACGGCGAAAAAACATTGTACAAACTTTCTCAT